>ML791197.1:32674-45387 GCA_009831015.1 Picea engelmannii
GAATAAGAAGATTCTAGAAATTAATTAATGAAGAATGTGTTGATTCATATTCCAACCATATATTTGACATTTTATATTATTGATTTCTCCCCCAAAGGAGTCAAGAAATAGATCTTTTTTTATTGAATCACCTAGCCATTATTATTGACACACCCCTTAAGAATAGTGTGTCATCCAAAAAATTGCGAATGATTTATTCTCTTTGATTCCCTGGCAATATTGATTCAAGGCAAGTTTCCAAGTCTTCTCTCATATTCCAACTTTTGACCTAGAGAATCAACGATAACAATATATAGGAGGGGTGAAAGAGCGCATCGTTGCTTGAGGCCTCTAGTCCCCTTGAAAAATCCTACTGGTCTCCCATTAACTAGAGGTGTTATCTAAGAGGTTCCAATGCATGAATATATCCAACGAATAAAAGAAGAACTAAAACCAAACTTTTCAAGAACATCTAGAAGAAAAGAATGCATAACCCTATTGAAAGCTTTAGCCATGTCTATTTTAGTGATCATACCTTTGTATTTATTAACTCTGATGGAATGGATAACTTCCTAAACAAGAATAATATTGTCTACTAGCTACTTTCCTTCCATGGAACCCCCTTTATTTTTAGAAATGATATTGTGGAGGAGTTCCTTTTACTTGTTCGCTATAATTTTTTAGGAAATTTTATATGAGGCATTGCAAAGAGAGATAGGTTGAAATATAAACCAGATTGAGGGGTTTTCTTCCTTAGGGATGGGAGATAGGAAAGTAGAATTATCATTTCCCCCCATTTTCCCAAACTTTTGTACATATTGTAATGTTCTTTTGAGATATTTTTTGATTGAATTCCAATAGGCTCTATAGAAGTAGATTGTGAAACCATCCGAGTCTGGGGCCTTATATGGTTCCACCCCACAGATAGTTTGTATGATCTCTTCCTTTGAAATTATTTTTTCAAGATCATCATTTTCTTCCTTAGGGATTAAAGAAGGTAAGTTTTCATGCATGGTTTCCCCTAAATCTGGATTTGCTTCTTTTTTTGAATAAATCCCCTCAAAATGATCTTTTGTTACATTCTTAATTTTTGGAAGTTGCTTTGCACTGATTCATCCTCTTTTCTAAAAAAAATTAACATTATTTCTTTGTAACCTAGACTTTTATTGCTTATGGAAATAAGATGCATTTATGTCCCCTTACTTGAGCCAAAGACAATATGATTTGAGCCTCCATGCCTCCTCTTCTAGTCGAAGAGTTTGTTGGCATTTCTGAAATATTTTGGCTTCTTCAAGGATGATTTCCTTAGTTATATTTTCATGCTCCATATATCCTTGTACATGTTCCATTTTCTTCTCTAAACCCTCTTTTTCTTTTGGAGTTTAGTATTTATTTTTAGCCAATTTCTTTAAAACCAATTTAACAACCTTGAGTTTTCGTTCCCATGTAAATATGGGGGAACCCAATATCCATTTTCCCCATTCTCTAGAGATCATCTCCAACACCTTGTTGTTTTGTAACAATAGAGGATTAACTTTGAATGGTAGTGGACTGTAATTGGGAAAATATTCAATCAAAAGAATAATGGGCCAATGATATGAGGCTACCCATGGTAAAGAGTGATTGGATAGAATAAGATCACTTTGGACAAGAAAGTGATCCAAGTGAGCAACATTGTGAGCTAGACTAGTTCTTTTGTTTGACCTAGTGAATAAACCCTTGCTTGGATATATTCCTATCATTTCCCAGTAGGAAATCAAATCTTCCATTTTTTCCCTAAAGGGATCCCTTACTGCATTTCCACTTTTCTTTTCCTTCTAATTCAAAGTGACATTAAAATATCATGCAACGTCACTTTATGGGGTCAGGTTGATTGGCTATACAGACTCAGACTAGGCAGGATGTGCAGTTGACAGGAAGAGCACTTTAGGGTGTTGTTTCAGGTTGGGATTAGCAATTAAAATCATAGTCTGTTAACTACTGCAACTATCCCAATCTATGCACAACTCGAGGAATGAGATCCCCTTCTCTACCACACAATCCCTCAGGCTATTCCTCTTCCCTCTAGGGCTCCAACGTTTTCATAGCTCTGATACCATATTTCTTCATTGTC
Source organism: Picea engelmannii (assembly GCA_009831015.1). Lineage (NCBI taxonomy): Eukaryota > Viridiplantae > Streptophyta > Pinopsida > Pinales > Pinaceae > Picea > Picea engelmannii. The sequence continues at coordinate 34,767 of ML791197.1, forward strand.
TTATTGTTGATGAATTAATACATGCAAGCATAACCATTCAAGATCATGCATACGACTGGAACAACATTTAATTATGTTGAATTTAATGCAGCTACAACAGCCATTCTTCGAAGGATAACAAAGACCCTAGCTGAGATCTAGGGCCCCCAGTACACTCCTGGGGTTCTTGGTTTGGGACCCAACCAGTTAGAGCCATGGAAAAAGACCCTATTGAGGGCCCCCAGTATATTTTTGGGGTTCTTGTTAAAGGACCAAGAAGTAAGTCAGAAGATCTGTTCTAGGGCCCCTGGATGTCTTCTAGGGAATCCTTGTTCGATGCTTGGATTGATCATTGGATGTGTTCCTTGGTGGTTGATGATATAAGTCCCTAGATGTCTTCTAGGTCCCCTGGATGTGTTCCAGGGAATCCTTGATCAGTGCTTCCTTTCTCACCAGCCAGGATTCCTAAGATGGGATGAGCTATATCCATAAGTTACACTTATATGGGCTTTGTTTAGTGAATGACTAAGCATGCAGTAGGAAGCTTAGTATCGTACTTGATAAGCATAACAGCTTAGGTATATTACGTCTGTTCAAACCCAATATAACAAGTAAGCTAATACCATAGATAATGAAGAGGTGACATATTCAGAATCACATGTTTATTTAATCTGATAGTTTATTTAATGGCCTTAAAGCAACTAGTTGTTTCCTTTGTGTTATTCACCCAACTATAGTAGGCCAAGGGGCCAAGACCCTATGAAAAATGTTTATTTCTTTGCATTAGCTCTTGTAGAGTTCATGATTGAAGATGTTGTAGTTTTGATGTTGTTTCCAAATGTTCTTGAAGGAAAAGAACTCAAATGGTTCCATCACTAACCTAGAGATATATTTATGTTTTCCAGTGGCTAGTAGTTCTATTTGTGATATATTTTGATGTTGCAAGTATTTCCAAATCGTAATGAGAATGTGGGTACCTAATAAGCATCAATTTACATTTTATCCCTAACTTTTGCTAACTCAAAATCAAAATCAAGTCGATTTAGCACACATGTAAGGACCTTTGTGACCTTGGGATAGGAGGAAAATCAATTAAAAAATGATTTAATTAGTAAATGATCAATTCATTCACATGCACATTTTCTCGGCAAAAAACAAACTCTATGATTTTTTTAATAATGGATGCACCACATCTTAAGGAGTCATATAGATTTTTCAAATAGTACCCTATCTCATGTAAATGCATTATTGAGCAATGTCTAGATAAGAACTTACATTCTATCAAATATGGAAAACTTTCCCATGTACAAATAATAACACCGGGCCTATTGTTAATCAATGGAAAATGGTGGAATTGCTCAAACTCAACATTGAATTAATGACATGTTCTTGGCTTGTTTGTTTGCTCAGGATTTGTTCTTGGCTGGTTTGAATGGTTTATTGGCTTGCTCTTGGATTTTTTGATTTTTTCTCAACAGTTGTTGTTCCTGAGTCACAGCACAAGGTAGAGCTCCAACAAAAGAATGTAGAGTCATGCCATTCAAATGGAATGTTGCAATCCCTGTTGAGGCTGTTACAAAGACGGATCCTGGACCATGCAATTCCTTCAATATTTTTACTACAAAATCAATAAGATAGCTCTTACCTGTGCCTACAGAGCCTGTAAGAAAGATAGATTCCCCTCTTGAAACAGCCTTCAGAACTGTTATTTGCTCATTGGATAATGTAGTGTGTCCCTTCGAATGGGCCTCCAACATTCTCATGACTTCATCCCATCCTACATGTTCTCTGCAATTGGATATCTCGGAAAACCCTCTAGATTCTGAGCCCATTTTGACCTGTGGTTCACTCTGGCTTACCCGTGATTGTATTTTCATCATATGCTTATTTTTTCTCCCCTCTGAATTAGGTTTATCAGAATGGATCTCCAATATTCTCATGGCTTCTTTCCATTCTCGTCGGTTTTTGCATTTGGCTCTCTTGGAAAGCCCTACAGATTCTGAGAAAATTTTGACCAGTGCTCCACTCTGGCTTCCCTGTGATTGTTTTGGGCTAGTGCCTTTGTTCTTTGCAGATCCATCCTCTCTTTGTGTTGTTGGGTTTGGGGATTTTTGGAATGATGTTTATGCTAAGAACCGTTGAATCTTTGAGACCCAGTACTCAAATTTTTCGCTTCAATTTTCACTGTGTATTTTTCCATTTCACTAAATCAAAATCCCATCACCCTAAATACAATTTTTTTAGCCATCCCTCAAACTACATCACTAGAATATACCTATAATGGAGTAACCCTTGTGAGATCGTATGCTCGTTGGCTTAGCATCCCCTCTCTCTACTTGTATTCGCCGTGGAGCAATTTTTGCTTGTAAGCAGTAGGTTGTGCACTTTATTTTCTTTGAACGAGGAAGATAGAACCCTGATGTTTGTGCTAAAAACCTGAGGGAGCAATAAACACAAGGATACAGAACCTACAGAACATTTAATGTTATCTAGAGTGTGGGATTTGACGGTGTACAATCCAGTTTACATAATTCCTTAATAAAAGAGATTAGGGAATTAAATAATTTCTATAATGGAATTTGGTTTAATGATTGATGTTTATGTTAAAATTTGAAGTTAAAATTATAATGGAATTTGGTTTAATGATTGATGTTTATGTTAAAGTTTGAATTTAAAATCTAAAACAAAATTATATACATGTAAAAATAAAAAATTATACACATGTAAAATTATGTAAAAATTATACATTGAATCATATTGATGTTTCGTCAAAAATACAATTGTTGTCTTTCAACCATATATGAAAAGTAACAAATCCGAGGATAATATTCCACAATTGTGCCCCAATCTATAAGGTGAAGATATGCTAATGCTAATGATGAAGGAAGGTTGTGGTTTTTTGATGTCTAGTTACATGTTCCAAAGAAGACCTAGCCCAAAAGGTAGGAAGCATAGTGATAGAAAAAGAAAAAATGGCAAGTCTCTGCATTATCCCTACACATACATCATTATGAGGGACCCAATAAGTCTTACTTATGAATGTTATCTCAAGTAAGATTTTGTTTCCAAGTCAACTATCATAGAAACAATGATATTTAAGGTCAAATATCATGATTCCAAACGTGTATCCAAATTCCATTAGGTGTCACCTGAACCAAAGTATTCATAAGTTATTGATGCCTAAATTATGAAGAATTTTTCGAGTCCTTGTGTGCCTCACTAAAGGATATTTGGTCATGTTTGATAAGGGACAAGATGGTATTGCAATTTTGACCAAATCATATCAACTAGTTCACGAGGGACCCAAACTGAACAAGCCTCTAGAGATTTCCTTTGATGATGAAAGGTAGGGTTGGATGGATCAATACTAAGCTCATGTTCTAACTAAAGAGGTCATTTTATTCTAAGAATCTTTCTATAAATAGGCAAAGTTGTCATCCCTAGTTTCCCATAAACAATGTGCAAGAATAAGTGTTTGGCTTTCTTAGTTGTGTTCTAGACATGAGATCCATCTCTAAGAAGTTGAACTCTAGGAATGTTCAACGATGGTATCTATTGATGGAATTTTGGTAAGGTGATTATTACTTACTCCCCCACTAGTAGATTGGTATATTAGTGATACACAACAAGAAAATGGGAGCTTTACTCTATTAAGCAAAGCAAGCAAGATATAAAATAAATTGGGGTTTTGAGAGAAGGAATTAGAGAAAAACGTGATGCACTCTTGTTGAAGAGTCTTATGAGCATGATTGAGTTGGAGGACTAGGAGGAGAAGGATAATAGTGCCATTAAATATCATGTGTCTTATCTAAACAAAATAAGCTCACAAAGAACATTAATTCTTTTATATTTTCATAAGAGATCATGCTTCACAAGCATTAATTATTCACTATCAAGATGGACAACAAACTAGCATTAAGGAGGAATGGGACTCTCAGTTGTGTATAATTTAAAGTATACCATAGAATGGCAACTCATATTTATGGAGGCTTCAAAATGTTATTTTCTTCAACTTGCAATGCAAGTCGGTCAAACCAATTGATTCGCTTACAATTGATCAAGTTTTCTACAAACTAAATTGAGTAGCTTCAACAAGAAATGGAACATCTAAATTAAATTATGATGAAGTGAGGAAAATAGGAAAACAATAGGAAATGCTATGAGAAGAAAAGAGGAAAACAATGGTGGACCATTGATCCCTTTTGGAAAATGCTCATAGAATCAAATAGGTAAACTATAGTGGGGCATCAATCTTGTGTTTTAGGAGGGTTTCCAAACTTGAAATTGAACCCTTTTTTATAATTAGTTTATTTGATAATTTCAATTTCACAACCAACAACCTTATAATGAGGCCCAACCCTCCCTTGTGTTATGTCATTAACCAAAGGGATGTTTGCAAAATAATTGAATGGTGTAGGAAATAGTAGCCCTAAGAAACGAAGAAAAAAATAGATTCTTGATCATTTAATGAAATAGTCTTCATGGTCTCTTAATCATTTAATGAAAGTATTTGTGGTCTCTTGACCATTTAATAACAATATCGGTGGTCTCTTTTTAGGGATATTAGTCAAAAACATGGTGTGTGGTGATTCAAATAATCATATTTAAATATCCATGATAAATGAATATATGGTAGTCCTTGTGATTTTTTGCTTATTTAGTAATTATGACTTAATACAATAGCTAGATTGGTTCAAGACATTGTCCAGCTGATCTCCTAATAGTGCTCAAAATTCACCTCGAAATCTTTGATAATGGTCACAATTTCATCGGCTAGATTAACCAGGTGAGTGATTTATTCATAGTTTATACTCTCATCAATATAAACACCTAAAATAGAAGCATTTTGAAGAGATTTGGGGGTGTCAAGTCTTTCAACCATTGTCTTATTAGGGCTCACTCTTAGAAAATAATGGGTTCGTGATTTAGTCTTTTTCATCTAAAATAATTGATTCTAGTAATGCAGAGCACAACCAATGCCTTCAATTTGGGTTTCTGGTTAAATTAATGATTTCATATTATGTTTAGTCCTTAGTCTAAGTAGTATTGGAGGGAGATTTTAATGGTAGCAATTACCCATTCTTATTTGTAGGTTCCAATTGTTTTTACTTTGTTAGAATAGGACTTATGTTATATCACCCATAGTTATACGAAAAACACCATTAATTTTATTACATTTAATCCTCCTCTGTGTAATTACAATTATACTGTAGTTGTTGACTTGGAGCATATATTTATCCTCCAATTAGTGGACTAGTTTCATAAACCTCAATTTTTCATGACCCTCTCTACTATCAATCCAATGATTTCAATTATCAAAAAAACATGCTCTTTGATTTGATCCATAGTGTCTTATTACCATACTAATTTGTTGGTTTTGTTAATTAACTACACCAATTAACATTCACATAGTTTTCTACCTTTTCACTATTACTACTTATATCCCAAAATTGATTATGCAAGATACAACCTAGATTAGTGAATTTTCTCTATGATTTTTGTTGGGTTTCTATATAATTAAGAAACATTCTTTTGAATTCTATGGTGTTTATGGTTAGAATGGTGATGGATGGTTGATTGGTTTCAATGCAATTTTCCTCAGTTTTCACATATATAGATGTAAAATCTCTACATGGTTTTTTTATGAAGATATCAATTTATTGAAATGGTAGTTGTGATAGGGGATAATTCCCCACTTACTTGGTTCAAATAAATGGAAAAGAAAACAAAATATACTATCTCTATATTTCTAGATCAGTTGTGTATGTCAATGCAACATGAATATATGAAGAAGAATACATGTGGCTAGGCATTTATCCCCCTTTATTTGTAATCCCGAGAGTGTCCTGAATACTCTAAATGCTCTAATCCTCTCTTCAAATATATGAACATAAAGAGAAACACAACCTTCCCCAAACAATCAAGTATAGAAGTCAAGAAACCCTCCCCATATTGTAGTTATATAGAAGTCAACCTTCCCCATACTTAGTTATAGATGTCATATTTATTACATGATCGTCCATGTGAGCACTAGTGAATGGGGCCAATGTTGAAATTTCTTCAATATGTACTTGTATGCATCGAAATTTGACATGGTTAGACTAGACACATGCCTTGATGGTATGGGAGGGTTTCAAGACTCAAGGATGTTTGATGTCCTGGCCACATAATCGTTGAGATCGTCCATGTTTGCAACAACATTCATAATGGGGCGTCTCATATTAATTTGTCAAATGTCATTGTTTCAATCCATAGAATCTTTATTGGAACTCTCTTGAAATGTCATGGAACTTCCAATTCAACCACCACAAATGTCATGCACCGACCCCCCATAGTGAGCACTAGTGAATGGGGCCAACATTGAAATTTCTTCAATATGTGCATGTATGTATCGAAATTTGACATGGTTAGACTAGACACATGCCTTAACGGTATGGGAGGGTTTCAAGACTCAAGGATGTTTGATGTCCCAACCACAAAATCTTTGAGATCATCCATGTTTGCAACAACGTTCATAATGGGGAGTCTCATATTAATTTGTCAAATGTCGTTGTTTCCATCCCTAGAATCTTTGTTGGAACTCTCTTGAAATGTCATGTAACTTCCAATTCAACCACCAGAAATGTCATGCACCGACCCCGCATAGTGAGCACTAGTGAATGGGGCCAACGTTGAAATTTCTTCAATATGTGCATGTATGCATCGAAATTTGACATGGTTAGACTAGACACATGCCTTGACGGTATCGGAGGGTTTCAAGACTCAAGGATGTTTGATGTCTCGACCACATAATCTTTGAGATTGTCCATGTTTGCAACAACATTCATAATGGGGCGTCTCATGTTTGTCAAATGTCGTTGTTTCCATCCATAGAATCTTTGTTGGAACTCTCTTGAAATGTCATGGAACTTCCAATTCAACCACCACAAATGTCATGCACCGACCCTGCATAGTGAGCACTACTGAACAGGGCCAACGTTGAAATTTCTTCAATATGTTCCTGTATGCATCGAAATTTGACATGGTTAGAAGACCCGCAAACCCTTTTTGAAGCGTCGTTATTATAGAAAACTTGTTGCAACATCCGTCAAATGAAACATATTTATAGATTTTATAACGTCTCAATTTCGACGTCAAAAAAACCTAAGTGACTGTTAGTATTTTGACTTGGTCAACATACTAAGGTGATCATTGGAGAGGAAAACATAGCTTCCAAAACGTCGCAATTGCAACATCAATCTTCACAAACATGGAAAGAGAGACGTTTATGTCATAAACATGGCAAGAGAGATGACTAGGTGGAAAACATGGCAAGAGAGACGTCAATGTGGCAAGAGAAATGTCAACGTGGCAATACCGACGTTATCGGGCAATATGAATTATTTTTTTAAAATTTCCTCTATTTTGCGACAATATGGACAATTTTGTCCATAACGCCGCAAATAGAACGTCGAAATTTTTACAATATGTACTAGTGATTGATGTCAAAGGGGGAGAAAAAGGAGTGGTCCAGACTGGATGCTACAGTTGGAGGTCCAAATAGATTAGTGCAGTCGTTCAGGGTTGCCATCAATGCCAAAGGGGGAGATTGTTGGCATGTTTACAGGAAGGTATGCTTGTCATTGATGGAAAGATCAGAGTATGCAGTGATGGAAAAACAGGGACAATGTAAGCTCAGAAGAGATAGTTTAGAGGTGAACGAAGAGTGCAAGAGTGTGCTTGTTTATTTGATGGAAAACAGGCAGGCAAGGAAGATCAGCAGCGCAGGGATAATTGCATGGAAAGATCAGACCGGGCATTGGAGGAGTCAAGGAAGCAACTCACGACAAGAATGCCAAAACAACGAAATGTTAAATGCCGGAATACATTGATCCGACTCCATTTCAGAGTTTCAGATACCGGGAGATTGAGAAGTCAAGAGTCGAGACTCTTCAACACAGGAGTCCCGGAGTTTCTAAATCCGAAATCCTGAAATCCCAAAATAGGTACATAAACAAAGAGTTTCGCAGACCAGGAAATCAAAGAACAAAGGAACTTTAACCTTTGAAGTCACGATATGTAAAATCGCGAAATAATCCTAGCTGTCGGATTGAGGATTGATCTGGACCGTTGATCAGACATAACGAAGGCCCGTGAAGTGTCGAAATCACGACAAGATCTAGACCATTGGGTCCATAGGAAACATGTCGATAGATCGTCATTTCGCTGACTGGAAAGTCGAGGAACAGGGTTCCCTAACCTCTCGAACTTGCGATATGTGAAATCGTGAAAAGACGAAATGCGAAATTGCGACATGGAGGATATATTGGAGATCGTGACTTGGAGAGTCGAGATTCCTTGCAACAGGAATTCGTGACATGAAAAATCACAAAATGCCAAAATATGAAATGTCGAAATATGAAATGCCAAAATGATCTAAGCTAGTCCAGCTAAGCTCCTTTTTCAGAGTTTCAGAGATCGCGACTTGGAGAGTCGATATGCCTCACAATAGGATTGCCAAATTTCCAAAATGTTGAAATATGAAACACGTTTTGGCTCAACCTGTGGTCACAGCCATTGGTCACATCGGTGGAAGATGGAGGAAGGAGCTAGTGTAACCAAGCTCAATTTCAGAGTTTCAGGAATCAGTATGTGAAGCATAAAGAAACCTTAACCACAGGAATCCTGAAATTTCGAAATGCAAAATGGTGAATTAAATGCAAGACCCTACAAACTCCATCCAACGGTGCTAGTGAACTTGAATATGATCGGAGGGCTACTGTTGCACTTCACAGTGTAACTGCTAGAAACGACTGATGGTTTCTGCTAGAGGAATTGAAGAGGCCTCAGTATGATCGCCAGAGAAGATGAAGAGGCTTGAGGCATCTTCCATTGATTTAAGACTATTCTTAGAGGCGATTGACATATGGATGAACGTTGAAGCCTGTAACTGCAATAGAGAGGATTAGCTCGACTATGATAGAGAATACAAAGAGTCTTAACTGCTAGACAGGCTGAGAAATCTCAGCATAACACCCAGTGACGTTGGACGCATGGGTTGAACCGCCAGAGAAGCTGAAGAGTTTCAATGATGATCAGGTAGAGTACTCGACATGAGGAGGAGATGCAGAACAGAGAGAGGAGTTGAGGCTGGAGGCAGAAAAGAGGGGCAGATGGAAGTGCAAAAAAAAACACCCCGATGTGGAGAACAGTGGTAGGGTGAGAGCATGCAGGAGCTTGGTGCATATTGCATGCACAAGGAGCACAGAGACTATAAGAATGCAGAACAAAGAAGAGATCGATGTGGTTGTGGTTGGGTGTGATTGAGGTGTGAAGAAGGAGGTAGAGCACAGTAGCAGAAATGCACAGAAGGGGAATGGTTCATTGAAGGGACATGGCACAGAGAGCATAAAAGACAAATGAATAGAAAGCGCAAGGAATGTGCATAAGACATTGATGCAAACAGAGCAGCGCAGTGTAGCAGAACAGTGATGAGACCAGTAAGCCATTGAAGAACTTTATATCGTTGTAATAAGTCTTAATAGAAAATATTTACATTTCAGGGTGGTAGGGAGGTGCTAGTGAGTATTGTTGTCCTCAGAGGTTCAAGTGGGTGCTTGAACACAGGGAGTTGTAGCTTCCTTCTAGTTGGTGCTAGAGAAACCGGAGAGTTGGTGCTTCCTTCTAGTTGGTGCTAGAGAAACCAAGGAGTTGGTTCTTCCTTCTAGTTAGTGCTAGAGAATCTAGAGAGTTGGTGCTCTCAACAAGTAGCATCTTGAAAAACAGAGGTTGTAGCCTCATTATGAGTTGGTGCTCATATGTATGATAATGTAAAGAATGTAAATATTACTTATCATATAAAGAAGAAGAGGTTTTTATCCTGTATGGGTTTCCTCAAGAAATATCTGTCTCTGTGTATCTCATATGTGTGACTGATGTTGAATGTTCTATTGCTTACTTCCCTACATTATTGTGACTGCCATTAAATGCTATGTAAAGAGTTTAAAATAAGCATAATTTTTTAAGCGCAGTAACAACTGATTCACCCCCCCCCCTCTCATTTGTCCAACCCTCATTAGATCTTGACATCTCTAGGTGTACTTCCATGTTGTTTCTCCTATTTATATATTTTATTTTCAGAGTACTTTGTTGCTTAAAATTTATATACTAAAATACTATCATAAACTATTGTCTGATTTCATCCAATGTTGGACCTACTCCACTTGTGTACAATGCATAAATTTCATATACCATTTGAGATCCCTACTCCATAGAATTGTCTAAATCTGTTAAGATCCAAAGACTGAATACAAAAGCACCACAATAGATATACAAGAACAATATGCAAACTCTTCTTTATTACCATCAAACCCTTAGGGTAGGGCAACACCATACAATGGATCCTATTATGGAAGGGATCATCTCTTGTTCACTTGCCTCTTCGAGGGAGCAACCTCCTAATGAGCTACTGCTCCAAATACAATACTTCTCTTCATATCTCATTACATTGCTTGAACCCCTTTATATAGTGATACCATCACCTAAGAACATTCTAGAGGAGGAATCTTCTAGAAGTAGAACCTTCTAAGAAGTCCTCTTACATTTATTATATCTAATTACTCATTTATTATATCTAACTACCATAGTGGGCCTTATTTAATAA
>ML791197.1:45487-75342 GCA_009831015.1 Picea engelmannii
TCACAATCTGCCTCAAAATCATACCAAGCATATATTTCTTGATTATATTCATCCCTGAGGCCCTCCATAAGAAATATCTCCTGCATTTTATTCAATGAATCTTGAATACTACGAAAACTATCATTGAGGCCGTCTGTGAGGCTATCTGTGAGGCTGACTGTGAGGCCATGTACAAATGCATCCAATCTATCATCCAATAGGTGAAACAATTGGGCTTTGAATGATTCAAGAATTTATTTCAGTGTTTGAGAGGAAATGGCCATATGAGCACCCTATGAACTCTTCAGTCTTGTAGCCTTCACGAAAAAACCCAAAAAATAGACCCAATAAGTTTCGGCAGAAAATCGCGGCTTTTTCTGGAAAAACCCTAAAAAACTGCTGAAGTTAAAATGTTCATAACTTCACTTCCCGGACTCCGTTTCGGCTGATTTTCTTTTTTGAAATTGGGTGAAATTGTGAGAAGAACTCAGATCTGTAATTTGTTTGAGAAAAATCAGCCTCCATCTACTACAAAAATGAAAACAAATCGTGCTGCCGTCCGCGGAAAAAACCCTGAAAATTTGCAGATTTTAAAACTTCAATATCTTGACTTCCCGGACTCCGTTTCGGACGATATTTTTTTAGAAATTGGGTTTTTTTATCAGAGGAACTCAGATATACAACCCATTTCTGAAAATTTTACACAAAAATATACCGAAAACTTTGAGAATGTTTCGGCCCTCTTTTTTCTGCTCTGAAAAAAAATCTGCAAAAATAAAAAATATTTGCCAACAATGTCTGTCCAAGGAAAGTGCTCTGATACCACTTGTTAAGAACCTGAATAGATATACACATATAATCACCACAAATACTGAATACACAATAGATCCACAAAGCAATATAGAAGAAACCACACTTTATTATATCTAACTACCATAGTGGGCCTTATTTAATAATATAGTGGACCTAGTCCACCTTACATTGAATGACCTCCACTATTATCACTATGGGCCCTCTCTTTTTGAAATTGGGTGAAATTGTGAGAGGAAATCAGATCTGTAATTTGTTTGAGAAAAATCAGCCTCCAGCTGCTACAAAAATGAAAACAAATCGCGCCGCCGTCCGCGGAAAAAACCCTGAAAAATTGCATATTTTAAAACTTCAATATCTTGACTTCCCGGACTCTGTTTCGAACGATTTTTTTTTTGAAATTGTGTGTTTTTCCTAGAGTAACTCAGATATACAACCCATTTCTGAAAATTTTACATAGAAATATACCGAAAACTTTGAGAATGTTTCGGCCCTCTTTTTCTGCTCCAAAAAAAAATATGCAAAAATAAAAAATATTTGCCAACAATGTCTGCCCAAGGAAAGTGCTCTGATACCACTTGTTAAGATCCAAAGACTGAATACAAAAGCACCACAATAGATATACAAGAACAATATGCAAAATCTTCTTTATTACCATCAAACCCTTAGGGTAGGGCAACACCATACAATGGATCCTATTATGGAAGGGATCCTCTCCTGTTCACTTGCCTCTTCGAGGGGGCAACCTCCTAATGAGATACCGCTCCAAATACAATACTTCTCTTCATATCTCATTACATTGATTGAACCCATTTATATAGTGATACCATCACCTAAGAACATTCTAAAGGAGGAATCTTCTAGAAGTAGAACCTTCTAAGAAGTCCTCTTACATTTATTATATCTAATTACTCATTTAGTATATCTAACTACCATAGTGGGCCTTATTTAATAATATAGTGGACCTAGTCCACCTTACATTGAATGACCTCCACTATTATCACTATGGGCCCTCTGGGCCCCCCACTACCTCTCTAGCTACCTTACAAAATCTCTACCAATACAACAGCTATGATAGTGCCCTTATAATTATTTATGGATTCATAAAGAAACCATTTTTTCTTCACATCTTCCTCACCCTTCCCTAATAACTCTAGTATCCTCAAAGGAGATTCTCCTTATGTTCTATCTATACCACCAAACTAAACTCCTACTAAAATAAACCCTCTAGGTCTTGGCTATGTTACGACATCTTGATTCTAAAACTTGGAGGTATTACCACTCTCTTTATTAACTATTTGTAGTGTACTACTATTACAACTATGATGACTACTACCTCGTCCTAACCTCAATTTTTTAGTGTATGAATGAAAACTAGAATACCAAAAATGTAATGGATGTACCTAATTTTTCAGTTACTTTGAAGGGAGTGGCTAGGGATGAGCCAACTCCACCAATGATAGGAAGTAACACATGTTCTTAGGGGGTTTATTCTCTTTATAATATATGAATATGTCTACAAGCCCATCCTCTATCTGTGCATCACCTTTTATTCCTCCATTATTTATTTCTTCCAATATAGGAGTGAGTGAAATAGTTTCTTTAGAAGGTAGATTTACCCCATTTATAGTGAGTGAAATAATCTCTTCGAGGCGAGAAAACCCATGCTCGGGATAAAATAAGCATGGTTTCCAATCAAGTATATTACAGATCCATGTTGTATAAAATAATGATGACTACGAGACAAATATGAATGTCTATATAAAGTGTAGCCATGAACAATACACGGTGTATCTACATCTCAAAATCATATGAAGATATACAAGTACAATGTGACATGCATCCTCAGGAAGAATCAATGCATGTGGTTGGAGATGATAACTTCATAGCTCGGGAAAAAAATTCAATATCTTCAAAACTCATGTAGGATTACAATAGGAGTGTAAGACTTACTAATTTGAGGTCTTCGACATATTGTTGGGGAAAGACTGGAGGACCTCGATCATCAGGCATAGAACTTCATTGATTTCAAATCCGAACTTGATTGGACTCTTAGGATGGCTGACTCATGAAAGTTAAGAGATAAACTGCAGAATGGTTGAATCAGGTTGGATAAAACTTCCCTTGTACAAAATCACAACAAAATGATGAGACTCGGGCATCATATTATTGACATAATTATGTGATATAGGAGCCACCACGAAATTTCCACATGTTTGGAAGAGTAACCAAATGGAGGAGGACACAGCTCTATGTAACAAGAACAGCTTCCTAAGGTCATACTAGATCCCAATTCTTGCAAAACAAACGGAAGGATGTGCTTTGTCTAAGGGTGACTATCTTGCTACCAATAAAAAGAATGTATATCCCATCCCCTCTTTTTGGAATATTTGATTTTTTTGTCTTTTTCAAAATTTTAACGAGCTTGAAAAAGAATAAAATAATGCTACGTTATAAAGGAGGAACAAGTGTCGCAAGAAAGAAAACTAGTTCCAAGCGCATGGAACATATTGATGCTCAATGCAAGGGTACATGTGTAGGATAAGGACACTCAAGAAAATTCTTCCATGGGTCAAGGTGTCAAGTCACAAGGGGAAAAAGTGCTACAAGGATTGTATCTAAGGAATTATTTAAAGGTTCAGTAATAGAAACATGAAGTTGGCATTAGGAAAAAGATGCAAGGATGAGACATGTGACATGATTACAACATGACACAACAAGACTCCTTCCATGTGAGGTTTTACAGGCCCAGAGAAGTTAAGATTGGTAGTTTTTCACGTTTAGAGAGTTTGAAAAAATGCTAAAAGAAGACTTCAGAGTGTTCCTTTTTCGTATTATTCCAGTCGATCTAAAAAAGGGTTAAACCTATACCAAAAGGACATCTCTTCAAAACCATTTTAAGAAGTGTGACAGAGACAATATCACTCGGATATCTTTTCAATTTTAAGGAGTCTGAAAAAACCTTAACTATGGACTCACAGCTTTTTTCTCAATTTAGTCCCCTTAGCTCAAAAAAGTACTAAATATAACTTAGGATAACTCTCCTAGCTAGACATGTCTCCCGAGGCGTACCTTTTTCCTACATAATCTATTGTCCAGAAAAAGGGTTAAACTTATGCCAAATAGATATTCCTTTTGGACCAATTAACGAGTGTGAAAAGAACAAGGTCACTCGACAATCTTTTCGTATTTAGGGAATTTGAAAAGAGATTAACTATGGACTCTGAGGGGGTTCATTTTTTGTCAATAATCTCCAAGACCTGAAAAAGAGATAAGCCAAAACCAAGGAGAATGGCCCTTTTTCAAAAATTTAGTCCCTCGGGCCCGAAAAAGGGTTAAAATTATGCCCGAGAATACTCTCCTAGCGAACTAAAGCTTCTAGGGCATACCTTTATTCATAAATTAACCATACGGACCAAAAAAAGGGGTAAACTACCATCGGACATATGTGCCTTCAAATTTTATTTTGACGAGCATGAAGGGAAACAAGATCGCTCAGAAATATTTTCAATTTTAGAGAGTATGAAAAGGGCTTAAAGAAGACTCCAAGGGGGATTCTTTTCTTAAGTAATCCAAACGAGACTAAAAAGAAAAAATAATTTCTTGTTAGATGTTGCTTTCAAAGTTTAAGAGAGCTTGAAAGACAACAAACCATGCTCTTAGGGAGTCCCTCGGGTATGAGCCAAAAAATATGAAGAAGAATGAGGCTTCAACACACAGTCATGGTGGGACTAAATAGACTCCCAAGCCTATGGAAAAGTCATAGAATGGACAACAAAATGAAGCAAAGGATATACCTAGGGAATCCATGTAGAGGAAGGCTCTACCACCTAATTACGACACTTCTAAAGCAACACAAAAGGTTTTGTGTCACACTTCAGTGGGATCGATCCTATGGCAAAGCGAAAAAAGTTAACAAGATGCAAGATGCAACGTGATGAGAACCTAACCGATATGAAACTGTAAAAAAAACAACTTTACCATGGGATGATATGAGTGTAACCCATCTCATAAAAATACCAAACCAAAAGAAAAAATTCATAAGAACGACCCAAATATCCATTCAAAAAGAAACTTAAGCACCCACCAAGCCAATAATATGGAAAAAGAGGACCAAACTGGGGAAAAAATATCCAAATAAATATAAAAATAGGGGTAGATAGCTCATTTTAACCGTTTCAAATTGGAAAATAACCAAAAAGCCAAAAAAACCTCTTCTTTAGAATGTGGTTTCAAGGAGCTACGGTGGACGAAAGATCTTCAAACATGAACCAAGTAAGTAAAAATGACCTCTCTCAGCATTTCAATTCAACATTTATTTTTTATTTAATTGTTTAGAGGGTATGCGCCCTAGTAAAAAGGTTGGGTCTACATGTATGCAGGTTTTCCACGCTTAGCATGCGTATATACACGAATGTATTAAAGACGGTTCGCGTACATCTCTTTAAGATTTCAAAAAACTGAAAATAAGGGACTAACCTCAAAAAACATTTATGCAACAAGATGTATGTTCACTGACAAGAGAGAAAACATGAGGAGTTAGACATCTTGGTAGAGGAGGACCCAGGGGCTATTGCCATGCTCAAACAGTGTGGTATGTGGAAGTTATTTCAGTGTCCATTCATGAGGGCACAACCCAAGTTAGTGAATCATTTGATAGAGTATTGGCACCCGGACACAAACATCTTCATGCTAGAGGGCCAATCATTGACTCCAACGAATGAGGATATATACTTTTTTACCGACCTCTCCAAGAGGGGGGAACCGATTAACTTGAGGACCTTTCCTCTAGGACCGCACAACATAGAATATTTTATTGGCATGTACTACAAGGATGGCACTGAGAAAGTAGGATCTCAGGTGTCAATTCACAGTATCATAAGCCTCAATATGTGGATAGTACTTTACATGATTGGGCGGATCACGGGATCTACAACACTTCATCAGGATTCACATGCACAGATGCATTGTGCAACTCAGTGTTTACAGGCCACCATTTTTTACAAGAGCACCATGATGCTCACATGTATGAAAAAAAAATCGACTGACTTCTGAGGAAGAACAACCAATAACTTCAGGTTTGGGACCATGTTGTGTGCTTTATTTTTTGAGAGAGAGTCAAGACTTATCCCGCGAGAGACAGTACAAGGCCATATTGCCTCTTTTCCAGCATTGTGTAGGTGGGAAGCTTTTTGTCTTCGAAAAGGTGCAAGGAGAGTGCAGGAGGCCTTCGATGACAAATTCTTTGACTGGTGGGCCCATCAAATTCATGTGATCGAGGACTACCCCTATGCAGACATTAGTTTCCTGAGGGATCATGATATGCCTATGCCCCCTGGTGAGGAGCACAGAGAGATAGGTACATATTACTTTATATTTTAGAGTTATTTTTTTTTATTTTTTTTAAATATTATCCTTTTTATAGTAACGTCAAAGAACTAACTCAGTAATATGTTATATATAGACATGGGACCGGTACAACCAGCTGATGTCTCTAGGACGAGGTGTCATCCTTGAGAGGATGTCAGACCAGCAATAGAAGGAGGACCAACATTCATGGGAGGAACACCAGCCGGAGAGGCTGAGAGAGTATTGTGATGAGTGGAGAGGAACCTGACAGCTCTCACTCGTCCAGTATCGATGGAAAATATTGAGGACCTACCCCCGGCCATGCAGCCACATGTTGTAGGGGTACCTAGAACTTCGGTTCAGTTCTTCCAGTCCCTTTTGAATGTCGTAGTTCATTACACTAGGGCCAACGGGCCTAGGCCATCTCTAGCACTGGACCACATATGTGTTGAGGGAACTCTTTTTGTACTTTCTTATGTAGTGAGGGTTTGATCCCAGTGATGTATATTGGCTCTATTTGAGGCTTTATGGACCACTTTTGTACTTCTGACATTATGTTTTGGACATATTGTTATATATATACATATTTTTTCCTTATGGATAAAACATTTTGTACAAATGTATTTACATATGAATGTATGTGTGTGATTTTACTTTTATCTATGAGAAATATGCCAATCTAATACAGGATTAGCCAATGTATTAGTTAGTTGATTAGATCTCCTAGGAACATGAATATACGTAATATAATCAAAATAGTATTCTAAGAGAGGTACCCTAAGGAATCGTCAGTGAAGGGTGGTATCGTAGACACAGTATACTCCATTTAACTAAGACACGACGAGTTGAGAATCTAGGTAAACCTAAAGGTGAGAAATACAATGTGACGAGGAATCACATAGTAATTTTATTACAGCAGTGTACTCAGAAACATTATTGGTTGCTTTTGCCAGAAAAATACCTCCAGAAGAAATCAACTAACCAAAGGGCATGAAGATCACCCAAGCTGCGGAAGCAAGCCTCCGAGTGTGTTAGATAGCACCATCTATGAACCCAACATAAACCTCAGATTCACTTAACATCTACCACAGTGAAAAGAAACACAATAAACTACATTTCCATAGGACAAAAAGACAAAAATGTATAAATAAAGCTATACATTATATATAATAATTCATGCCCAGGTGATTGACCTAAGCATAATACTTCTTAAGGTAGATCCCATTTCTAGGCTTCGAAAGAGCATTACCTTCAAAATCAACCAGTTGATAGGAACCCTTTTCTAAAAAAAATTTAACAATGAACGGTCTGAATGACATGGGTTTGAATTTTCCTGCTCTCAAGGAATCCTTAGACAAGATTTCCTTTGGAAAAAACTCTAGGGCAGATGGCTCGATCATACTGACACTTGACATGTTGTTTGTGAGCCTCATTGGCCAAGGCTTCATCTCGATGATGCTCATCGAGTTTCTCAAGATATAGAAGACGCTCCTCAATTGGAGTAATGTCGGGAAGTAATTACATTGCCAACTTAAGAGAGGGAATTTGGTACTCTATGGGAAATACTTCCTCCAACCTGTAAATAAGTTGGAAAGAAGAAATATTGGTAGCATTCTTGACTGAGGTTTGATAATCCCGAAGTGTCAAGTACAACATGAAATGCCAATTTGACTTGGCCGAATTGATCGTTCGTTGGAGGATAGTCTTGAGAGACTTCTAATGGCCTCTACTTAACCATTCACATGTGGATAGTAGGGTGATGAATGTTCTTTCTTAAACCCCAGTTTTGATGTTAACTTAGACATCATCTTGTTCTGGAAGTGACTACCATGGTCTATGACAATCTCCTTCAGGATACTGAACCTGGCTACAATCTGGTTAAAAATGAAAAGTGCAGTCATTTCTCTGTCATTGCTAAATGTCAACATGGCCTTGACCCACTTAGTGAAGTATTCTACCTCCACGATGATGTAATGATTCCCCCTAGTTGAATCTGGGTGGCATGTAGTAAAATCAATCGCCCACTTGGTGAAGGGACCAACAACAATAATTGGAAACATGGGATCAGGGTGTGCCCACATCTTTCTAGAGAATATCTGGCATGGGTGACACTTCTTGACCACTTCTACACAATATTTGTTCAACGAGGGCCAAAAGTATCCAATGCAAAGAATTTTATATGTTGTTGCCAACCCAGAAAAGTGACTAACACATGCTTCAGTGTGACAATCATTCAACACAAGATCTTCCTCTTCATGACTAAGACAACGATGGAGAATGCAATCCACTCCTTGAAGATATAAATTATCATTGATGATAATATGTTTATGCGCTTAATGGTGTATTCGTCGACACTCATCACGAGAAGTAGAGAAACAGAACTTCAAAGACTAAAGACACACAAGTATATCTCCATACCAAGGGTCCTAAGATGAAATAAGGAAAATATCCCCATTGATCAATGACTATTTCGAGCAAGTCGGACCCTTTTAAATTTGTCTCATGTATGATAGATAATTCAAAACTTTCACAACAAACATCTGATCTTTCTTGTGGATAAGGTATGATTTGTAGATGAGAGTTTAAGGTTTATTTTTCCAATTGTAGATCTACATCTCTAATCAGTTTCATTGGAATGTTAGAATGCTTAAGATCATTTTCGTCACCTAAGTGTTCTTCAATAACTGAATTTAAGCACTGATTAGAGCAAGGGTTAGAAGAATATGGGCATTCATCTTGACCCAACATAAAATATTCTTCCACGATGGTCGAGGACTAAGTATACAATGATTCAGAGGAAAAACCAATTTGATTGTCAGTAGGAACCTTTTCAATAGATTCTACCTCCCTTGCTTGTTGAAAATTTTCGGATGGATTCTTCTCATCCTGTAAACAAAATTCTTCTTGCAATTGAGTGATAGGATTTGTAGTTGATTCATCATTTGCGATTGAATATGACTGGATGGAAGGAATGCAAGCACCATAGAGGAGATTTAGTACAAATGACATGTCATCAAGATTAAATTTATAGAGAACGTGATGGATTCTTGTTGAAAATCCTTCTGGAGATGAATTTTCATTGATTAGTAAAGTATAAAATTCTTCACGTAATTGATTGTAATCATAGTTTTCAAAAGAATCTAAAAATTCATCTACAAATTGAAACCAATCAATAATGTGATATGTGGGAAAAGACTCAAACCAATGTTTAGTTCGACCCCTAAAAGTAAAAGCAAACAATCTTCATAAAACCTTTAAATCAAAAATATCATGCTTGATGCATTTACACCAAACTTGTTAATATGGTATTTAGCAGATACATTCCCCCCACCATCAAAGGTGAGTTTGGACAAGCGAGAGACTGTCTTGTTGGGAATATCAGGTAATGAGAAGTGGAAATCATGCTCCAACACAGTGATTTGGGGAGCCATGGGGAATTAAATACATTCAAAACAAATACTCATGCAAGGCCAACTTGTCAGTCTGGCCTGCCTTGTAGTGCATTTCAAGATGACACTAAAGAAAAATTTATAAATATGGAATTGTGACAGGTTGAGGGGTAAAAAATTTAATCATTAAATTTACCTCTGCCCTCTTTCTAGTGCCATTTGTTGACAGGCGTAAGTGACACACCGTCAACTGGAAGGATAGACCCGGTCCAGGGTTTTCTAATTAACCCGAGCCATTTGGTATGACCTATCCTGACGGGTTTAATGGCTCCATTAGCCAACTAGGGTCCTAAATATATCAAAATGAAATAAATTAACTAAAGAAAAGATTTTAACAATCGACACAATAATTGCAAATATTTATCTAAGAATGTGAATATACAAATGATTATGAACAGTTTATATATAGTTTACAAGGTTTGCATGAAATCTTGCGAAAATTATTGTTTGATAAAGTTTTTGAATCAAATATGAACAACACTTCTTCTTCTTTTTTTAAATATATTAAACAAATAAATACTAAATGAATACGATTGAAACAGTGACACAAAAATAGTCAAAGCTAATTAATGTAATCATCATTTCATTCATAAACAACTCTAAATAAAATAAAAGAGTGCATCTACTAACCTCTAACTGATCAGTCAACTGAGTTTATCTTCATGTGTTGTATGAGATCCTGCCTGTATTGTTGTTAAGGGAAACCTATAATAGAACAATACTAGCACTTCTAGAATACATTCGAAGAAGTATTTGATATTGGAGTAAATTAATAACAACAGAAAGACATCTAATTAAAAATCTTGTGATCTTAGGATGATCAATATTTAAGAATGAGAGAAAACTCAGATATGAATATTGATATTATCCAACATTTAACATTAAGAATAAATTCAAAAATAATCAAATGATAGATCAATCACACATGAAAAATGGAATAAGAAATTATGGACAACATATAACATTTAACAGTATGAAAACACCATATGATAACAAGCTAAAGCTAAAATCAACCATAATAACATTCTCATAATACAACAGTAATGAAAGAACGAAATGGAATAAGCATCACACAGGTCTAAAGCCAAAGATGAATTGCTTTCCCATGTTCTTTCTCAAAATCATATGCCCATACTGTAATCCTGGAAGAATTTTTGGGATAATAGATTCTTAAAGATAGAAAAACAAATTAATACATAAATGATAGCAATTAACCATGTATTGATAAAAAAAACTAAAGTTAATTTAAATCAATGCATAATCAATTATTCAAAGAATATGAAGATATTATAATGAAAATAAAACCATTTTACTCATAGGACAAAAGCCATTAAGCAACCTAGAATTCCATATTCTCTTTGAAAATACTCGTCCATTCTCCCAAAGATTCCAACCATCCATTACTCCATTTGAAAAGAAGAAAAGTTTACAAAATAAATAATATACAAAAGAGAAAGGATTAAAATCCTCCTCTCAATTTTTTGGATCTCCATGGCTCTGAACTTTCTCATATATTTATACAATGAATGAACAGTTTGGGTGTCACTAATAATTTCCGCCACCTGAAATTTGTCTCGTAAAGAGACACAAATATCTCTCAAATTGTGCATTGTTTGGGAAAATTTCTATGCGGAAGCTAAATGTGTCCATTTGGGAAATGATTTTTCAACTGTTTCTTCAAATTCCTCACGGTTTGGCTGCAATCAGTCCCGCAAAATTGTGTCTCTGTTCTTGAAGCATTTCCAAATTTTATATGTTGTTGCTCATAAATTTATTTGCAGCAATCCAATATTATTTTTGGATCAATCATCCTGAACGTATTTAGATAATAAAATCAGGCCATGATCAGATCCGTACCAAATAATTGATAATAGAATCCTGTGAAACAAAAAGAAACCTAAATTAATAACCTAAAAATTGTGAATACAACAAAATCTAGAACAATAAAATCAAAAATGAATTTAAACTAACTATAAGTTCTAAACAAACATTGTTTATAATTTCCTTTCAAATATGATCTTAAAATTCTAGAAGCTTCAAGTTAATGGAAAAGAGAAAAATATTAATTTTGTTTTTTTACAAAATCAAACAAATCATAGATAATTCATTTTTATTATTATTATTTTTATTTTGAAATGAGATGCAAAATGAAAAAAGAATTTAATTAATTAATATCACCAAATGATTTTATGAAAATGAGAAACCAACCAAGATATTATTTGATGAATTATTGAACCCATTATTCAAAATAGTCAAACTTGATAATGAGCAAAAGAAAGAACACATAATCATAATTTAAACGAAAGTAAACAATTGATAAAAATTAACGTTTTTGTTTAAATTGAGATTTCTATGCTCGTTTCTAAATTTTGACATATACCCTTGTAATGAATGTCTCCTACTATATTGAATGTCTTAAGTTTGTCTCAAAGCAAGCCAAGGTATGGAACTATTTGAAAAGGTTGATTCTATAGCTCATTATAATTATCAAGATTCTAATGGGGGCCCTTTAAATTTTGTAAAAATTTAGGGGGAGTTGTTGGGGCCCAACAAGACCAAAATTCATTTTCATGTATGTGAATGTACCCCAAGGACATATAAACATCGTTTTATGTTGATCCTCGGGCTTGATATGAATTTGGTTGTACCTGTAAAAACCATCCATAAAATAAAAGACCTCACAACCCGCACATTCATCAACAATTTGGTCAATGAATGGGGTTGGAAAATTATCTTTCGAGCAAGCTTTGTCTAGATCGCGAAATTCCATATACACGTGGATCATACCTTGCTTTTTTTTATAGGAACATGGTTCGACGCCCATTTCATCAATTTCACTGGATAGATGAAACAAGCCTTGATGAGTTTCTCTACCTCAGCCTTGATGGTTGTTGCCTTGCGAGGATTGACTGGGCGAAGATTCTGTCGAACAAGATTAAAATCGGGGTAAGTTTTAATCTCGTGTTCAACTATACGTGGGTCAGTGCCTGGAATATCCTCATAAGACCAGGAAAAAATGTCATGAAATTATTTAAATAATTCAATATAGATATGAATCTCCTCGGAGGAACAATCTTCTCTGACGAAGACGTTTTCCACGATGTGATGGGTTCTATAGATGTCGATAGGAATCGTTTCAGCTATACTTTCCATTTTTCCCTTGGCATATATAATGTGCATGGCCATAGGGTTAACAAGACAAGTGGAATATCCATTCACAGTCGTAGTGAAATCTCCTTCCTCTACTATCCTCATCTCAGGTAAAAAATGTGATCTGTGGTGAATATCGCTCCAAGGTCTATCTGACCCATTCATTACCTCCAAAATCGCCTTGTTGGAGGGAAAGACTAAGTCCAAAGGATCATGAGTGGAAAGAGATTCTTGAGCCCAAATAAGCTCAAGAATGGGATCTAGCTCCTATGGGGGAGTTGTATCAGGTTTGGGTGAGGCTTGATGGACAATATTTTACAAAACCTCAACAACAGATAAAGGAAAAATCCATGGGTCATTAAAGTAACTTGTTTGAAAAGAAGCGACTTGGGGACAACCGAAATAAACTTGACGTCATTGGGAGGCGACGAATAATCAAAATTCCCCATTAGATATGGGAACAACCCATCACCTAAGTTGATGGTACCTGGTTGTGGGTTGTCAATCATCGTGACCGTGGATGCCCCTGATGAAGGATCAAGATGGGAGAAGGATAATTGATCGAAGGTTATGATATAGCCTTTGTGAGGAAAACATAAGACCTAAAAAATAATGGATACAACCATTGTCATAGCGTAGGTCCAACTCCATCCTAACAAGAGATTGTAGTCAAGAGGTGCATCGACTACTTCTACCTCGACGCACACGATTTTTCCCTCCAACTGGATGGGGAAGGACGTAATTATGTCATGTGTTCTAAAATATCAACCTTCAACTGTGGTTAGAAACATGGGCAACGGAGACAACTCAGGTTTTCCAATGGCCTTCCAACATGCCAACAACATTATGCAAGTCGAGGCACACTCATCAACCACCGTACAGAAAATGTTTCGTGTCAACGATTTCCTATCATACACCACTACTATCTAAAAAGTAGCGTGGTGAGGCATATGAGGTTTATAATCTGTAGGGTCAAAAACAATCATTCCTGAGTTAGTATTCTCGGCCTCTCCCAAGGAAAAAAACAATGTTTTCCTCTGTGAGGTGCAACTCTGGAGGACTTCTAAAGTAGAAATTGCACAAGGATTTTGTGCCAGATCCTCCACAACAGAGTAATTATGAGCAGCCCTTGCATTTGAATTGTGAGAATACTTTTTAAATGCACCCTTAGGGATGTGAGTCATATTTTCTTCCATAGTTTTCTCAATTTGAATAGGATGCATTGGGTTGGAGTCTTATTTTCCCTTCTCAGCAAATTCTAGCATTCTGTAATTATGAGCCCTAGTCTGCAGATGAGCATCTGATCTCTCATATAAACTTTTTTGGATCCGTTATTAGCATTAGGCATGGGGTCTCCCTGATTTCCCCCAGGCACATTAGTGGATGAGGAAGATTGAGCCATATTTTTCCCTTGTGGAAAAGGGTTGGTTAATATGGCAGCCTGTTGTTGTGATAATATCTTTTGGGCTTCCTCAAGCCGAGGGCATTGGTGATTCAATTGATCATATGTGCAAAGATTACATGGAAAATTCACCTTCCTCTTTTCATTTTTTCCCTCGTCAACATTATTTGCAACCTTCTTATCCCCCTTACCCTTCTTGTTTTTATATTTCCCCTTTCCCTCATATTTCTGGTTACGCCTAGGATTCATTGATTGCACACTGTGTACATCTGACATTTGGGTTATGGGGGCAGTCGAACCAAGAAATTGGCTAGCCACGGTCTGTTGAATCGATAATTTTTGTAACTTGTTATTCAACTGATCTGTGGACTTACTATGTGTTGATCCTACTATGCCATCGACGTGAGGCCCAAAATTTTGTTTGGTCTTGTCGAAAGTCGACCATTTGCATCTGGAAGGATCTCATATAGCATACCAGATTGAGAGTAAATAAAATCCAGTTGTTGGTCTCTCATGATAGCCTCTTCTTCAGAAAAAACATTGGATGTCACGACATATTTGGATACACATGGAACCAAGGACTTTGGGAACCACTTGAGAAAAATTGCAAGAGGCACCTTCACTTTGATTAAGCTCTTTCGTTGACACCATTTTCGTATGTGATCCGAGATATGGATGGATTTTGTTTTCTTGAATTTGGCCAACAACTCGGTATCGGCATCATATATTACCGGTAACTGGAAATGGTTTAAGAAAACCATATTCAGGTCATTAAAGTAAGCATACTTCGAGCTATCGATCTCAATATAACATTTCATGACACCCCCTATAAGAGTGTCTTGAAACAAACACAATTGAAAGGAGTCATCATTTAATGATTTGGATGAACACAATAAATGAAATATCGTAACATGATCACATGGATCTTCACCACGCCTTCCTTGAAACTTACGGATTTATGAGGGAAACATGGTCAGCATGGGGGGCCAACGCGGATCATGACATATCAGGTCATTCAATAGCCTCGACAAGTCTAGAAAATGAAGAGTTTCCAAGAAAGGTAGTTTAGGTTGTGATGGATTCAAAGGAAAAGAGGGGCCTAGATTTTGACTGGCACCAAGCTTCCAAGAAAAAATTTCTTGCTGGCCAAGGTTTTGGTAGAGACCATGGTGGCCCTGGCCATTAAAGGAGTTTGTGCTTTATTCTGCATTGTTGAAAGAGTCATTTAGTTGGATGACATACCCTATGTATGGATTTCTCTCTACATGGTATTCCAATGACCTTGGTTGGGGATTCCCCCACCCGACCCTCCTGGCATAGGTACTGAACCCTGCCCAGGGTTCCACTGAGTGTGGGAGGGGTTTCCCTAGATCAACATCCCTTGTGAAGGAAACAATCCTTGCCAGCAATTTCCAATACCTTGTGAGGAGTAAACTCATTTCATCGCTACTTTTGAAGGAACGAAGCCTTGCATATGGTTTGGTTGACCAAATATGGGGCTTTCCCCTGATGAGAAAGAAGACAATGAGAAAGCGTTGTTGTGTTGCGTATATGTTTAGTATAATTCACTCATTAATTATCAATCCAGGATTTGTAATCAACAGAGTTACAAGACACCATTAAGAAAGGTAATTCTAATGTCATGAGTATAGAACTATTCTAGATTATGTATGCTGGAAACAAAACAGACAAGCAAACTAAAATACACTTTGGTTGTCTTTCACAGAGAGGCTATCTACTCCATTATGGAACATGCAAGTATGAGATGGAGTTATTTTGATAGATCAACTCTGCTATCTGACCTAGAGAACTAACTGTGCAACCACACTTCTGAAAGGGAAATGACACATCAATCATAGAGACATAGCATGGGTAGTTCAATAGTCAATATACTGAGTATGTTGTGGTTCACAATGTGTTGTTGTGAACTTCACTAGTTCTCCTTCAAATATGTTTGACTACTGCTTCCAACATTCATGTCTATGAAAAAAAATCAAATTCATAAAAACAGAGCATATGCAAAACATAGTGAGTAAAGATCCCTAAGCAATCATATAATTGAAATACTAGTCTAAATTGTATTGCTATCATCTGAAAGAATTAAAGCTTCAGCTAATATAACATTTACACTATTGAAAGAAAATGATAATACTAATATACAAAGGTGCTGACCTTTGTTGGGTGGTGGGCCCTTGCCGCTTCAATAGGTCAGCGACTGGAGTTTACAGTAATCTTGCTTTCAACCCACACATTACTCTTACTCAAACTTCAAAACATAGAATCAAACTATGCTAACCACTCAACTCACATTCAATCATAGATGATCAAGACATGGAGATAAATGACGTCCTTCTATTAATATTCACCCAAAATATGTTTTGTAATATATAACACTGCTTCACATGTTGTATTATGCTAACTCTCTACTACCTCCACCATCCTCGCCATGACTATTTAAACAGTGTTAGTCGTGAAACACAAGGAGGTGAAATCATTTGCAAATCAGTCAATTGTTAAATTTGATTATTCGGTTACATATTTTAAGCTTCATCCTCATGACACGAAGTGCATGAGGATGAAGCAACAACAAACTATCCTAACATAGCCTTGCTAAAACATTTATGATTCAATAAACATCCAACAATTGTCTTGGGCACGATCTGGAGCTAAACTTGGTACATTCATTTTTTTGTATTGGTACTAGATCGTGACAGGTAGATGGTACCGGATCCGAATAGTGCACAAATGGTGGTACCAGATCATGACAGTTTATGGTCGTTGGTACCGGATCATGACAGGTGAGATTCAGTACCGAATCTAAATAGAAGGTGTGCTTGGTACCGGATTCAGACAGTGGCAATCTAGTGCACAAGTACCAGATAGCTAAGCTGGTACAGGAAGGTTGGACTTATCTAGAGGTCAAAGATTATACATTGAAAATTGAAGCATTAGTACATGAAACATTTAATCTCCTAGCTCAATAAACCACAAAAATGCATGAATTAATTATACTTTACCTAATGACCTGATCAATGGCTAATGGTAGTGTTCTTTGTCATTTACCGAAGCTTAGGTAAGCCAAAAAGGAATAGATGAGGAGTATAATAGGGTAGTGGGGATGTCAATTTAGAGTCTCAACATTGCTCCATGCCAAAACCATTGCATGTCCTCATGCAACTGAAAAAAAAACCCAAAATTTTCAAAACTTGAGACTACATTCTTTACTTTTGTAGATCAATGATGTTGATGGTTGAGGCCTCTTCTTTCAGCTCCCTTTTTACGACCCTAATGTATTGTAGGAGTCGTAGTACCTTCTTGAGCGTATTATAAGTCTCTTCATGGTCATCTTGAATTTTTTGGCTGGTTGCTTTCAATTGCACGTTTTCCTTTTTGATATACCTGTCCAATAGTTGGTATTCCTTCACTTCTTGTTTGAGTTCCTGATTTTGTTTTTGCAATTCCCCAATATTTTTCTTCATATGTTCTTTTGTTAAGGTCCTTGTTGACTCCATCATTACTGGCTAGATGCATTCTCTTTCCTCAACTTCCTCCCTCATCCCACATAAAGTAATAGTGGCTTGTTCCTTGGTCAAACTAGGGATGTCATCCTGGACTGATAAGTCTTCAGAAGGGGAGGTAAGATCGATTGGATCTTCCTTTGTATGAGGACTGACAACTGCTTTTCCTCTCTTTTCCATGCTCCTTGTGGTTCTTTTACAAGGAGGTATTGGTTCAGGGGTGCTCACAGGCTTCCTTTTCTTCTTTTCTAGTTGTGGAATGGTTACAGGGGATTGTTCTATAGACTGTTCACTTTTATTTTCTGAGCTATTCTTCCCTTTCCTTACAGTTTTTGTCTCATGGCCCTTCTCCTCAAGTGCCACTGTTGAAGTCTCCTCTACTAATTTGGTTTTACCTTTTGATTCTTGACTTTTAAAAGTCTTATTGACTATGGAAGAGGGCCCTTCTTGTTTACTAGCTTTTTTGTGTTGGCTCACTTTCGTGGATGATGATGGAGTTGCCTTATCCTTCTTGCCCTTTTTCTTTGGAGGTTCCTTATTTTTCTTTGGAGCACACTGGGCTTCCTCCATAGGTTTGTTTTCTGTGGGAAGGTGTTGGGTGATAAGTATTTTCCAACTAATCCTTTGCTTCCTAATTTCATGTAAAACTAACATCTTAATAAGACCTTGATGGTAAATGTTAGTCTTCTCAGTTTTGGATAGAGATTTGACACCTCTTACCATTTTATTCAAACTCATCCATAGAAAATATGGGAAATCAATTTTAGGGCCTCCTTCAAAGTGTAATAGAAGCCTAAGATGATATATGAAGGTCACAACATACCTTCCCTCACAAGTGAGGAATCATTGAATACTAGCAATCAGTGGATGATACTCTTCCTTGATATAGTTCCTAGGGATCCCCTTTTTCTAATCAGGGTGTTGATGGTCTTCTTTCAAAAATTGTTGGCACATTTCCTTGTTGATTCCTACACCTTTGAAGTATTTGGCTCCTCTGTTAGGTAATCTCATGACCTCCCTTAAGGTTGATTCATTGATTGTTAGTTGCAGATTACCTATATGTGAAATCTCTCCATCGTAACCCTGAATAAATTCGTGAGATATTTTCTCGTTCCAGCCTGTGAATTTCTCCAAAAATGGCATCCATCCCAATCTAGCATACTTCTCTCGACATAGTTGGAACTCCTCGGTCTCTCTATAAATTTGGAAGACCGGTTCATGTCTACTTACGACCATCATTATAAGTTGTGAGAAAAGAATCGGGTTGTAGTGCAAGGATTTAGTCAATTGATGAGGGTAAGGGTTTGGTACCGGAAATCGTAGAGAGGAGTAGGCTCGGAACTGGAGAAAGGTAACGACAAGGGAAATATGGTGATGGCGTCGATAATGCGAATGGTAAGTTTAAGTAAGGATGTCGCAAGGAAAATTTAAGACCAAATGAGGCTTATCTGGATGGCTTCGCCACCCAGATAAGCCATTTCATTTCTACCCGTTAATGTAATGATGAGGACAAGACGTTGGGCGTCAAAGCATAATTTTGGGATAGGTGATTGGACTTCCGAGTGGTGAATTTGATGTTGGATCATGGTTCATGACACAAGATAAGTTCGTGATTTGCTTAAGGATGAAGTAAATTCGTGGCCTATCATTACTAGACATGCTTCATATTCATGCTTTGATGTGATTTTTCCCTCAACTATTTTCGAGCACTTATGAGAGGATTGATTAATTTTAGGCATATGGGTATGAGGGATAGGTGCATGGTTTTAATACTAAGGTCATAAGATCTAGTATATATTTCCATACCTATTGTAGTTTTATGAGCAAAGGAAAATAAATACCATGTTACATTTTCTTTTACCTTTGTATGATCAATACCCATAGCATATGCGACTGCTTGTAGATTGTCAGAATTCATCTTTTTAGGCTGGAGTTTTATGAAAGCTTGGTACTGGAATTTCCTGTACTTCTTTATTCTATGCTTATCTTCTTTTGTATTTGGTTCTGCAGGGTTGTAGGGTGATAATGTTGGCTTATGAAGGTGAGATGTGAGTCTGAAAAAGAGTTCTGAAGGAGCTCTTTGACCTTCCCCCATGCCAAGGATGTTGCATATCGTTATGCAAGAATATTCAACATTATGTATCATAATGGATAAAAGATGATAAGAGAAAAGAAACCAAATCAAATTCCAGAAGTACATTTATCACCTAGCATACGATCACATGTCTAAAAATTGAAATTGCCTTTCTTTTGATGACTTATTGACAAAGGTAGCATTCAACAGTGAAAATAGGGAAGTTTTTATATGTTTGCCAGAAGAATAGATCCATCCTAACTTGCTTCAGAGATTTACTATCATTAGATGTTATAGATAAATTTCACAGTATAAGTAGATTAGACTCCCTAGTTAGGGCTCCACTCTTAAGAAGTTTCCTTCTTAGGTAATGTAGGCTTTAGATGACAAACAGGTAAGTTGACTTAGGGTAATTCTCAAATGGCCATTTTCTTGTAGTAATTATGTTGCTTGTTAATCTTGATTTTCTATCTCATAAATGCCAATAGTGACCTTTGCTTTTTTTAGATGAAAAAAGTGAATTTTTCAATCAGACAAGTAGAGATGAGACATTTCTCAACTAGAACCCACTGCCAGCAAGCCTGTTCAGTACTCTGGTGGGATAGTTGTGATAGTTAGTGAGAGATCCCTTCCCCAAGCAGAATGCCCCATTGCCAATAGGTTTGTTCAGTACCCTAATGGGTTTGCCTAGTCATACCACAGACCGGTACCTACTACTAGCAGACCTGTTCAGTATCCCGGCGGGTTAGTCTCTTAAACCCTTTTTCCATCAGAGGCTTCTTGTCCATAGTCACCTATTTTGGTTTTTATTAAAGAGTGCTTTGCACGGTGACAGGGGAGGCTCGTCTGAAAACCTTTTTACAGGCTGGGATGGTATTGGGTTGGAAGGTATATGCTCTTCTTTGAATTTCATGAGTATAGAACTATTCTAGATTATGTATGCTGGAAACAAAACAGACTAGCAAACTGAAATACACTTTGGTTGTCTTTCACAGAGATGCTATCTACTCCATTATGGCACATGCAAGTATGAGATGGAGTTCTTTTGACATATCAACTCTGCTATCTGACCCAAAGAACTAACTATGCAACCACACTTCTGAAAGGGAAATCACACATCAATCATCAAGGCATAGCATGGGTAGTTCAACAGTCAATATACTGAGTATGTTGTGGTTCACAATGTGTTGTTGTGAACTTCACTAGTTCTCCTTCAAATATGTTTGACTATTTCTACCAACATTCATGTCTATGAAACAAAATCAAATTCATAAAAATAGAGCATATGAAAAACAGAGTGAGTAAAGATCCCTGAGTAATCATATAATTGAAATCCTAGTCTAAACTGTACTGCTATCATCTGAAAGAATTAAAGCTTCAGCTAATCTAACATTTACACTAGTGAAAGAAAATGCTAATACTAATCTATGAAGGTGCTGACCTTTGTTGGGAGGTGGGCCCTTTTCACTTCAACAGGTCAGCAACTGGAGTTTACAGTAAGCTTGCTTTCAACCCACACATTACTCTTACTCAAACTTCAAAACATAGAATCAAACTATGCTAACCACTCAACTCACATTCAATCATAGATGATCAAGACATGGAGATAAATGATGTCCTTCTATTAATCTTCACCCAGAATATGTTCTACAATATATAATGCTACTTCACATGATGTATTATGCTAACTCTCTACTACCTCCACCATCCTTGCCATGACTATTTAAACAGTCTTAGTCATGAAACACAAGGAGGTGAAATTGTTTGCAAATCAGTCAATTGTTAAATTTAATTATTCGGTTACATATTTTAAGCTTCATCCTCATGACACGAAGTGCATGAGGATGAAGAAACAACAAACTATCCTAACATAGCCTTGATAAAACATTTATGATTCAATAAACATCAAACAATTGTCTTGGGCACAATCTGGAGCTAAACTTGGTACATTCGGCTTCCTGTATTGGTACCGGATCGTGACAGGTAGATGGTACCGGATCCGAAAAATGCACAAATGGTGGTACCAGATCACGACAGTCTATGGCCATTGGTACCAGATCACAACAGGTGAGATTCAGTACCGGATCTGAATAGAAGGTGTGCTTGGTACCAGATTCAGACAGTGGCAATCTGGTGCACAAGTACCGGATAATTGAGTTGGTACAGGAAGGCTGGACTTATCTAGAGGTCAAAGATTATACATGTCAAATTGAATAATTAGTACATGAAACATTTAATCTCCTAGTTCAATAAACCACAAAAATGTATGAATTAATTATACTTTACCTTATGACCTTATTAATGGCTAATGGTAGTGTTCTTTGTCATTTACCCAAGCTTATGCAAGCCAAAAAGGTATAGATGAGGAGTATAATAGGGTAGTGGGGATGTCAATTTAGAGTCTCAACAAGCGTTATTTCCAAATGCACCAAACAAAGAAAAAAGCATAGACCCTACCAGATTCATATAGGATTGAGGCCCATGACTCCCCCGCTAAAAAGGATAGAGTTGGTGTTAATCTTGATTGGTTGTTGGAAAGCACCTCTGAGTGAAGGGGATGGAGGAGGGATATGACCCCCACTGTAAGGGATAGTGCTAAATGGGATAGTGGTTACCGCGAAAGATCCTTGTAAGGGATAATTATAACTCCCTTCCCCCATACCAATAGTTTGTAAAGTAGAGTAGGTTAAGATCGAATTAGATTCAAAACCCGACATCCCATGTGAAAAGGGAGCACCAGACACGTTATGGATAGAGGAAACAATGGGATTAATTTTCGAGGGGACTGTGCCATTGCCTGAAGTTGTGGGTGTTTAGACAGTCGTAGTCTTGATAGGTGGAGGTGGGGGAGGAGGAAAAACACCCCCTCCCATGGTAGTTGAGATGGGAGTATGAGGACTCCCATAAGAGGTAGCACTAGTCTCTTCCATCGTCTCTCATCTAAAAAACTGATGTTTAGGTGAAGTCACTTCACGAGGGACTATTTGAATAAGAAGAAGCGTTGATAAGTCAATGATCAGAGGGTTTGCGGGCCTAAATCCTTCAGCTTCGAGGTTAGAAACAATGGACTCCTTTGGTGCATGAAATTATTCTCTAGGAGTTGGCTCGATTACAGTTCCATGTGGTCGGATCACTTCAAATGAGCCCTCTTGATCTAGCATGTGCCTCAGTGGTGGTGAAGGTGGATCTAAAGTAATCAGCGGCAGACTCTGAAGCCTATAGGAATGGCGAAGCTAATGATCTTCCACCTTGTGAGATGATCGACCGACACTCTAAGGTTAAGCTATTGAAAAATATAGAGAGCACACTAAAAAGTTCCTAATGGTAAATCAAGTAATCAACTGACTGGAAGGAATAACAATTACTCCAATCGACACTAGAAAAACTTACTACTACAAGTGTAACTCAAACATGGAAGCACCCTTCAGGTATACTCTACAAAGTGTGATCCAAAGTTTTCCCTAGGTACCATGGTATACCCCTGCAGTCACTTGTGTAAGTCCCTAAAAGCATGAAAATAGGTTGCCAGCTTGCAGTCAGTCACTAGGCAGGTATAGTCGACAATCAGGTTGATCGTAATGAGCAGGATAACAAAGTATGAAGCCTTTCAAGGGTACCGAAGTACAATGGTCTAGAATACAATTGAGGATATCGAATGGATTTGAGGTCCACGAGGCTCTATTAGGGACCTAACCCCTCACATAGGTAGAATAATATATTTCCATGTAATAAAGGTCAATATTAATAAGGCCTAGAAGTAAGGAAGAATGAGTCAAATGTAAGAAGACCTAATAGAAGGTTCCACTTTTAGAAGGATCTTCCTCTAGATTGTTATTTTGATAGAAATATTTAGTATAAATAGGAGTAGAGGGTATGAGAAGTTGTTTCTGGGATATTATTGTAATAGATCTCTTCTCTATTGGAGGTTGCCCCCTCGAAGAGGCAACTGAACATTGCTCTGAGTAATCAAAGTGCTCTTTCTGGTGTTATTATGGTATTATTTTGGTATTATCGTGGTGTTGTTCTTGTTATATCGTTGTTTATATACCATTTCTAGATAATTATTTATGTTCTACATACTATTTTATATATGGAATATTACAAGTGATATCAAAGCACCTTCCTCAGCAGAAAATTGTGGGTTAATTTTTTTTTTAGGGTAGAGACATATTTCAGTGTCTTTAAGATACAGAGATTTGTCGTTATGCACATAAACCTGTGGTCCAGGATTCATACACGTAGGAAATATAAGTGGTACTTAAGCGCAGGTCTATTGGCCACCCTTGTAACCCATGTTGGTACCCCTTTGAGTGGTAGCGCATCAAACAACACATGTATACAGATCATCCTAGATCACCTGAATCCCTCCATAGATAAATCGATCGGCCACCTGACTTCTATAGTGCCACCAAGAACAACACTCAGGAAGATACTCTCTAGTACCTGGGTAGTCGGGTAGTATGGCTAAGGGCACAGTATAGCCTCCTTAGTTGGTTCCCTGAAATATTGGGTCGAGTACTATTGTTGGACCCCTCACGTATATCAAAGAGCTATAGCACAAGGCAAACCCTTGTCTATAGAACCCTTGAATACCCTAACCCTTGGGACGGAAACAAAAACAGAATAGATAATATCTATTGTCGCGCAACTGTGTCTCCTACATTTGGTTTGTGAAATTACTACACATTTCTTCATTTTAAGCATTTGGGCATTTCATCACTGCAGTATTCTTCATATCAGAGTATAAATATGTAGGAGTAAAAAAAAAAATGATTCTGGATCCTTTTGGCACCATTATTTGATACCTATCCCATTGGATTTCTCTCTACGCCCTTATCGCAGGCATACGTATCAGTTTGAAGAAAAAAAAAAATCTCATGGACCCAACCTCCTTCCAACACCCTTATTTGGGATTTACCCCAGTGGATTCAACTCGTCGCCTTGATAATTATGATACACTTCACCCATAACCCATTTTTGTGTGGTCCCACCCACCCCTTTTCATGTTCCCTCTTCATCATGGCCCGCACCCGTAGCCAAGACTTGAAAGCTCGCTTCAACTCCTTGCACTCTAATTTCACAGAAACCCAACAAGAAGTGAGACAGCTCAGTGCCAATATTGCCACCGTCAATAAAAATATGCATTCCTCCATCAATGCCAAAATAGACGACCTCGAATAAGACCTCAAACAAGAATTTTCTACCCAGATTGAATCCTTCACTATGAAGAGTTGTGCCAAGTTGAATATGCCTACAAATATTCCCTCATCTGACCCACCTTTGCAAACCGAGGGTGAAACTTCCTCTCATTCCTAGAATTTTCAGCCCCATCACTTTCAGTGTGACCTACGCATTCCGCATATGGATGTGACCAAATTTTATGGCTCAGATCCCACTGGCTCGGTAACTCAAATGGAACATTATTTCTCTTTGTATGGAATTATGGATGAGTTGGCAAAACTCTGGTATGGTGTTCTCCATCTAGATCAAGAACGTTGGCAATGGTGGCAATGGAGAAAAAATACCCTCCAAGGGTATGTGGCTTGGACACACTTTGTGGTATAGCTTTATGAATGCTTTGACACTGACACCAACCATTTAGTCTGTTTGACAAAGTTGAAACAATCTAGGACCGTGGAAGACTTTATAGCCACTTTTGAGAGATTGGATTTTCGTACAGAGGGCATGTCTAATACTTTTTTCTAATAATGTTTTATCATTGGCCTCAAGGATGATATTTGTGCCCTATCCTCATGGCTCAGCCTCAGAGTTGGGTGGACACTACTAAAATATCTAAGGAAGCACAATAGGTTGTCTCTTCTCAAAACTAGAAACCCTCCTTTATTCCTCACACTTAACCAATCACTCCCACTCCTCCTTATACTCCACTAAAGATCCAAAAGTTGACCAGGGCCGAAATGGTTGAATGTCAACTTAAAGGCATTTTTTATAATTGTGATGACAAATGTTTTCCTGGGCACAAGTGTAAGGAACAAAATATTTTTATGGCCATCTCGAAGGATGTTTCGAAAGACAATGTTGAGGATCCCCTTATCTTTGTGTCACCTTAACCCAATGACATGACCCCTCTCTTAGACCCTCCTAAAGTAGAACCAGTCATTTCGCTAAATTCTCTCACTGTCTTCTCTGCTCCCCAAACCCTCAAGCTAACTGGTTACATTAAGCATAGGAAGGTCATCATTCTTGTTGATAGTGGAAGAAGCCATAATTTTAGTCATCGCCACATTTCCCAAGAAACCAATTTCTATATTCATACCATCAATAATTTTCAAATCATGATTGCCAATGGAGGGTCCATGAAATGTGGAGGGATTTGTGAAAATGTGTGTCTCCAAATTGGTGAGTACCACATGAAATATCATATGTTTTCTATCGACATGGGCGATTGTGGCATTGTGTTGGGTGCAGAATGGATAAGGACATTGGGTCCCATTCTCATGGATTTTAAGGAATTAACCATGCAATTCGACCAGGAGAGCCAACAATTTAAGTTCCAAGGCATCACCACAGGTTCCCTAGAGATCATCATTTCCCATCGCATGGAAAAGTTGCTCAAAAAAGGTCATTCTGGAATTATTTCCCAACTCCATGCCATACAATCCACTGATATGCCCTTTTTGTCGTAGGACCGCCAATCCATCCTCTCTAAACATCAAGTGGTTTTTTCCACTCCCTAGGGAATCCCTCCTTCCCATGGTGGTCATGATCATTCCATTCCCCTTGTCCCAAGAAGCCTTCCTCCCAATATTTGTCCCTATCATCATCCCTTGTCCCAAAAAAATGAAATCGACAAAAAATTTCAAGAATTTCTCAACGCATGTGTTATCTTCCCTAGTATGAGCCCCTACTATTCTCCTGTGGTCATGGTCCTTAGGAAAGAAGGTTCTTGGCACATGTGTCCTAACTTCCACGCCCTCAATAAACTCACCATTAAATAAAAATTTCCCATTCTTGTCATTGATGACCTCTTGGATGAATTGAGTGGTCCCGGTTCTTTACTAAACTTGATCTTCATTCTGGCTACCACCAAATCTGTATGAATGATTAGAACTCATGAGGGCCACTATGAGTTTTTGTTCATTCCCTTTGTCTTGTGTAATTCTCCCTCCACTTTCCAAAACCTCATGAATCATGTTATTTATCCTTTTCTCCGTCATTTTGTCTTAGTTTTCTTTGATGATATCCTCGTCTATAGTAAAACCTATACAACCCAACTTTTTCATGTGTATTGAGTTCTCCATCTACTCTCTCAGCACCATTTTTTCCTCAAACAATCTAAATGTTCTTTTGGTGCCTCAAAAGTCGAGTACTTGGGTCATCTTGTTTGCAAGGTTGGTGTTAGGGTGGATCCTAAAAAGATTGAAGCTATGCAAGATTGGCCTCACCCAAAGACTCTCAAAATCTTGCGTGGATTTTTGGGTTTAACAAGTTATTATTGAAAGTTTGTTAATAATTATGGAATGATTGCGACACCTCTCACTACTCTCCTTAAAAATAATTCTTTCACTTGGACTCCAGCAGCTGCTCAGGATTTTCAAACCTTGAATATGGCCATGTGCACCACTCTAGTCCTGACCCTTCCTGATTTCACAAAGACCTTTTTCATGGAATGTGATTCTTCCAGGAAAGGAATTGGCGTAGTCCTTATGCAAGAGGGTTGGCCTTTGGCCTTTACCAGAAAAAAACTATCAGAGCAACATTTGGGAAAATCAATCGATGAAAAGGAAATCTTGGCTATTCTGCATGCCATGGATCTTTGGTGCCCTTATCTATTTGGGCAATGCTTCCAAATTAAGACAGATCATCAAAGCCTCAAGTATTTTCTGTAACAATGCCTTTCCTTCCCAGAGCAACAAAAATGGGTGACTAAGCTCTTTGGATATGATTATGAGATCATTTACAAGAAAGGAAAAGACAATGTGGTTGTTGATGCACTTTCCAGAAAATATGAAGACGAAGGGTCCCTTTTTTCTCTTTCCTTCAGTGTACCAGATTAGATCCAAGTTGTTCGCCGGGAATGGCTACATGATCCCAAAAGTTTGCATTGATCCAGGTGAATATTGGTGGCCACCCACCTATTCCACTTAGACCCCCACCATTGCTTCTTTCAGTTTTTCATTTTTCACACAGTATTGATCCAGGTGGATATCGGTGGCCACCCACCTTTTCCAAATGGCTCAAAACGACTTTCTGGCAATTTTGGCAATTTACTATTTTTAGCAGGTTTTAGCTTCTGGGGCCATTTTGAGGGTCCAAATGAAGGTTTTTCGAGATCAAGTCTCTCAATGATAGCCAAAACCATGATTTAGCCCCCAAAATGAATCTCCTCGATGATACCTTTCCAACGAGCTATCACACGCCTAAAACGGAGATCGTATGCAAAAGTTACGACCCCGGGAAGTTGATGTACTCACTTACCCAAACGGGGCCCACATGACTTTTGGCGCTTCATCTCCTAAGGTTAGGTTTTTGGATGTCTAGGAATTTTGGCATTCCCGTTTATTGTAAAAAGGCCTTCAGAGCCTCATTGTAATTATCTTCTCATGGATGCGAGTAGCGGCCACATCTCTTCTCAGAGATAAGCTACCAGTGCCTAGCTAGTTTATTTCCATTCCGTCTGTAAGCATAGTTCAGTCATTTGTTATTAATGAAATGAAGTCTTATTTCCGCTGCATCTCTGTGTTTATGTGTATTTCTGTATTTCATTATGTTCCTACATAAATCCGGATCAGTGGTATCAGAGCGGTCTTCTCATTCTCGATCCTTCTTTGCATGTCCCCAACGAGATCGGGGTATAAGGAGTTGGGGCTCAATCTGGTTGAACCCTTGCAAGATCAGCCTCACAAACCCTGATGACCACCCATGGGGGAAGAAAAGAAAGATGAGGGAGCAAGAGATCCTATCAAAATGTTGCTCGAGGAAGCCCTCGAGAAACAAAGGAACGTGATGATGGACAACTTTGCCCATATTCTTCAACGGATTCCGGCTGGCAGTGCATCGACATCCAGAAGCCACTCTGGAGGTGCCACTCCTTTTAAGGTACAAGTAAACTTTGACATTCCCATTTTTGATGGCCAAATAGATGAAGATGTCGTAGATAGATGGTTGAATCTGTTAGAAGGATATTTCTCGGTTCATGACTTTTTCGACCGAGAAAAGATTATTTTCTCACTCCTCAAAGCTGCCCCCCATGTCAAGGACTGGTGGGAAACCTACTCGGAGCAAGAGGGCGAGGGAGAACCCTCTTTGTTCTCGTCCACACCCACTTGGAATTCTTTCCGAGATGCCATCAAGGAACAATATTATCCTGTGGGGAGCTATGAGGACAAATACATACAATGGACTACGTTGCGGCAGCAAAGGGACCGGGATGTGCATGAGATGATGAATCTGTTTCATACCATACACACAAAGTTGGGTATCAAAGATTCAGAGAAACATTTGGTGTTAAAGTACCGCAGTTATCTGCACAGATACATTCAGGAGGAAATGGAGTTCCTTGACATCTCCTCACTTCGTGTGGCATACCCATATGCTGCCAAGATTGAGCAGAAGTTCAAACAGAAGAAGCGAGACTTTGGGTCTGCAAATCAGAAGCACGGGAAAGGTACTCCCAAACCGCAAAACAAAGGACCGAGCCAAGGTGGGGCAGCCTAGGACAACCCGCCAAGCCACAAGCAAAGAACAACACCACAAAGCCAAAAAAGGACACGGGGAAGTGGTGTGAGTTCCATAAGAGCTCCACTCACAACACAAGTGAGTGTCGGGCCAAGCAGTCACTGGTAGCCGAGTTGAAGGCTTCTGAATCATATGCATGCTCTGACTCTGAATCAGAACCTGACAAGGGGAATGACAGGGGGAAGCAGATTATCGATGCGGAGCCCAATTCCACCGTTGCCACCACGAAGATCCAGAAGGAGGAACCAGAATATCCGGAGGAGGCAGAGCGTCTCTTCCATTCCAAGATGTGGGTAAAGGGTTCCCCGTTGCAGTTCATTGTTGACAGCGGGAGCCAGAAGAACCTCATCTCGGTAGAGGTCATGAAGCGGTTGGGCTTGCCGACCACAGCACACCCACAACCATACACCATCGGGTGGTTGCAC
>ML791197.1:78939-90583 GCA_009831015.1 Picea engelmannii
TGGATGTCTAGGACTTTTGGCATTCCCGTTTATTGTAAAAATTCCTTCAGAGCCTCATTGTAATGATCTTCTCATGGATGCGAGTAGCGGCCACATCTCTTCTCAGAGATAAGCTACCAGCGCCTAGCTAGTTTATTTCCATTACGTCTGTAAGCATAGTTCAATCATTTGTTATTAATGAAATGAAGTCTTATTTCCGCTGCATCTCTGTGTTTATGTGTATTTTTGTATTTCATTGTGTTCCTACATAAATCTGGATCACGCATCTAATACAAAAGTTATATGTCAATTCTCCAGTCTTCCCAGGGTACTCTTGGCTCAATGATGAGCTTTGATACAAAGGTCATTTGTATTTAAGTAAATAGTCAAAACTTAAATCCATGGTATTTTTTGAGCTTCATGCTACACCCACCAGTGGGCACTCAGGGTTCACCAAAACCTATGACCAGGTCAAACGTTCTTTTTTGGGGGATGGTATGAAACAAGACGTTCACAATTTTATGGATGAATGTGATGTATATCAATGCAACAAGGGAGAAACAGTCAAATCTCCTAGCACACTACAACTGCTTTCGATTCCACCTAATATTTGATAGGATATCTCTATGGATTTTATTGTAGGATTACCTAAATCAGGCAATAAATCAGTCATCATGGTGGTAGTTGATCGTCTTTCCAAGTATGCTCATTTATGTTCTCTTCAACACCCATTTACATCCTCCATTGTGGCTCAACGTTTCATGTATCAGGTCTTCAAGCTCCATGGCATGCCTCATTCTATTGTTCTGACCATGACCCAGCTTTCACCAGCAATTTTTGGTAGGAACTGTTCAGGATACTAGGCACCCAATTGCATCTGTGCACAGCTTATCATCCCCATATTGATGGTCAAACTAAAGTTGTCAACAAGTGTTTGGAAACATATTTGAGGTGTTTTGCATCGAAAAGGAAAAATCAGTGGGCTCAATGGTTACCACTAGTTGAATGGTGGTATAACACTTCTTACCATATAGCTACCTGCATGACTCCTTTTGAAGCGATATATGGACAAAATCCACCTTCATTTCTCTCATACTTTCCAGGTATCTCGAAGGTCTAGGCAGTTGACCAAATGCTTACAATTCGAGAGGCTATTCTCCATACCCTAAAAGAGAATTTGGTCATGGACCAGAATCACATGAAGCAACAAGAAAATCAAGGTCGCTCTAAACGCCAATTTGCAGAAGGAGATCAAGTGTTTCTTCGACTGCAACCTTACAAGCAAAATTCCCTCAAGGCTGACCATTGTCAAAAACTAGAGCCCAAATTTTATGTTCCTTATACCATTCTCAAGCATGTGGGATGGGTGGCCTATCAGTTAATTTCTCCCAATCATTCTAAGCTCCATCCTTTTTTTCATGTTTCCTGCTT
The DNA here is from genome assembly GCA_009831015.1 of Picea engelmannii. Taxonomy (NCBI): domain Eukaryota; kingdom Viridiplantae; phylum Streptophyta; class Pinopsida; order Pinales; family Pinaceae; genus Picea; species Picea engelmannii. The sequence goes on from ML791197.1 coordinate 80,350, forward strand.
AAAGAAGGTGATTAGAACTAAGTGCCAAACTCAAACCAACCTTCCTGAGTTGGACGAAGAAGGATGCATTTGGATAAATCCAAAAGAAGTTTTGGACTAGCATGAGCATCATCTACATCAACGAACCATCAAGGAAGTGTTATTCCAGTGGAAATATACAACTCCATCAGATGCCACTTGGGAACCAACTACCATTCTGCAACAATTTCCTCATCTCAAGCCTTGAGGACAAGGTTGTTTTTAAGGGGGAGGAAATGTTAGGGACCTAACCCCTCACATAGGTAGAATAATATATTTCCATGTAACAAAAGTCAATATTAATAAGGCCTAGCAATAAGGATGAATAAGTCAAATGTAAGAAGACCTAATACAAGCTTTTGCTTCTAGAAGGATCTTCCTCTAGATTGTTCTTTTGATAGAGATATTTAGTATAAATAGGAGTAAAGGGTATGAGAAGTTTTGTCTGGAATATTATTGTAGTAGAGATCTTCTCTGTTGGAGGTTTCCAAGTGAACATTTCTCTCAGTAATCAAAGTGCTCTTTCTGGTGTTATTCTGGTATTATTTTTGTATTATTGTGGTGTTGTTATGGTTATATCGTTGTTTATCTGCCATTTCTAGCTAATTATTTTTGTTATGCATACTATTTTTTATATGGAATATTATAGGCTCTGTAGTCAAATGAACTCAGCAAAATCCCCAAGAATGACCCTCAATATACTATCCCCACTACTTTTGGTCTGGCTTTAAAGGGATTGTCTCCTCTACCTTTCCTCATGCGACATCATTTTTAGCCCATGTGTTAGAGGGGTGTCTCGGATGACTCTTACAAAACTGGACTTTAACACTCCCTATCACACACTCTTATGTTTTTTTAAGCGGCCTTGAAGAGTTTCCTCTCCACACCTATTTCAAGGCCCTAAAGCCTGGACTACTTGGTGAACCCTACGAACAAAAGTCTAGTTGATTTTAAGTGTTTATCATTGATTTTAAGTGGCTTGATTTACTCAAAAGGGTACGGATGTTTCAACTTATGGTGTTTTCAAGAGACAAAGAGAAGAATTAAAATCTTTATAAAATTCGTGCAAAAAGCAAACTACATTCTAAAACTAAAAAATGGCTTTTAATCTTTGTAAGTGCGAAATTTTAGAAATATAGTCCAAGATCCTAAAATGCAAAAAGTTTCCTAGAATGTGCTTTTCATTTCACAATGCAAATGCAAACTACTAAACTTTCAAGGAAATAGCGTAGAAGGAACTTTGGAAATGAAACTCTCTTCTTTTGTAATAAACATACTATGCTACAACTACCAAACAAAAATGCATAAGTAAATGCAACTACCAATTTTGTTTTATTTTTTGAATGATTAAAAAAGAAAATCACAAGTAAATGATATTTTTTTGTTTTTTCAAAGCACAAAACAACGTAAAGAGAAAATAAACCCAATACTAACACAGACCCTAAGGCATTGCATGAACGCAGGGATTCATTGGAATCCACGGGAGGATATAATGCTTATAATTTCACCCTAAGCCTTAAAAGAAAATAAAAGAAATAAAGAAACAACAAGGGTTCTTTACAAACTGTAAGATAAACTAAGTCTTTAACCCAACCAAACACAAACAATAGATTCCCTAAAGAGTTTAGGAAGTCCTGAGAAGCAACGAGCTTCTTTCTAGGAAAGAATTTTTTCAAAAACCCTTTGAAAACATAGAGACACATGTTTTGAACGAGCATCATGCGTATAAACATGGGTTGTATACCATGAATAATGTGTATGTATGCATGTTATACAGAGGACATGGCATGTACACCTCTGTCAGATTTCAAAAATGAAAAATGTTTCGACAGATAACTGGGAAAGGGAGGCTAGTAGGCACCTAGAAGGTGACTAGAGACCCAAACTAACTCAGAAAACTCAAAAAAATAAAAAAGAAACTGAAAATTCAGATCAAACCAAAATCTCCCACTAATACCCTAAAGAGACTCCCTAGTGGAGTTTCCAATTCTGCTATGGGGAAATTCCCCCTAATCTAGGTCTAAGGAAAAGGCATAGCGATAACTCCCTTAAAAGATTGAATTATCCCCCCGGATGGGGTGCTAGTGCAGCACACCTGGCATACAACAGAGGCAGGCACCAGCCACCGGGGCATGGAGCCATGTGACGGGCTCGTGCCACCGCCTGCCACCCTCCTCCGGCATTAAATTGCTCCTACTACGACGTGAAAGCACATTTATGCAGTCCTCATCTCCTTATGCACGTCCTCGCATGGCTTGGCTACTGTTGTGTGTCCCTCGTCTCTTCTCACGTGCCGAAGGGCTCCTCCCTTCGCGGTCATGGCCTGATCCTGTTCGAATCTTCTTTCTCTCTGTAGCCCCTACTCACCTCCACGCCTTCTACCTCTGCCTGGTGCACCTAGTTTCTTTGGATAGCTACCAGAACCACCTTATGTCGCGCCCGAGGGGGAGGTCACGACGAGGCTCTCCATGGAAACCTCGCAAGCATTCGGTCTCACCTCCCGACTCACCCTCCATATTCTCCTCCCCTCCCCTCCAACCCGAGCCCATCATTTCTCCCTCTCCCGCTCCGCTGGTTTCGCAGTTGAACTGTCTGTCAATCATCCCCCGAATGTCGGGCTCCTCCTCGCGTCTCCATATCGCATCCCCATTGGTTGAGCCGGCCCCACTTGTTGACTCTCTAAGGAACTCAGGAGGTGTGCCTCCTCCCCCTCGTAAGCCTGGGAACTCTGAACACCAGTCTTCTGACTCCTTCAACGGCGCGCAGCTCAGATAAAGCCTGGCCATCCTTTACGGACTGGTCTTTGAACTTCGCCAGGGGGTGGAGGACCTCCAATTTTGCCTACAGGCCACAGACGAAAAGGTGGCAGCCCTTCTTCAGCTTGTCTCCTCCATGCACGAGGCTTTCCCCTCGAACCCGGTAGGAGCGACTTCAGTGGAGTAACCTCGTGCAGCAACCGTTGGTGGAAATTCCAAGGGACAACGCTCAGCAGAGAATGGGTTGAAGTAGGCCGGGCGCGAGACCATGACTGTGGAGGTGGACTTGGCAAGGTGACCTCTGTAGGATACAACGACTGATGCCGATAGAACCACGAGCAATGTGAAAGTTGATGTGCAATGGGCGGACCAAGTGACGTATGTCGACGAGGAACCTTGGACGGGGGACCTCCACGCCACCTGGCCAGGTTATTTTCCAGATGTCTAGGCCTATAGTTTTATTTGCAGTCTTGTTAGTTTCTTCTAGTTTTAACTGGGGACCAGTTTGTCTAAGACTATTTTTCTTAGTTTATCGCATTACTTATCCTTGACTCTTCTGTTGGCTGGATTGGTTTCCCCTATGTTGGGGCAGTCCAGTAAATATAGTATGACTATATCTGTATTTTGGAATTCCACTCTGGTTTTGGAAGGTTTTTAATATACAATACTTCTTACTTAAAAAAAAAAAAAGATTGATTTATCCTTAATCTACCCCAAAACCATCTAGACTAATTTATAGGAGAAAGAGATAAGAGAAGGTTAATGAGTGCACCTTAAATCCTTACGGTTGATCTAGACCTCCTTTCGCTTGTTATTTCCTCATAGATCAACGATTTCCTCCCAAAGATGACCTGCAAAGGGTTAAGTATACAATGCAACAACATATACAATCTCTAACGATCACTTTAAAAGAATTAATATAGATATAAGTACTCAAATTAACAAGAACAAGTACACATAGGGTTTTGGGACAAAGATAATCTCTTTTATTCAAATTCAAGATAAAAAGTTACAACATTTTCTTGCGAACACTGCTCTATGAGCCAAGTCCAGGATCCTCTGTCATGGATCCAAGTGCATCAATCCCACATAAAAGTCTCACAACCAACATGCCATCAAGGGAAGAAGGAAGGGTTGCATAGGGAGAATGGCTAGAGGGGAAAGTTGAGGCTAAAACTCAGAGCTATATGCAAATTTTGGGCAATGAGAGGGAAAAGATTTTGGCAGAGTTTTCTTATTCTCTTGTTCATGTGTCTAAATGACTCCAAAATACCTCTTTTTATATGAGAAAAATATGGTTATTCGGTTTGGGGATGGGCTACAAGGGGTAAAATGGTTAGGAAACCCTCCATAGCCCGTAAACTTCGTCAGATTCCACACAATTTTCTATTTTTTTGCAACTTTTGGAGGTAAATGTGGGATAACTAGCATGCAGCAAGCATATGTACGCGGGTTAACTAGCATGCAACACACATGTGTACACATGATATTAGTGCAGCAGGGAACGTACACTATCCAAAAAATGTTTTTTTAGAAGGAAGCCTCAGCAGTAATTTTGGCAAAGTATGCAAATGGATGGGCCAATGACTTGGATGCATAGATGTGGAAATTTTGGACTATAATAGTTATTTATAATGAGGTGAGCTATGGATCCTTAATTTGAGAGTTATATATAAAAAAATATTTGCATTCTATAGTGAGATAATTACATGCCATGAGGAATAAAACAAGAACAATTCAGTGGGGTTATCCATGTCTATATTAGATGTATCACTAGGGGAGAATATGGAGAAAATTGTGGTTTTAGAAAGTAATGCATTCACATGTGTTTAGCATTATAACACGTGACACTTGATAGTAGAATGCATTGTGCTCTTATGGATGCTACAGTACTAGTCTGGGCATTAAGGTGAAGAGAGTGGTTTTTTTGGGGAGGCTTTTGAGGTGGGAAAAGTGTTGGAAAAGTAAGTGGATCTACTTGGAGAGAAATGTTTCTTGCCCAATTTTTGTTCAATTGTTAGGGCCCCTTGAAATGAGAGAGATAACGTAGAACTAGTAACCATAGCCCCTTCATGATGTAAACTATGTACTAAGCTAAAATTAAATTTTATAATAAATACCTATTATGAATCTAATATGGAAAGTTGAACTTGAAATTTGGAAAAGAGTTTAATGTAATATTGGATTGGTTATCCCAAGAATTTCCGAAGTTATAGCCAACATGTCGAGAAAATTTAAAATAACTAAGTGCTTTGAATTTCTCTCAAAGAGCTCCATAAAAGGTATTTAATTGCATGGAGAAAAAGGATTCTCGACACGTCAAAGTTTCTAGGGTACCCCTGATACATGTTATCATCAAGAAGGGCTTGATTTTCAATTGGGTTTACATTTTGTCCCATAATTTGATGAAGGATCTATCAAAAATCAAGTTCTCTAAAATTGACTCTATCAAAAATCAAGTTCTCTAAATGAAAGAAAGAAGGTAGAGTCATATAGAACATATAAGGTCCATGCACAATGAGCAAAACAAAAAATTGTACACTCAATAATTTTTATTAATAAAATTTACATGATGATATGTATAATATGAATAAAGTATTTGGTACTTAAAATTCTAGATCTTAATCTCAGGTAACCACCTTGGAAAAGTTTGTTTTCCCATGTTTTTTCTATTGTTTCCTTGGTTTCTTTTCATAGGCTCCAAGACACATCAAAAACAACCAAGGAAAGACTAGAAAAACATGGGAAGCACAGACCTTGTTGGAAATGCATTGTGGATCATGGAGGTGACCTCCCTTAAAAGCTACATTTTTCAAAGACAATAATAGGTTAAATGAATGAATAATAAGTAAACATCAATGAGCTTTCATTTGACAAAGAGAATTAAACATTATATGACTGAATAATAATTAAACATGTATGATGCTCTAGAAATACTAAAGGGAAATACCTATTGAATGAGCTCCTCTTGGTTTTGAGAATAATTTAATCTCTACTAAATAGGACCAACCACGTGAATCCCCTCACATCACTCTCAATTCCACATACCCAATCATGCATAACAAGTAGAAAAATAATAATTAAAGGTAAATCAAAGAAATAAGGTACATGCATACAGAACATATAAGGTCCACACACAACTAGAAAAACAAAAAATTGTAAAGTCAATAATTTATCTTAATAAAATTTACATGATGATATGTATAATATGAATAAAATGTTTGATACTTACAATTCGATCTTTTAATCTCAAGTAACCACCTTAGCGAATTTTGTGTTGCCCATGTTTTTCTACCCTCCCAAAAGTTGTACCATGATTTCACCACATCCACACCTTGAAAAGGTCATATGTCTCTTTCATTGAATCCATCTCTCTCTCTCTCTCTCTCTCTCTCTCTCTCTCTCTCTCTCTCTCTCTGAAGCAGTGGGAATCTTCCCCCTGTCATTAGAGTACATTCGCAGTAGAACATTTCTTCATGTGTGTGTAATTGATAAAAAGGTTCCATAATGCTTCTTCATCATTTCTACATTTTCCTTATTTTATATATGATCATGACACCACCCCTTGTATTATGTCATTCTTATCATGAATCCATGCCTAATTCCCTTATATTGTGATTCACTTCCATCTGCAACTTGCTTTTGCTACAATTTTCCTTCTGCTACAACATGCCTCTTGCTGCAACTCACCCCCTGCTACGACTTGCCTTCTGCTGCAACTCACCTCTTTCTACAACTTTCCTTCTCCAAGAACTCTCCCTCTAAAACAACTTGTCTCCTATAGAAACTTGCCCTCTCCTGTTGCAACATCCTCCATGTTGTAGCCCTCTCTCTTTCTACAACGTGCCTTCTCTTCTATAACATGACTCTTATGGAAAACACCTATGATGCAACACATCTCCTAATGCAACACATATTTTGTGGTGACATGTCTACAATTGCAACTCGTCTCCTACTATGATATGCCTCTACTACAACATGTGTCCAGTTGTTGAAACTCAACCATCCTCACGCTACAAATTACATCCTGCTGCAACACACATCTCATTGTTGCAATACATCTCTACTATAACATGGCTCCTATTATCATATGCTTTTGTTGAAACACTTATCAGTTGTGATACAAATTTGTTGTAGCCTCCATCTACAACACATTCAATTAGTCATGATTTTTGTTGCAACACACCCATGCTGCAACACATATACACATGCAGCTACAACACATCTTTGACCACATGCCTTTGAGTTATAACACACCCATGCTGCAACATATCTTTTTTTGTTGCAACGCATCTCTGGAAATAATTCATATCATGTTACAATACGCCTCTGATGTGGTAAATATCTTGAGGCAACACGTAACCCACAATCAAGACAACAACTTCTATTCATATCTTTTGTACTGAGACAAACCCTCAATGCTCGTAGAACCAGAGCACTCATTGTCCCTGTTTAAGAGCACAAATTCCAACATAGCCTTCCACATACTCATACCATATGCATTACCATATCATATAGATATATCTTCTACAGTATTTACTCATAGAAGCAATGACACTAAATTTCACATAATCATGTCAAGAACATGATAAATACATCCTACAGGATGTCAAGCATATGCACACACAGAAAGATTAGATTTTCAACAATAGTTCTTTTATTCATTCATACATGGTACAATACATTAGTTCTAAGATCATTCACGGCTCACAAATTCCATTGGGTTGCTAGGCCAGAGGCCATGGAAACCTCAACCACTCCTATCTCATGAGATCTCTTCTTTTTCTCATTTTGCAAGACCCATCAATCGCTTCAGTGCTCTATTTATTTCTCTAGAATTGTTTTCTTCAGTTCCCCAAGGATTCTCATGCCCTTTCATATTTTGACTTCCATTTCGTTCTTTCCTCAATGACTCTTCGTCTCCCTCTGTGCATCCTTCAAGCTTCAACCTAGAAACACACTCCATCAACACATCCACAATTGTTTCTGTAACAATTTTTCCTCTATAACATAACCTTCCATGCACTTTTCCATTCTATAGAAGCTCTCTTGGTTGCCCCATTGTTGCAACTCTATAAAATTATTCCAATGTATAATGATGTTGTCACTCTGTTTGGTGCAGACATTTTTTTATGGTCCTAACCTGCACATAGGTATAACAATATATTTGGATGTAATAAAGGTCAATATTAATAAGGCCTTGCAATAAAATAGAATAAGTTGAATGTAAGAAGACCTGATAGAAGCTTCCACTTCTAGAAGGATCTTCCTCTAGATGCTTCTTTTGATAGACATGTTTAGTATAAATAGGAGTCGAGGGTATGAGAACCCTAGCTTGGATATTATTGTAATAGAGCTCTTCTCAACTGGAGGTTGCCCACTCGAAGAGGCCTGTGAACATTGCTTTCAAAATCAAAGTGTTATTTATGTTGTTATTCTTATATCATTTCAGTGCTATTGTGGTGATTTTTCTAGTTATATTGTTGTTATTTTGCCATTTCTAGCATTTTATTTTTGTTCTGCATACTTTTTATATCTGGAATATTACAAGTGGTATCAAATCACTTTCCTCGGCAGAAAGTGTGGGTTAAATTTTTTTCAGGGTAGAGACGTATTCCAGCGTCTTTAAGTCACAGAGATCTGTCGTTACGTGCATAAACCCGTGGTTGAGGGATTCATACATGCAGGAAATACAAGTGGTACTTAAGCGCACATTTGTTGGCCACCCTTGTAACCCATGTTGGTACCCCTTCGAGTGGTAGCGCATCAAACGACACCTTTGTAAGGATTGGCCTAGATTACCTGAAGCCCTCTTTTAGATAAACCAATCGGTCACCTGACTTCTATAGTGTCACGAAGAACAACACTCGGGAAGATACTCTCTAGTACCTGGGTAGTCGAGTAGTACAGCTAAGGGTACGGTCTATCCTCCTTAGTTAGTTCCGTGATACATTAGGCCGAGTACTACCATTGGACACTGCACGTATATTAGAGAGCTATAGCACAGGGCAAACCCTTGTTTATAGAACCCTTGAACACCTAACCCTTTGGGACAGAAACATAAACAAATTAAAACAGACAATATCTATTGCCTCGCAACTGTGTTCGGGTTGCCAAATCACTACACATTTCTTCCTGACTAAGCATTTGGGCATTTCATCACTGTAGTATTCTTCAGACCGGAGTATAACTCCATAGGTGTAAAAAAAAAACAAGTCTGGAAATTTTTTCACCATTATTTGAGACCTATTCCATTGGATTCATCTCTTCACCCGTATCACATTGATCCATATCATTTTTCAGCAAAAAGTTTTGACCCCACCCGCCCCTTTTCGGTTCCCTCGTCCTCATGGCCCATACCCGTAGCCAAGACTTGGAAGCTCGCTTTGATACATTGCAATCTAGTCTCATCGAGACCTAACAAGAAGTGAAATGCCTCAGTGCCAATGTTGTCGCCATCAATACCACCATGCAGTCCTCAATGGAGGCAATCAAACAAGACCTGACCAGCCAACCTGAATCTTTCTTTTCATCACTCTGCACCAAGATTCATATCCCTATAGATAACCCTTCCTCTGACTCACCTCCACATACTGACGGTGAACATTCCTCTCATTCCCATAACTTTCAGAACCATCACTTTCAACGTGACCTATGCCTTCCGTGGGTGAATGTGACCAAATTTGATGGCTCGGACCCCACTGGTTGGGTAACCCAAATGGAAAATTATTTCTCTTTATATGGCATTATAGATGACTTGGCCAAACTCCGATATGGTGTTCTCCATTTAGATCAAGAACGTTGGCTATGGTGGTGTTAAGAAACGAATATCAATATAGCATAGAAAAACCTCAGAAAAAGTACTCAACGCCTTGAAAAAGAGATAATTTCAAATAATAAGCATCTTCGAGGGGTCAACCTCCTTTTACCCCACTTAAATGTTCAAGTACAAGATGATTCAAAATGAAAATGTCTCCTTGGTATATATAGGAGACTAGGAGGTATAATTACAACTAATGGCCTAAAGCCGACATAAATAAAATAACATTACTAATATAATATGCCCCAATTAAGGGGTAATGAGCCAATATTAGGGCTTAACATGCCCCTCCCCTTGAGACAAGTGTTGTTCGCAACACTTGAGTAACTCTGGATGCTTCTGCATAAAAGACTCATCTTCCCAAGTGGAATCTTCAGCCAATAGTTTCCTCCATTTAATAAGATACTCTGAAATGGATCTATACCTCCGCTGGCGAATTCTTGTGTCAGTGATGGCTTCAGGCTCCAATATGATTTTTCTTTCCTCATCAAGTTCTAGAAATATAGTTTGAACTGGGATCTTGTCGCCTATAACCTTCTTTAAGCATGAAACATGGAAAATTGGGTGTACTCGTGAAGATGCAGGCAGCTCCAATTTGTATTCCATAGTACCAATCTTTTGCAACACCTTATAAGGGCCA
>ML791197.1:104471-141465 GCA_009831015.1 Picea engelmannii
CACCTATCCTCCACTCACATCCCCTGCACGCCTGTCCCCTTTTGTAATGTTCCCCCGACCACCAACAGGCTGAGGAAATGCCACTCCAGAGAAATCTCTCATGCTCTGATACCAATTTGTAACGTTCCCCCGGCCACCCACAGGCCAGGGAAATTCCACTCCAGAGAAATCTCTCATGATCTGATACCAATTGGTAGCATCCCCAGCCTTAACAGGACGGCCATGCTACTCTAGGGAAAACTTTCATTCCCTCGTTGCGGAACATACTGTAACATACCCAGTATTCAACTGAGCTATGCCACATAAATTTTCACTTCAACTGCATGCAATTATAACATATACATACAACACTCTTGCGGAATATTTACATATAAACGTAAACAAACAAATGCATCCTATAATATACGGTTTCATACTGAAATAACAGTAAACATAGATATGCAACATATACATGGAAATACCCATAAACATACAGACAGTTATAATCACATATATGATAAACCGTAACATAAGCATGTAAATAAAAATGCAACATATAATTCTATCATACGATTGGTACTTATCTTGGAAATATTGTCACCAACTGCATACAGACCGTCCATGAACCTTCTAGCCTTAGACTACATTGTTCATCACTCTCAACAGTGAGTCAACCCTGAGCTGGGACTGAACTCCACCTGGGTAAAGGGGTTCCTAACCAAGCTAAGGTGCATGGACAACAGGAAAGACTTTTTCTCAAGTTCTCACTCAACTAACAGCCTACAGCCTCTCATTCCCCACATGCCTGTCCCACCCAAGGAAGTGTGCCCCTTCTCTACTCAACAGTCCCTCAGCTGCCCCACTTCCCTTCTAGGGCTTCAGCAACATGCCGAACCGGAAGTCTCAAAGCACTGTAGTTGTAGTTTAGCAGCTTTGGGAATCAATCCACAGCAATTCTCTCACTCAGATAATTGATCATGGGCCTAACAACCCGCTTCTTCAATCCCGCTCCAAGCTAACCAGGTACACCAATCGGAAAAAGGTTATGGAAATAGGAACAAATATGGTGAAATGGATTTCTCAAGGATAATGGACTGTGTGGATGAAACTAATCATGAAAGTGATGGTGAGAATGATCGTCAAGATGTTGGTAAGAATCCCCGTGAAAAGTGACCAAATGAGATAAGTCCCCACGATATGAATGCATGTCCCCAACTTAACACTTGTCATGTTGGAAGCTACTTTGGTCCACTTGTCCCCAACTTTAGAACTTAGGATAAATAATTATCCATACTTTATGTTTTAGGAAACATTGATATAATATTCCTTTTTGGCTTAAGCTCTCTAGCTTAGCCCTTTCCTTAAATTTTGGCCCTCCCTTTCCCTAACTGGTGAAGTTCAGTCCCCCATCTCTTTTATCGTGGTCATTCTGCGCGCAGCGATGTATTTTATATTAATCATGAGACATATACAAAATAGGCGCACTGAACTCTAACATATAGGCACTCTAGCCTAATTCCAAAACATAAGCATTCCAGCTTATAATAACTGGCTCACGAGCCTATAACACATATCATATACACAAGGTTCACTGACCTCCATACTATGCACACTTTAGTTACTGCACGCAGTATCCGGGAATGTGCACACTACATCATTTTACTGCGTAGTTCATGCGCGCACTATGCCATGAAAGGTGCATTACAAAATGATTTCAAAACAACTCACCAGCTTATGTATACTCACTTTACATTTATAATTGGGTTCGGCCAAGGGATATTACAATCCCCTCTCCTTATTTATGCATTGTCCTCAGTGCATCATATACCCATATACAACAAAATTTTCAAAATTACTCAAAAAGATGTGGGTATTCTATCTGCATTGCATCCTCATTCTCCCAAGTAGCATCCCTGGGACCGTACCAGGTCCATTGGACCTTTCCAAGCCCTATGGCTTGGTTCCATAGTTGCTTGACTTTCTAGTCCAAAATGCGCATCGGATGCACTTGAAAAGTGCCTTCTTGCTCCACCTGAATCACATTCCAATCAATAACATGATTAGCATCAGGTATATATTTCTTTAGCAATGACACATGGAAGACATTATGAACAGACATAGATGCAGGCAATGCAATCATATAAGCAACTGGACCAAACCTTTCTAGGATTTCAAATGGCCCACAAAATCTGGCTGCCAACTTGGTGCAGCTTCCCAGCTTCAGGGAACTCCTGTTAGCTTTCACTTTCAGGAAAACATGATCACCCACTTTGAAATCTCTATGAGTTATGTTCTTATCGACATAACTTTTCTTCCTGTCTTGGGCAGCTTTTAAATTCTACTTAATTTTTATCATTTGTTCTTCAATCTCCTTGAGCAACTCTGGCCCAACTACTGTCCTATCAGCTGGGTTATCCCAGCTCACTGGAGTATTTCACTTTTTTCGTAAAGTGATTCAAATGGGATCATCTTCAACGATGTCTGATACCCATTGTTGTAAGCAAATTCTACCAGGTGTAGGTAGTCTTCCCATTTCGATGGTTTGTCCATCATATACATTCTCAGTATGTCTTATATCACTATGTTCACCCTCTATGTCTATCCATCAGACTCAGGATGATAAGCTGTACTAAAGTTCAGATTCATTCTGAATCCTTTGAACAATCCTTTCCAAAAATTCGAGGTGAATTTTGGGTCTCTGTCGGACACAATTGTTTTAGGAATTTCGTGCAATCATGCCACTTCCTTCATGAAAATATCAACAACATCTGCTGCCTTGTGAGTAGTTTTTAGTGGAATAAAATGAGCATATTTCGTAATCTTGTCCACCACCACCATGATCGAATTATGCATTTTGCCTATTCTGGGCAATCTCGTAATAAAATCCATTGTCACCACTTCCCACTTCCATTCAGGAATGGGTAAAGGTTGCAGCAACCCTGTTGGGTGCCTATGCTCAGCTTTAACTTTCTGGGATTCCATACATCTAGCGATGTATTCAGCAATCTCTCTCTTCATACCTGGCCAAAAGTAATGGATTTTGATTGCTACCACGGTTTTATGATATCCAGGGTGCCCTGCATAAGGAACATTATGCATTTCATGCAAAGTTGTACATTTCAAGTCCTGGACATTTGGAACAAAAATTATGTTCTTGTACAGTAGTATTCATCTATTCCCAAATTATAATTATCCACCTTTTGTGGCATCTTACCCTGTTGTAGCATTGTTACCAATTCTATGTATTGCATATCTGCATTTGCAGGATCCAAATTTTTTCTTTAAATATCAGTTTTATACATGCTAATGGTTGTAGCATGTAGTTCATGCACCCTCCTGCTGAGTGCATCAACCACTTTATTCTCTTTCCCCTTGATATGCTTTATATCAAAGTCATATTTGCTTAAAAACTCTAACCATCTACTTTGCCAAGAATTTAGATTTGGCTGATCAAATAAATATTTCAGACCATTGTGGTCTATTGTTAGCTCAAATCTCTTTCCCATGAGGTAGTGTCTCCATTTCCTCAAGGCATGCACTATGGCTGCCAATTCCAAATCATGAGTGGCATAGTTTCTTTCATGCTCCTTCAGCTTCCTTGATTCATAACATATGACAAACCCATTTTGACTGAGGACTCCACCAAGTCCTTCATTACATGCATCTGTGCATACAACGAAGTCTTCATTTGGGTCTACGATCCTTAATATTGGAGAACTTGTCAATAATTGTTTTGGAAACTCTTCTTGCAATCCAGTGTCCACTGAAACTTCAGCCCCTTTCTTTGCAACAAAGTGATTGGGTGTGCAATATTTGAGAATCCTTTAATAAATATTCTATAGTAGCCTACAAGACCCATGAATGATCTCACCTCTATGAAATTCTTCAGTGTTGACCATTCTCTAATGGCATCTATCTTCTCAGGATCCAACTGTTATCCCATCCTATGAAATGATATGCCCCAAATAATGAATTTGTTTCTGATAAAATGAGCACTTGCTCAATTTGGCATACAACTGATGCTCCCTTAATACTTGCAACACCATCCTCAAATGATGTTCATGCTCTTCCTCTGACTTGGAATATATAAGAATTTCATCCAAAAAGACAATGACAAACTTGTCCAAATATTCTTGGAAAACACCATTCATTAAGCACATGAAAACAGCTAGTGCATTTGACAACGCAAATGGCACCAATGTGAACTCATAATGACCATACCTTGTCCTAAAGGCGGTCTTGCTGATATATTATTATTTAATCCTTACCTGATGGTATCCTAATCTGAGATCTATCTTTGAAAATATCTTTGCATCCTTCAATTGATCAAAGAGGTCATCAATCCTTGGCAGAGGATACTTGTTCTTAACAGTCACTTTATTCAACTGTCTGAAGTCAATGCACAATCTTAATGTTCCATCTTTCTTTTTCACAAACAAGACTAGGGCACCCCAAGGTGACACACTTAGGCATATATACCCCTTCTTCAGAAGTTCTTCAAGTTGCATTTGCAACTCCTTCAACTCTGGTGTACTCATTCTGTAAGGAGCCTTTGACACTAGCACTGCTCCAGGCATTATATTTATAGAGAAATCAATGTCTCTCCTCGGGGGTAGCCCTAGTACCTCCTTGAAAACATCTTCAAAATCTTCCAGGACTGCATAATTCTCCAAATTTGGCACTTTATCCTTAGGTATCTCTGCCAAATGAGCTGCAATTAATTGACACCCTTTTCTGTAACATTTCTTTAGCTACAATGCTGAAATTTCTCTAATGGTTACTGGCCTGGGAATTCCTTGTACTTTCCTTAGTTTCCCTTCCTCATCCAAACAAGTGAATTCTTTGTTATGACAATCCAGGAGAGTATGATTTTGGTCCAACCAATCCATCCCAATTAGATAGTCATAGGAACCTAAAGGCAAGATGTTCAAATTTGCCTTGGTGTTCAGTCAATTCATCTCCATGAGGCATGTCTTAACCATCTCATTAACTTTTCTTTTGGATCCTGTAGCCAGCTGCACCAACTAGGATTTCCCATGTTTTCTTCTTGGCAAATGCAAACTTTCCACCATTTTTGGGTCGATATAACTATGACTAGCTCCTAAATCAATTAAAATAGCAATGGTTTGGTTGTTGATCATACCTTCCACTTCAATCATGTGGGACTGATACTCTGCTTGCTTGTTATCTAGGGCTACATAAATCCTTGGAACATATCTTCCCATGTCCTCCATTATTTCATCTTGTTGTACATTGTGAACAGTCCTACCTTTTTCACCTCTATGAGGACAATCTATGAACCTATGATCTCCTTTATAGCCCCAACATTGAATAGGTGGTTGCCTTGGCCCTTGACTCCCTGTGTCAATCATTCTGGGTTCTGGGTTCTTTAGGATTATTTCTGAAGAATAGTGTCTTAGTTCCCTTCTTCCTCTGATCCCTCTTGAATTTCTTATTGTCTTCCCAATCCTTTTGGAAAACTGGCCTTTCTTTCTATTGATCATATAGACATTTAGCTCACCTTATGGTCTCTTCTAGTGTCTTGGGATCATCATACTATATTTTGTCACTGATGAACGATGGAAATCCACTCAAATACCTTTGAATTTTGACTATCTCATCATTGATGAAAGAGACATACTTCAGCAGTTCTAGAAACCTTCTCTCATATTCATCTATGGTCATACTTCCATGCTTGAGTTCAAATAAATCTTTCATTTTCTTGTCATATTATATCTTAGCCAAGTATTTCTTCTCAAAATACTTCTTGAATTCCCTCCAAGTAACATTTTTCTCTTTAATGTGTTGCACCTTCACAAGTTGATCCCACCACATGGAGGCATTTCCTTTGAGTTTATAGATAGAAATTCTACCTTCTGCATGAGAAGAATAATTATGCAATTGAAAATACTTTCTCATGCCCAGCAACATTGTTTCTGCATCTTCATCCTTCTTGTGCTCACCATCAAATGTAGGAGGTTTGATTTTGTTCATTTCTCCTCGCACCTCATCCACCCCAGACCTCTTATACCTTCTAACAGGGGATAGACTTGAGTTGTTTCCTGCTCTCTTATTGGAATGCCTTGGGGAATGATGGTGATGTCTACTAACACTTCTTTCTTTTCTTTTCTCATCCAAAGGCTTGTGACTTCCAGATTTTCTTGAGCCACTCTCCTTAACCAATTTCTTTTCTATTATGTTCAAGCCCTCCAATAACTTCATGTTGAAGTCATCCTACCGCTCCTTGGCTCTCCTAATCCTTTCATTATCAGCCTTATGGCTTTTGACATCCTTCTGCAAATTTTTAATGGTCTCAGCCATATTCATGTTTTCATTCCTTTCTTCTCCATGTCCATTGGAGTTTGTTCCTTCAATGCCCAACTGGACATCCATCCCTCTACTCTCTTCCTGTTGACCGTAATTCCCATGTGCCTCTTCCATTCCTATGGACTCTGCACTGATCTAATATGATATGATCTAGTTGTTGTAAATTCTTCAAAACGTGCAGCCATCGAAACTTATCAGGCTAACAATTCAATAATTCATGAAAAATATGAACCATTTTGGTTCCATATATACATCAGAGTTATCTCTCTTGATTTCCTGGTGTTAACACCATGACAATTCTATATAAGACCCAAGTCTTGAGAACATAGACGCGCGGTGCCTTCAGAGATACATCTGGGCAAGAAGGTAGTTTTTCGAAACCACTTTCGCCAAGACATGGTATCACGTGCTTCAACATGTCAAATCCACCACTGTTGTGAGTGGGAAATCCCTCTACGGACTAGCACTTAGGGTTATATTATGCATGCAGAAAAGACCTAAAGATATCTACTTTCTACCATCGTCCCAGACCTAATCCCCATTATTCCTAAGCAAATACATAGTTAAATGAGCATACCTTATTACGGGCGTTTGATGTAGATCCCTCCTTACGCTTGATCATTTTTTTATTGCAGCTCTCCTCCCAAGGCTAACCTATATTCACATAAAACAAACAACAAACTCCGCATGCATTTGATCTATAGATTAATGGGTTAGAGATTTCAATAAACAAGTATACAATAAATCATAAAAACCTCATATGGTGGGACCCGAAAAGTATCTCTTTATTATTAACTTCAACAAATCAAATTACAATGATGAAGCCAGTTGTTGCTCCACGAACCTAGTCCTGGGATCCTCTTCTATTGTACTCCAACTTCTTTTCTCTATCTTTCTCTTTGCACAAGGAAGGATAAAGGGTTGGGACAAAGGGAATATGCAATTGTGTATAGTTTCTTTACTATGATTCTCCTCTTCCAAATGGGACCCCTAACCCTTCGTTTATAGGCTAGAAGAAGCTAGTTATTTGGGTGAACCCTATGGTCGGAAGGTTCAATTAACTCACCCAAAGTTGTGTGTTCCATCGGCAACTTTCCTTTTATCATACGTTTGTAGGTACATGTGGGTTCTTTTGGGTCAGCAAGCATGTACACGCATGTAGTAATAGAGTAGGGCGTGTGGGTCTTTATAAAAAGTGTTTTTAAGAAGAGTTGTTCAGTAGTGTTTTGGCAAAGAAGGAATCTGAGATGGCCTGCTGCCAGGTAAGATCGTATGGTGCAAATTAGGGTTATAACAGATGCACCCTAATGTGTGAGGTCAGAAGAGCATCTGATGGCCGAAAAACATTACCAATCTTTATTGATGTGCCAAAAAAGTGATCCCAAGAACCAGAAATTGGGAGGTGCCATCTACAAAAATAACAATTGTCTCACCGAGGCGGGCATACCCATTGATCCGGATTATTTTTGGCATGAAATGAGAGAGGAGATATAACACTTAAATATTTAGAGATATTGCAAGAGAGACAACAATATAACAGAGATATAGCGGAAATAAAAGAGTCACAGATCTACAGTAATACACAATTTCTATTAATGAAATAAATGTACAAAGACTGTAAAATACAGAGTGAAAGACTCGCTAGAATGGTGGCATCTTATCTCTGAGAAGAGATGTGACAGCTACTCGCATTCGTAAGAAGATCATTACAATGAGGCTCTGGAGGCCTTTTTACAATAAACAGGAATGCCAAAAGTCTTAGACATCCAAAAACCTAACCCTAGGAGATGAAGCGCCAAAAGTTATGTGGGCCCCGTTAGGGTAAGTTAGTACATCAACTTCTCAGGGTCGTAACTTTTTCATACGATCTTTGTTTTAGGCGTATGATAGCTCATTGGAAAGGTATTGTCAAGGAAATTTATTTTAGGGGCTCAATCATGCCTTTAGTTATCATTGAGAACCTTGATCTCGAAAAACCTTCATTTAGGCCCTCAAAATGGCCCCGAAAGTTAAAACCTACTGAAAATAGTAAATTGCCAGAAAACTCTTTTGAGCCAGTAGGAAAAGGTGGGTGGCCACTGATATCCACCTGGATCAATCCTCCCTCCTTAGGAAGCGATGGCCTCCATTGTGTTGAGTTCTTGGGGGAGAGGGAAAAGTGTTTGTTGGATCTGCATATGGGTGAGCTGCTTTTATTGCTGGAGACGTCGCGCTGCTTAGTTTGTGGAACTCTGTCATGAACTTGTTGAAGTTGAGGTTGTTCAACAAGTCGAGCTACATTAGAGGAAGGTGTGCATAAGGAATATTTTCACTTTGCTGCAACCTTGTCGACCTGCTTATGTTGGATAGAAGGTGCAAGGGGCGAGACTGTAGTGGTTGTAGTGTCCTTATGTTCCCCTTTTGAATAGATTGTAAAGAAGCTGAATTTTGCAGTATGAGATACTACCTTGCGACACTTTTTAGGTGGAACAATAGTTGGAACTACCTCTGGTATTCTGTAGAGATGACCCCCCAAAGTAAAAATGACACTACGAGGTCGAGCCTCATAAACAGCATGGCGCTTCCACATATATGGTTGGCCCAAGAGAACATCACAGACATCCAGTGGGGAAACATCACATAATACCTCATCCTTGAAGGGTTGGATGATGTATGACAATTGACACTATTGGCTGACACAGAGATCTCATCCTTTCCGAAGCCACCCGATGTTGTATGGTTGCGGGTGTGGTGTTGTTGATAATCCCAACTGTTTGACGACCTCTGCTGAGATTAGGTTTTTCTGGCTTCCGCTATCAACAATAAACTGCAGTGGGGACCCCTTCACCCATATATGTGAATGAAAACGATGCTCCCCCTCTTCAAGATCTGTTGGTTCTTCTAGTTGAATTTTTGCGGTCACGACAATAGCAGTGGGGTCTGCGTCAATGATCTGTCCTTTACCAATATTTTTAGAATCAGATTATGAATCAGGGTTCGGATCCTTTTCTTTGATCTTGGCCACCAATGACTTTTTTTAGCGACATTCATCGGTGTTGTGCCAGGGGCTTTTGTGGAAATCACACCATTTTCCAGTGTCCTTCTTTGTCTTTCTGTGACCCTTCTTTTCTTGTGTCTTGGACTGGTTTTTGGGAGACTATTTGTTAGGGATATATTTTCCATACTTTAGTTGTTGTGGATTTGCAGACCCGAACTCCTGTTTGTTCTAGTGCTTAAATTTCTTCTCGATTTTGATAGCATATCGATAAGCAGCACCGAGTGATGAGATGTCCAGAAAATCCATTTTAGTTTGGATGTATCTATGTAGAGCCCCACGGTATTTCAGAACCAATTGTCGCTCGGAGTCTTTGATACCCAGCTTGGTGCGCAAGGTATGGAAAGTATTGGTGAACTCCAGAACTGCTTGGCCCCTCTCTTGCCGCAGTGTGGTCCATCTCTTGTACTGGTCCTCATAGTTGCCAATAGGGTAATACTATTCCTTTACCGCATCCACAAAAAAATCCCAAGTGGGATCGGCCCCGTATATTCCATACTCCTCTGTGGAACTTTGCTCTTAGTAAGTTTCCCACCAATGTTTGACATGAGGGAGAGCTTTAAGGAGTACGAAGGTGATCTTTTCTTTGTCAAAAAAATTGTGAATAGAGAAATAACCTTCTAGCAGAGTTAACCATTTTTCTAGGGCTTCTGCATCTATCTGTCCTTCAAATACAAGAATATTGAAATTAACTTGTACCTTGAAAGGTGAGGTGCCTCCAAAGTGGTCGCTTGATGAAGATGTGCCTGATGCTATCGGTAGGCATTGAAGAATGTGGGAAAAATTATCCATCATTTCGTCCCTCTGTCGCGTGAGAGATTGCTCAAACAATAGATTGATAGGATCGTCTGCTCCGTCGTTTTTCTTTTCTTTCACCATTGAGGGTTTATTGGGTGTGTGAGAGTGATTGTCTTCAAGAGAGACAAGCTAGAGACCCAACTTTCTATAATCAGACCTCGTCAGGGACATGCACTGAAAAAATGATCAAGAGCAGCTTGCTCTGATACCACTCATCCGGATTATTTTCAGCATGAAATGACAACAGAGATATAACACATAAATATTTAGAGATATTGCAAGAGAGACAATAATATAACAGAGATATAGTAGAAATAAAAAGAGTCACAGATATACAGTAATACACGATTTCTATTAATGAAATAAATGTACAGAGACTGTAAAATACAGAGTGAAAGACTCGCTAGAATGGTGGCAGCTTATCTCTAAGAAGAGATGTGACGGCTACTCGCATTCACAAGAATATCATTACAATGAGGCTCTGGAGGTATTTTTACAATAAACAAAAATTCCAAAAGTCCTAGACATCCAAAAACCTAACCCTGGGAGATGAAGCACCAAAAGTCATGTGGGCCCCGTTTGGGTAAGTTAGTACATCAACTTCCCGAGGTCATAACTTTTGCATACGATCTCCATTTTAGGCGTATGATAGCTCGTTGGAAAGGTATTGTCGAGGAGATTCATTTTAGGGGCTCAATAATTCCTTTGGGTATCATTGAGAACCTCAATATCGAAAAACCTTCATTTAGGCCCTCAAAATGGCCCCAGAAGTTAAAACCTGCTAAAAATAGTAAATTGCCAAAATTGCCAGAAAACTATTTTGAGCTAGTAGGAAAAGGTGGGTGGCCACCGATATCCACCTGGATCACCCATGTTCGGGATATAATAAACACATGGCTACCAATCAAATACACTGTAGATCCATGTCATATAACTATATAAAGTGTAACCGCGAACAATACACAGCGGAGCTACATCTCGAAATCAAAAAGATATACATGTAGAGTATCCATCTTCTTAGAAGTTGATAAGGCCTGATGGCTAGAGATGAGGTCTTTAGAGCTCGAGAAACAACTTCAAAATCTTCAAAACTCGGGTAGGAGTGTAATATGAGTGTATGACTTCACTACCCAGAGGTCTTCGATGGCTCGTCGGTCATGGACTAGAGAATCTTGGTGATCAGACTGAAGGCTTCATTGATTTTGAACAAAGACTTGATTGGATGTTCAGGATGGCCAAGTATGAGGGCAAGAGACAAACCATAGAGGGGCTGACTCAGGCTTGGTAAAATCTTCCCTTGGACAATAGCACGACAAAATGATGAGACTCAGGAAGCATGGCATTAATCATAAGTTCACGAGGCAAGAGGCAATGCAAACTCTCCATATGTTTGGAAGAATAACCAAATGTAGGAGGACACAACTTAATGTAGCGAGAACATCTTCCTAAGGTCGTATTAAATCCCAGAGTTTGATGAACAAACGGACAGATGTGCTTTATCCAAGGGCGACTTATTATGCTACCAATAAGAAAATACTTTTCCCTTCCTCTTTTTGGGGTATATTTGATTTTTTTTGTCTTTTTCAATGATTTTGGAAAAAAGAATAAAGGAATGTTACATTACAATGGAGGAACGAGTGTTACAAACATACAAGTTCAAGGTGCAAGGACAAGACTGATGTTCAGAATAATGATACTCGGGAAAAATCCTCTGAGAGCCAAGGGTGTTAAGACATAGAGGCAACATGCTATAAGGTTTGTGTATAAGGTATGCTTCAGATGGTTCAGTTGGGAGCAACATGGAGTCGGCATTTAGACTAAAGACACAGCTATGCAAACGTGGTTAACAAAACACACAATGGTAACGTCCTTCAATGTAGGTTTAACGAGCCCAAAGAAGGTAATCTCGATGGTTTTTCATATTTAGAGAGTCTGAAAAAACGTAAAAGGAGACTCCATTGGGGTACCTTTTTCGAAGATAGTCTAGTCGGTTCAAAAAAGGGGTAAACTAGCACCGATAAGACGTCTATTTAAAACCATTTTAATGAGTGTGAGAAAGACAAGATCACTCGGCCATTTTTTCATTTTTAAGGAGTCTGAAAAAAGCTTAATTATGGACTCCATCAGGAATGTTCTTCTGGACCATTTTAATGAGTGTGAGAGAATAAGGTCACTCGATGATCTTTTCAATTTTAGGGAGTCTAAAAAGAGCTTAACTATGGACTCCGTGGGGGTTCCTTTTTCGTAAATTTAGTCCCTCAGGCCCGAAAAAAGGGTTAAAATGATACCTAAGAGTACTCTTCTAGAGAACTAAAGTTCCATAGAATATACCTTTGTTCATACAGTTGACCGTCTAGACTGAAAAAGAGGTAAACTGCCGCCAGATAGATGTGACTTCAAATTTCAATTTAACAAGTATGAAAGGCCACAAGATCGCTCAGCAATCTTTTCATGTTTAGAGGGTCTGAAAAGGGCTTAAAAGAAGGCCTGTTATATCTTTTGGGAGTCCTGAGGGTGAGGTCAAGAGTGAAAAAGAATCATGCAAATGAGGCTCAAAATCGTAATCAGGAAAAACAACAAGGAATACCGAGCTTACAGTGATTAGAGTCAGCATGGACACCATAATGCAACCAGGATCTACCTAGGGCATCCATGTTCCGGTAAGCTTTACCACCAACCTGTGACACTTATAAAGCAACAATGATGGTTCTGTGTTGCAACCTGATGGGATCGATCCTATGGCAAAGGAAAAAAGACAATGAGATACAAAAGTCAGGGTAGAAACCTAACCTACATGCTCAATTTGATCTTCATAAAAAATTTCCACGGACCGTCGAAAATTACCCAAAAATCCAAAAAATTGTTTCGATACCCGATCATACCCCCCCAATGCAACTCCTGAATCACTCTAAATAGTTTTTGGTTTGAAAAAAATTATAAGGGGGGCCAAAAAAGTGACAAAAAAAAGGCCAAAAAGTCTATAAATAGAAGCTGACAGCTCATTATCACCATTGTTGATTTGGAAATTGACTCTGGAGCCAAAAAAAAACCTTTGATAAAAGTGGTGATTCTGGGAGCTACAATGGACGAAACGACCATATGTCTTAACCAAGTAAGTACAAACTCCCTTATCTTAGATTTTAAGTCTTTACTTTTTCATTGGGTTCCATTTTTTAGGGGGGCGTTGGCCTTAAAAAGGTGGGCCCTAGGTCCACGTGGGTTGTCTCAGGACAGGTCTCGTGTACACGCGACTGTCAGCATTGCAGCCCACGTGGACCCCCCTTATTGAATGAAAGAAGCTTAAAAACAAGGATTAACCCTCCTGAACCTTGATGTTTTGCAGGATGTATGTCCACTGGAGAGAAAGAGACCATGAAGAGGTCAGTGAGTTGGTCGGGGAAGACCCCAATGCTGCGGCTGCCTTGATGCAATGTGGGTTTCTCAAGTTCTTCTTATGTCCTTTTATGCGGGCATGACCTTGGCTGCTGAATGCCTTGGTTGACTATTGGTATCCATATGCAGAGGCATTCATGTTAGAGGGGCAGTCACTGGTGCCCACGACTGAGGACATATATTTTTTGACTAGCCTCTCTAAGAGAGGGGAACCAGTCAACTTCCAGACTTTTCCTTTGGGGCTGCATAACATAGCGAAATTGATAGGACCTTACTGTGAGGTTGATATAGACCACTCGATCTCACAGGCGCCCATAAGAAAGATTATTGACTTATTTCTACAGGTGATAGTATTTCTTATTAGGCGAATCACTGGTTCTGCGGCTCTGCATCAGGCATCCCGGGCACAGATGAACTGTGCAATCCAGTGCTTAAATGCACAAATATTTGATTGGAGCACCACATTGTTAGAGTGTGTGTAGAGGCAGTTGACAGATTGTCAGGTTTGGGACCATTTTATGCTCTTTCTTCTTTGAGAGAGTTCCAAGCTTTAGTCCTCGAGTAGTGGTACGAGGACATCAGGCCTCTCTTCCTGTTGTGTGTAGATGGGCAGTGTTACTGCCGCGATAGGGTGGCAGAAGGACCAATGAGTCCTTCGAGGATGACTTCTTCATATGGTTGTTGTGACAGATCCCGGTTATAAAGGATTACCCCTATGCTGGGATTGATTTCTTGAGAGACTTTGAGATACGAGTACCTCCTGGTGAGGAGCGAGGAGAGATGGGTAAGTTTACTTCATTGTTTTTTTTTTTGTTTTTTGAAACATATGTAATTTTTATGTTGTTTTTGTTATACATCATTTTTTTTGTGCCAGAGTATTTGACAGATATGTGTTTGTTGCATGCAGATGTGGGACTAGTGTCACCTGCGGACTATGCCAGGAACAGGCATCATCCTCGGCCAGGGGCCACACCTGCCACCGCCGGGGGACCAGCAGCAGCAGGATATCTTCCAGCCAGGGAGGCTGAGAGGGTGTTGAGACGAGTCGAGAAAAACTTTACTATTCTCACTCGCATGGTCCCTATGGTAGAGATTGAGGACCTACCACCATTGATGTAGCCTCATGTAGTGGGGGCACCACGAACGTGGGTCTGATTGTTTCGGCATTTAGCCAATGTTGTAGATTAGTACAACAGGGCCCACAAGCCCTGACTTTAGTTAGGCTTTTTGTGTGCCGAGAGCACTACTTGTATATATTTTTTGAGGGCATAATCCCCGTGACTCGTTATTGGTCATATTTTTGAGGTGCTTGCATCCATCTATGTACTCTGGTGACTATAATGTTATATATGGATTTTTATGTATTTTTGTGTCTTATGGATCATCGTTTTTTTACAAAAAATGTATTTACATGTTTATGTGTATGTCCTTTCATATGTGTGCAAGATGTCAATCTAAAATTTGATTAGCTAGGGTATCTGTAATTTGATTTAAACTCCTAGGAACATGAAAATATGTAATATAATCAAAGCTTTGTTTTAAGAGACGTACCCTAATGAATCGTTGGTGTAACGTCAGATCATGAACACAGTAAACTCTATTTAAATGAGACAAAACTAGATGAGAATCAAGGTAGACCCAGAGATGAGAGACACCAAATGAGAAAGCATCACGAAGAAACTTGATAACTACACTATACTCGGCAACATTGTTTGTGGTTTCACCTAAGCATATACCTCTGGAAGATAATAACTGGCCTCGAGGTGTAAAAATTACCCAAGCTGTGGAGGCAAGCCTCCGAGTGTGCTGGCTAGCACCATCTGTGTACCCAATAAACACCTCGGGTTCACTTGATATCTACCACAGTAACGAAATATACATCAAAACGACACGCCCATAACACTAAAAAACTAGAAAGTAATAGTACAAAGACTATACATATGTTACAAAAAGTTACCCATGGTGACCTGCCTATGAGTAATACTTCTTGAGGTAGAGTCCATTTCTAGGCTCTGCCAAAGCATTCCCTTCAAAATCAACCTGATGATAAGCGCCTTTTTTTAGAACCTCCTTTATGATGAAAGGTTCGAACCACATGGGTTTGAATTTTCCTGCCCCCGGGGGGTCCTTATCTTGGTCATAGACCAGGACAAGGTCGCCTTCAGTGAAAATTCGAGGACAAACGGACCTATCATATTGAAACTTGACTTTATGATTGTGAGCCTCATTGGCCAGGGATGCATCATGACGTTGTTCATTGAGCTGCTCCAGGTATAATAACTACTCTTCAAGTGGAGAAGTGTCTGGCAACAATTGTACTGCTAACTTTAGAGACGGGATCTGACATTCGATAGGCAAGACTGCCTCTAGCCCGTAAATGAGTTGGAAAGGTGAGAAATTGGTTGCAGTCTTAACAGACGTTCGGTAAGCCCATAATGCCGAGTATAACATCAAATGCCAATTTGACTTGGCTGAGTTGATCATTCATTGTAGAATGGTCTTAAGAGTTTTGTTCATAGCTTCCACCTGACCATTTGCTTGGGGGTAGTAGGGTGATGAATGTTCCTGCCATAACCCAAGCTTTGACATTAACGTGGTCATCATCTGGTTTTGAAAGTGACTGCCATGGTCAGTGACAATCTCCCTTGGGACGTCGAACCTTGCTATTATCTGGTTGAATAAAAAGAGAGTTGCAGTCTCTTCATCATCTTTAAACATTGGCATAGCTTTGACCCACTTCGTGAAGTAGTCTACGGCTATGATGATGTAATGATGCCCCCTTGTTGAAGGAGGGTTGCATGTAGTATAATCAATCCCCCACTTGGTGAAGGGACCAATTGTGATGACAGGAAACATGGGAGCGGGATGTACCCTCATGTTCTGAGAGAAGATTTGGCACAAGTGGCACTTCTTGATCGATTCGATACAATCTTTGATTAGTGTCGGCTAGAAGTAACCTGCTCGTAGAATCTTTTGGGTTGTTGCCAACCCAGACAAATGACCACCATAGGATTTGGTATGGAAAAATTAAGCACGATGACTGCTTCTTCGTGAGTGAGACATCGGCGCAGGATGCAGTCTACACCTCTCCGATACAATGTATCATCGAGTATGAGATAATTCTTAGCCTGATGGCGTATGCGTCGATGCTCATCATAAGAAGTAGAGGTGGGGCACTTCAAAGTCTAGAGATAGATAAGTATATCTCTGTACCAGGGATCCGAAAAGGTAATCAAAAACATATATCCTCTGATAGGCGACTCTTCAGGCACAAGATCACCTGACTCAACCAGAAGTTCTGAAATAAGTTCTGCGAAGACCAGTGACTTTTTGGATTTTGCTGAAACAAAATCTAAGTCAAACTCTAGGAGGACGAATATCCATCTACTGATCTTTCTGCCTATTACCCGTCATGTCAACATGTACTGAAATGGATTCACAACATCAATGATGGTGGTCTTGTGAAATAGAACATAATGACGGAACCGTTGAACAGCATGGACTGCTACCAACGCAAGTTTTTCGATATGATAATAATTGAGTTACGGTCCTACGATGCCTTGGCTCAGGTAATAGATGACATATTATGAGAATAAGTCATCTTCTTGAACTAAGACCATGCCAATGGTTGACTCTGTTGTAGCCAGATATAATAAGAAATCCTTGTTATAGTTAGGTGGTCGGAGCAGAGGGGCGGTTGTGAGGGCATGTCTCAACGCAGTGAAAGAGCATTGAGTAGCATCGTCCCAATAAAAAGGGACACCTTTCTTAAGTAAGCGCATAAATCCCTTGGTGATCTCGACATAGTTAGCGATGAAGCATCTTAAAAAATTCGCCTTGCCCTGTAGACTCTGAAGTTGAAGGATTGTGCGTGGGGGGGGCAACTGAATTATTGCCTCAACCTTGAGAGGATTGACCATGATCCCTGTTGTTGACACTATGAAACCTAACAAACGTTCTGATGTTACACAAAAGCTACACTTGTTTGGATTCAAGCGAATTCAAAAGTAGCGACAACGCTCAAAGATAAGTCGGAGGTGTGTGGGATGATCCATTCTCTTGCAACATCGAGATACTAAATCATCTAAATAGGCCTCGACTATATGCTTGAGGTCATGGAAAGCAAAAGACATGGCCCGCTAAAAGGTGGCTCCATCATTTTTGAGACCAAAAGTCATCTTACGATACGCGAATGTACCCCATGGACAGATGAATTTTGTTTTTTGCTGGTCTTTGGGTTTGATTTGTATTTGGTTATATCCCAAAAAACCGTCCATGAAAGAGAAGGCCTCGCAACCCGCACATTCATCAATTATCTAGTCGATGAATGGTGTGGGAAAATTATCTTTGGGATAGGCCTTGTTCAAATTATGGAAGTCTGTACATACATGAATTGTGCCTTGTTTTTTATTGACTGGCACGGGGTTTGACACCCATTGGGTCAAATGGATAGGATAGATAAAACCGGATCTTAGCAATTTCTCAACCTCAACCTTAATGGTTGCTACTTTCCTGGGGTTAACTAGACAAAGCTTCTATCGGACAGGCTTGGCATCTGGATAAGTTGTGATTTCATGTTCAACTATTTTTGGATCAATGCCTAGCATTTCCTCGTAAGACCAGGAAAAAACATCATGGAATTCTTTAAATAGATCTGTGTAGATTTGAATCTCTCCGGGGGGGTAGTCAGCTCTGACAAAAACATTCTCCATGATGCCAGGGGTTCTAGAGATATTGATTGGTATGGTGTCAGTGATGGTTGCCATATTACCCTCAGCATAGACATCGTGTATAGATAAGGGATTAATAGAACAAGTCCTATCTCCAGTCATAGTCAAGGTGAATTCTCCAGCCTCGATTCTACTTAACTCTGGGAGAAAGTATGATCTATGATGAATATCATCCCAGGTTTTCTCCGGACTAGTCATTGCTTCAATTACTGTTGTTTGCACCCAATTCGTCGCCTTGTGAGCAAATAAAGGGTGCTTACATGCCCAGTTGGGTCTTGTTGAACATGACAGCTGTAGTGGAAAGGGTTAGAGAAAACAAAACAAAACAATAAACAAGAATTAAACTAAAACAAACTAAAACTATGAGCATATGGAAAAAGAAATAACAAACACAAAAGACCAATATCACCAATGTTTTTAGGCTGATCAATTGATGAAATCCAAAGCACAATGAAGAAAGGGAACTGTGGTTCCTTCTTCCTCCAAAGGAAGGCTCTTGAGGCCCTCACAAACTTGCTCTCCTTACAATAAGAAAATGAGAATGATGGTGAAATAACTCCAAGCACATTCACTCAATGGGTAGGTGAATGGCTCTATGAAATGGTGCCAATGTGGTATTGTCAAAGAGTGAGTCCTTAACAATCTTAGCAGCATAACAATACATGAAATTCCTTGAGAAAATGATGTTTCCTCATGGCTTTTTATAGCATAGCATTGGGTGATTATGTAACCCCTTTGAAGTGTGAAGAGGGGCTCTTTAGGGCTCAATTAGGTCTTTGACCAGCCTACCATGCGGATTCAGCTCAGATTTGATGGTCAAATCAGGTTGGGAGCTGGTCCATAAGTGGTTGAGAGGCCGACCAATTCAATAAATGTGTCGTTTAGCAGGTGCGCAGGTTTTTGCGCTAACAGTTGTGCGTCGTGCGCGCATGGTACGTTTCTGTAAAGCACATGTGCGCGCGCACCAAACTCCTGTAAAGCGCCCTTCAATTTTTGGTTACTTTGTATAGTTTTTGACCCTTTTGCAATGCTGTGAAATTAATCCAGTGCCATGAATGACTTCATTACTGTTTTGACGATGCTGAGTTCTTGTCACCATGTGCGGACGAAATTTCAGTGATAACAACTGCTTCATCACAGAGAAATACTAAGTATAACGAATGGGTGTTAGCGAGAGAACCTTGAGCCCAAACAGGCTCTAGAAGCGGATCGAACTCTTATGCAGGAGTTGGATCTGGGTTGGCTGAAGCTTGTTGGACTAAAGAGTATGCTACTTCAGTTGCGGACAAGGGCATGGACATGCCTGGATGCCCTGTCCCCTCCATTGTGGTTGATGGGGAAGGAAGTATCCACGGATCGGTGAAGTAAGTCGTGCGAAATGATGAAACTTGGAAAATCTCAACCTTATGGTGGTCGGATATGAACTTGACATCGCCTTGAGGGGGTAGGTAATCGAAGTTACCCATCAAAGATGGGCACAAACCAACCCCTACGTTGACTACGCCTGGTTGAGGATTATCAATCATCGGGACCGTAGACACCCCCAATGAAGGGTCAGATCTGGATAAAGACAATTGATCAATGGTCACAATCTGGTCCTCGTGTGGAAACAACAAGACCCGGAAAACTGTAGCAACCACTGCTTTCATGGCATAAGTCCAACTCCTTCCTAACAAAATATTATAGTTGAGGGACGCGTCGACTACCTCTACCTCAATGCACATGGTCTTCCCTCCCAATTGCATGGGAAAAGAGGGAATGATACCATGTGGTCAGAACAAATGACTGTCGAAAGAAGTGAGAAGAGTAGGCAACGGAGACAAAACAGGCTGGCCAATGGCCTTCCAACATGCCAACGACATGACGCATGTCGAGGCGCCCTCATCAACCACTGTGCAGAAAATATTTTGAGTAAAAGTTTTTGTGGGGTGGGGTGAGCCACTACTATCTGAAATGCTACATGGTAAGGCAGACGAGGTTTTAAGTTGGTTGTATCTAACATGATGGTACCCGGATTACAAGTCTCGGTAGATCCTAGAGTGGTTAAAAAATATTTCCTCTAGGAAGGGCAGCTTTGGAGGACCTCCAAAGCAGACATCACACAAGGGGTTTGAGACAAATCTTCCACCACAGAATAGTTCTGGGTGGCCCTTACATTTGGGTTGTGAGAATATTTTTTGAACGCGCCTTTTGGGATGTGTGTCATTGTTTCGCCCAAATTCTTCTCAATCTGTAGAGGAAGAGATGGGAGTTCAGCTTCTTTGCCCTTCTCAGAAGTTCTTGGTTTACTGTAGTCATGCACTCTAGTGGATATGAAAGCATCACCCTTCATCATATATACATTTGCGGATGTGGGATTGTTTGAATATGGAGAGGGTCCTTGATTTCCCCCTTCTGCACTTGTAGAGTCTTGGGTTAGGTTTTTTCCATGTTGAAATGGATTTGTTAACATAGCAGGTTGTTGCTGTGTCACAAACTTTTGGGCCTCTGCAAGCTGGGGACATAGGTGGGTCAGGTGGTCTTTCGTGCACAGTTTGCATGGATACCTCACCTTTTGTTTCTCAGTGTTTCCCCTGCCAGCATTATCAGTGGGTTTCTTATCCCCCTTACCCTTCTTTCATTGTTTTTTCTTTCCTTCAGGCTGTTGGGTGGCCTTTGGATTTTTCGATTGCACTGTGTGTACATCCAACGTTTTAGTAGGGGAAGTAGACAAAACAGTAGTTTGGATGGCCGTTGTGTGTTGTATAAACAATTGCTGCAATTGCTTCGTCAGTTGCTCAATGGGCTTTGTTTGTGCTGAACCAACAATACCATTGACATGTGGTCTAGCTCTCTATCTGGTTTTATCAAGTATTGAGCATGGTGCATCTGGAAAGATCTCGTATAATAAACTAGACTGAGAATAGATGAGCTCAAGTTGTTGATCTCTCATGATGGCATATTCTTCAGAGAACACTCCTGAAGTCGCAACGTCTTTGGATAACTATGGGACCAAAGACTTAAGGAACCACTCGAGCAGGAATGTTGGTGGGACTTGTATTTTAATTAAACTCTTTCGACGTCTCCATTCTCAAATGTGATCAGAGATATGGTCTGATTTTTTCTGTGAGAAATTGGCCAACAATTATGTGCAAGTGTCGTATCTCACAGGTAATTGGAAATGGTTTAGGAAGGCCATTGCCAATTCACTGAAGGAAGAATATCTTGAGCGATCGAGCTCAATGTACCATTTTACGGCACTCCCAATGATATTACGTTGAAACAATTGCAACTGTACGGAGTCATCTTTCAAAGAGTTATATGAGCACCAAAGGTGGAAGGTAGTCACATGATCGCCTGGATCTTCGTTAGGCTTGGCTTCGAACTTTGGTATGTCCGAAGGCAACTTCGTCGACATAGGAGGCCAACGCGGATCATGATAGATAGGTTCATTCAACAACCTTGTCAAGTCTAGCAAATGCAAGGTTGCCAGGAAAGGTAGTTTGGGTTGTTGGTGATAACCTGGGAAAAAGGGGCCTAGAGTTTGACTGGCACCAAGTTGCCATGAAAAGTTCTTCTTTTGGCCTAGGTTCTGGTAAAAACCATGGCCATGGCTAGCATATGGATTCTGCGTGTGGGGAGACGTCGTCGGCTGATTCCCAAAATAGGACGTAGATGGATGGGCGTGAATTACATTCGGAATAGTACCATGTGCCCCCTGTGCGGCAATAGTACCCTGCATAGGAAAAGGTTGTCTGAAACTGGGGGTTCCCCCAGTCGGGAAAGTAGCTGATGAAAAGGCATTGTTACCAAATGCACCGAACAAAGAAAATGATTTCCAACCTACCGACATATTATGTGAAGGTGTTCCTTGACTCCCTGCTCCAAGTAAACTATGGTGTGCAGGTGGCCCGGCGGATTGTTGATGCATGCCACCGAGCGAAGGGGACGAAGGAGGTATATGACCTCCCCTATAAGGGAAAGAGTTAAAAGGAGCAGGAGTGCCCCCCATGTGGTCTTGCAGAGGAGCGTTAGAGCTCCATGCCCCCAGACCTGAAGTTTGTGAAGTGGAGTAGGAAAGTACAGGACTTGTACCTGAACTAGGCATCCCGTATGAGAACGAAGGGCCTGTCGCACTTAGTGGGAAAGGGGTTGTGGCCGCTGATATAGATGGGATCAGACCACTGTGCGAGGTAGAGGTGGCCGAGACCATGGTGGCTCAGACTGGTGACGGTGGGTTAAGAGGTGGAAACTCTCCTATGGTGACAATCGTAGTGGGAATTGAAGAATTCCCAGAAGGAGTAACAACATTTGTTTCCATTGTTGCGTGTGACACTGTCTGGCACTCGTAAGGGTGAATCCGTACGATGTTGGGTGCCAAAAGATCAGTGGTTGAGGTTTCAAGTGGACCAAGAGCTTTCACTCCAAAGTCTAAAATAGTCAATTCCTCCGGGTGTTGGTCAGGCACAATTTCTTGTGACTCGGTCGCTTCAAAAGACCCTTGTTGGTCTAGCTTTCACCTTAGTGGTGGCGGGGGTGGCTCCAATGTAATCGTTGATAGGCCCTGAAGCCTTCATGACCGATGGAGCTCATGATCCTCCACTCTGTGAGAAAATCAAAGACACACTAGGGCTGTCTAACCATTCAAAAAACAACACACACTAAAAATTCCCTACAAGATAAGACAAGCAAACACTAAACTAATTGGAAGAACAGTTACAACAACCAACACTAGAGCAACTTACCGGTGCAAGTGAAACTTGAACACGGAAGCAACCTCTGGGTATACTCTACAAAACATGGCCCGATGTCTGTCCTAGGTACCGTGGTATACCCCTGCAGTCACCTGTGTATGTCCCTAAAAAGATAGGCAACTAGGTTTCCAGCGCGCAAAAAATCACCAGGCGGGTACAGTCGAAAGTCGGGTAGACCACAATGAGAAGGGTATCGAGCCTGAAACCTGTCAAGGGTATCGAAAGAAAATGCTTTGGAAGCGGACCTTGAAAGGATTCGAGACCCACGAAGCCTCGTGGAAAATGCAATCGACGGAATCCCAAAACAAGCCCTCTATATGTGTTCTCCACTACGATTGGTTCAGCTTTGGAGGGGTTATCTCCACTACCTTTCCACATGCGACCTCGTTTTTATCCCCTGTGTTGGGGGGGGTCCCGGACAAATTTCACGATACTGGACTTTGACACTCCCTAACTCAAACTCCAATGTTTGACTTTAATGGCCTTGAAGAGTTTCCTCTCCAACCTAATTCAAAGCCCTAACCCTAAACTAGTTGGTTGACCCTACAAACATAATGAGTCTAATGAATTTTAGATTTAGTGTCAATTTTATGTCTTGTCTTACGTCAAAGGCTATCAAAGTGAAACTAGTGATGTTTGAAAGATGAAAGTAAAATAAACAGAAAGCTTGGAAACAAAAACTTTTCTTTAAACAACTTTTCAAACTTTAAAATTTTTCTAAGATCTTTGAACAACAAACTCAAAGCAAGATTTCACTCAACTATGAGCTACTTATGATCTAAGTAAAATGTCAAGAACTTATGAAAGCAAAGAATTTTCCCTGGTTACTAATGCAAAACAACACTTTTTAACCAATCAAATAAATAAAAGTTTTTTTTTTTGAATGCTCACAAAGAAAAAAAGGAAAAATACCAACAAGTCAAAACCAAGAAAAATTTCCTGGCCTAAGCACAGATCACAAAGAGTCACGTCAAAAACAACACACAAGCAAATTTTTAAAAACTGGACTCTCACACTTGTCTAAAATCCCTATAACAAAAAATTTTGAGGAAAAACTTCTAAACGAAAAAGAAGTTATTGTTGTGATCAAACATAAGTTACTGACTGCTATGGTAGAGACCCAAAAACCTAATAGGTATAGCTCTTGTCAAAGGAAAGGATGATTGCCTCACCTTCAACGAAACCTCTCCTCAAGCACACCACTGACAGTTCAACAGAAAGCATTTGCACGCGAGTTGTGTAACGTCAGAGGGTGTGTACACGCGTGCTGGCCTTATATAAGCCACGTGTATCCCTGACTCCGAGACAAAAACAAAAATCCAAGCAAGCCAGCCCAGGTAGAGACTACTGGTACTGAAAACTAGAATCTCTTGAATACTCATACACTTACTTTAACAGAAAAAGAAAACCAATCAAGGAAAATTTCATAGACCAAACCAATCCGAGGTGAAACCTAAGCTACAGACTGCAAGCAACAAAGACTAGAAAGAGTTCCAGAAAACCCCTGAGAAGGGCTACTTCTGACAGGGAAGAGGATGATTGCCTCTTTAAAAGAAATTTTCAGGAATCTACACGCGACTGTCACTTCCTCAGCTAGCATGTACACGCGGGCTGTGAGAATGCAAGGCGTGGGTACACGTGTGTAAACCTTATATAGGCCATGTGTACCTCTGTGGGTCTTGAAAAAAATTACAGTCAAGCAAAGAAACAGAGATAACTGGTATGGAAGACCAAAATCTCTGTTAGCTCAGACTTTTGTAGAAAATTTAAAAACACGAAAATGAAACTAATTCTTAAAAATACCCAAAAATATCCCCCGGAACCCTAGATACTTCCCCAGTATGGTCGCCAATTTTGTTGTGAGTGGGAAATCCCTCTACGGACTAGCACTTAGGGTTAGATTATGCATGCAGAAAAGACCTAAAGATCTCTACTTTTTACCGTCGTCCCAGACCTAATCCCCATTATTCCTAAGCAAATACATAGTTAAATGAGCATACCTTATTATGGGCATTTGATGTAGATCCCTCCTTACACTTGATCATTTTTTGATTGCATCTCTCCTCCCAAGGCTGACCTGTATTCACATAAAACAAACAACAAACTCTGCATGCATTTGATCTATAGATTAATGGGTTAGAGTTTTCAATAAACAAGTATACAATAAATCATAAAAACCTCATATGGTGGGACGGGAAAAGTATCTCTTTATTATTAACTTCAAGAAATCAACTTACAATGATGAAGTCGGTCGTTTCTCCACAAACCTGGTCCTGGGCTCCTCTTCTACTGTCCTTCAACTTCTTTTCTCTATCTTTCTCTTTTCACAAGGAAGGCTAAAGGGTTGGGACAAAGGGAATATGCAATTGGGTATAGTTTATTTACTATGATTCTCCTCTTCCAAATGGGACCCCTAACCCCTCTTTTATAGGCTAGAAGAAGCTAGGTATTTGGGAGAACCCTCATCCATGCATGGCCACAAGGTTCAGTTAACTCACCCAAAGTTGTGTGTTTCGTCGGCAACTTTCCTTTTTTCATGCTTTTGTAGGTACACGCAGGTTGTTTTGGGTCAACAAGCGTGTACACGTGTGCAATAATAGAGTAGGATGCGTGGGCCTTTATAAAAAGTGTTTTTAAGAAGAGTTGTTCAGCAGTGTTTTGGCAAAGAAGGAATCTAAGATGTCCTACTACCAGGTAAGCTCATATGGTGCAAATTAGGGTTATAACAATCACTCATGGAATGGGCGATGGCTAGTCAGATCACCCCGTTTCCCTCGATCAGTACTTCGCATCCATGTGACGTCAATTGAACGCCACCATGTAATGAACTCAAAATCTAATCATTCGAAATGGATTAGTTGGTCATGGAAACCCAACGCTCTTGTACGCAATTTGTCTGCGTTTCATAATTGGGATTCTATAACTACCAATCCTCAAGTATGAAGGTATATGCTTATCCATAAACGAAGTAATCTCCAAATTGCTCGACTTTCTTCTCTCTGTAAAATAATTTTGGTATCCTTAATCTGAGATACATGGAAAAGGCTAAATCCAGTGAGACTGGTTATTCAGGCATCATGCTAGACTTTCCTGCGAATAAGGAGGAAAGGGTAGCCGTGCATATACTAGAGACTAAGTTTCACACAGAACCTGCCACCGACTCTACATTGGAATCTAGGTTGAAACCTGTTATGAAGGATTTAGTCATCAACATACTAGCTACTAAGAAGAAAAGGAGCAAGTGGCAGAAGAAGGAAACCATAGCTAAAATGGTCGAAATTGTTGGAGAGAATCAATTGGTCTAGTTGGATTCTTTAAAGGAGGAGATTGCTAAGCTGAAATGAGTCTTCAACTAAAATTAAGTATGTTTCAATGAATTTTGGAACAGGGGGTAGCAAAGGTAAGGGACTCCAGAGATGATAGGCATGTTCTTAAGCAGCCCATTTTCAACGGGATAACTGTTAGCATCCCCTTTTTGTAATTTTGTGATTAATACGATTATATAAATACAGATGTGGATTTTGGTTTGTTTATTACAAGATTTTAACTGGTTGTGTTATGAGTCTTGTTTTATTTTATAGTAGGCTTTTCTTGTAAGCTTATATTTCACTTCCATCTGTCTGAATCGGAGGAATATGACACTCGGAATTCTTTTTAATTAATGCTCTGATGCGGTTGTGTGTTTCTTTTTTCTCTGATATTATGCAAATTAAACTTAGACTCATCGCCTCCCAGACGAATTCGCATGCACTAAACTTCATCTTCTACACCCATATTTATCATGCACATCAACACCACAAGGTAAAACGCATTTCCGCGCACCTATATCTACCATGCATTTCTTCTCTGTCACGTCGAAATCTTGCGCGCACTACTTTTGCGTTGTGTGCCAATATCCACTACGCACAGTTTTGGGTATCGCGCACTAATACTCCATATGCATTTCGCCCCATGCATTTCACCATGTCAAGGTTCAACATGCTCCATCACGCACAATAATCTATGCACACCATTGAATACAATGTCGCAAGACAACTTATACTCATACTATGCGCGTACCACAAAACTCCTTTATGTTATGCAATACTTGTGCACCCCATGTGCACATTACTATGTGCATGCTCACTGCGCGAGGATAAATTCAGTGCGTGCATATTCACACAATATTCTTCTGCATAGCACCATAATTTACCACGCACACTTGCATGCCAACATTTTCCGCATGCGCCTACATGCCAACATTTTCCATGGACGCTCAGTGACTTGAATTTTGGTCACTTTGAAATTACTTTTCTGTGAATATTCACTTCAACTAAACCCCTACGGTCCATCCAGGCTCAGTGTTGAAACTAAAGCTCTGATACCAATTTATAATGTTCCCTGGGCCACCCACAGGCCGGGGAAATGCCACTCCAGAACAATCTCTCATGCTCTAATACCAATTTGTAACATTCCCCCGGCCACCCACAGGCCGGGGAAATGCCACTCCAGAGAAATCTCTCATCCTCTGATACCAATTGGTAGCATCCCTAGCCTTAACAGTCCAGCCATGCTACTCTAGGGAACACTTTTGTTCCCTCGATGTGGAACATACTGTAACATACCCAGTATTCAACTGAGTTATGCCACATAAATTTTCACTTCAACTGCATGCAATTATAACATATACATTCAACACTCTTGCGGAAGATTTACATATAAACATAAACAAACAAATACATCCTGTAATATATGATTTCATACTGAAATAATAGTAAACACAGATATGCATCATATACAGGGAAATACCCATAAACATATAGATAGTTATAATCACACATATGATAAACCGTAACATAAGCATGTAAATAACAATGCAGCATATAATTTTATCATACGATTGGTACTTATATTGGAAATGTTGTCACCAACTGCATACAGACCATCCATGAACCTCCCAGCCTTAGACTACACTGTTCATCACTCTCAACAGTGAGTCACCCCCGAGCTGGGACTAAACTCCACCTGGGTAAAGGGGTTCCTAACCAGGCTAAGGCTCATGGACAACAGGAAAGACTCTGTCTCAGGTGCTCACTCAACTAACATTCTATAGCCTCTCATTCCCCACATGTCTGACCCACCCAAGGAAGTGTGCCCCTTCTCTACTAAACAGTCCCTCGGCTGCCCCACTTCCCTTCCAGGGCTTCAGCAATAGGCTAGATCGGAAGTCTTAGAGCACTGTAGTTGCAGTTTATCACCTTCAGGAATCAATCCCCAGCAATTCTCTCACTCAGAGAATTTCTCACAGGCCTAACAACCCGCTTCTTCAATCCCGCTCCAAGCTAACCAGGTACACCAACCAGAAAAAGGTTATGGAAACAGGCTCAAATATGGTGAAATGGATGTCTCAAGGATAACAGACTACATGGATGAAAATGGTCATGGAATCATTGACTGGATAACTGAGTGATGAAAAGAATCATCGTGAAACTGATCGTGAAATTGATGGTGAGAATGATCGTCAAGTTGTTGGTAAGAATCCCCGTGAAAAGTGACCAAATGAGCTAGGTCCCCATGATATGAATGCATGTCCCCAACTTAACACTTGTCATGTTGGAAGCTACTTTGGTCCACTTGTCCCCAAATTTAGAACTTAGGATAAATAATTATCCATACTTTATGTTTTAGGAAATATTGATATAATATTCATTTTTGGCTTAAGCTCTCTAGCTTAGCTCTTTCGTTAAATTTTGGCCCTCCCTTTCCCTAACTGGTGAAGTTCAGTCTCCCATCTCTTTTATCGTGGTCAATCTGTGTGTAGTGATGTATTTTATATTAATCATGAGACATATACAAAATAGGCGCACTGGCCTATAACATCTAGGTGCTCTAGCATAATTCCAAAACATAAGCATTCCAGCTTATAATAACTGGCTCACCAGCCTATAGCACATATCATATACACAAGGTTCATTGACCTCCATACTGCTCTCACTTTAGTTACTGCGCACGGTATCCAGGAATGTGCACACTACATCATTTTACTACGCAGTTCATGCGTGCACTATGCCATGAAAGGTGCATTACAAAATGATGTCAAAACAGCTCACCGGCTTAAGTATAATTACTTTACATTTACAATTGGGTTCAGACAAGGGATATTACACCTTTCCATTGTCACATCTCCTCCTCTCATCTCCCGACATGTGTCTCATAATACTACTCCATGTCACCTCCAGCATCATTTTCATGTCCCCCTCTTGACCAATCACACTCCTCTCCCTTCACCACATCACCCCTCCTGCACCTTTACACCTAAGTTCTCATGTACTGGTGCCCACGCTTTCCCAGTCGTCGCTCCACCAACTGTGTCACTCCACTAGGTTTCCAATCATTCATTGTTCCATGTCAATTCACACCAGTCACCTCACTCTCTCACCCTCACCTTCTTCCACGTCCACCTACCATATTCCTGGTCGGCATCCAACAGGGATCCCAGTGGCACAGTTTCAGAGTGCATCCAACATGTTTTCCAAGGGATCCTGATGAATATAGTTAATGAAGGTGAGGAAGTTTGGTGAAACCTCGTCTCACTCCTTAAATGGAAATCTAGAAGGACCATCAGCAACTCAGATCTTCTGCAGGTCCCTTCTGAAACAAGATTGTGTTTGACAGAAGCTCACGTCTCACAAAAGACTGCATGCGCAGTCTTTCAGAGAACATGCAGACATAAAGCCTTGAATGCAAAGAATCAAGCATGCCTTTGTTGTTAGTGGCGAATTGTTCTGAGTATATAGGGGCCATTTTGATATTGTTTCCAGGTCGATGGTTGAGCCAGGCTCCTGTATTGTAAACTTTTGATGAAGCTTCTAGTTTTTTGGTTATGTAATAGGATTTGAGACTTTTGGTTTAATCTAAGCCAGCTTCTTTTCCATATTTTTTACCTCTAATGATGGAGTTTCCATGATTGAAAGATTCACATGGATTGTTATGGTTGTATTGTAATGTAGGTTCGATTGTAGTTCTGTTGTAATGTTCTTCAGCCTTTTTTGAAACTTTGAATCCAAGAGGATCTTGTTTTCTGAGATGTTCCTCCTTAGGCTACTGGAAGACTGGATGTCCATAGAAGACCTCTACATTCTTCTCTCTAGTTCTTCCTCCTGCTCACCCTTACTACAACTTACTGACAGAAGTTAATCAAGACCTCACCTGCTTGTGCATGCTGCTCCAGTTTTCTGAGTTAGAATGATATTATCTTGAGTCTGCACCCATTCGACCCCCTTTAAATGTATTCATTGTGACATATAAATAGATGGGTATTGGGATTACCTTCAATGCAATATGAGGGTGACTTCCAGTGCTAACATTTATGGTGCCATTTTCAGGGACGAATTGAAGACTTTTCCCTGGGATAGAACAACAAAGAAGATCCGATTCTGAAGGTGCATCAGATATCAATACCATTGAATATTGCAACTTGCACCTGGTGACTCCATTGTTTCAACTCTACTATTTCATTTTTGGATCCTAAAGGAAGACACATGAGGTCCACTTCACTGTTGCCTCTAGAAACATCTGAAGCTGACCCAAAAGAAATTATAAGAAAAGGAAATACTGCTGAAAAAGGTACCTCCACTGTTGTACCAAGTTTTTCTGATAATTTTCATAATCCCTCTTTACAAACTCCAGTAACTGTTTATGATTCTCCTATTATACAAACTGCTAGAGTTTCAAGAAATTTAATTTTTGGGAGTTTTCCTGCCGATTTATCCCCCCCAATTCTTGTTTTGGAAGGAGAGAGCTTTGACACCCCTTTCTCCCTCGAAGTTGTGAAGTGGAAG
Source organism: Picea engelmannii (assembly GCA_009831015.1). Classification (NCBI taxonomy): domain Eukaryota; kingdom Viridiplantae; phylum Streptophyta; class Pinopsida; order Pinales; family Pinaceae; genus Picea; species Picea engelmannii. The sequence goes on from ML791197.1 coordinate 135,286, forward strand.
GAGAGATCTTTGACCTTAGAAGATTTTCCTACTCTAGACTTTACTACTACTACTCCTGTTAGAGTTTTTGTAGCTACAGAAGGAGAAACCTTTGTTCCCTCAAGCCCCTTATCTTTATCTCCCATAAGAACGGTCCCAGTTTCACCTATCCGAAGTCCACCCCCTTATTTTTCTCCTCCAGTTCGCATCCCAATGGCAAGTGATAATCCCCCCAGAACTAGAATGGAAGCTATAGTAGTTGCGATGTTCTCCCCTCTCGTTCTTCCTTAGCCTCGGAATGCCCTCCCAGCTAATGGCTACCTTAAGTAGTTTCCCAAGTTCACAGGTGAAGGATACATAACTGCAAAGGGACACCTTGAATCCTTTTATAGTTTTACAGATAATCATGCCATTGAGAACAAATATGTATGGATGAGGATTTTTGTTCATAGCCTTGATGGTGAGGCTAGGAAGTGGTTTAGGGCCTTGCCTCCTAAATCTATTGATGGGATTGAAGCCCTATATGAATCCTTCTTAAAAAATTGGGGGGATAAAAAGGATATCCTTTACTATATTACAGAGTTTGGATCACTAAAGAAAGGGGAAGGGGAATATGTTTCTGACTTCTCAAAGAGGTTTAATATAATGTATCATAAAATTCCCACTGAGATTAAGCCTACAGAAACCTCTGTAAAGATTACTTATTCTAGTGCTTTTGACCCTGATTTTTGCCTCCTATTAAGAGAAAGAAGAGATACCTCTTTGGCTCATATGCAATATGCATCCATTGAAGTAGAATCTAATATATTGGCAGTTGATAAGCTTAGAAGTAAGGTTGATAGAGACATAAAAAAAGGTAGGTCTGAAGGTTCGAATTCTAGTTCCTTTGTTTCCCCCCCTCAAATGGATGAAGTAACTAAGTTACTAAAATCACTTTCCGTTAGAATGGAAAGATTGGAATTGGAAGGAAAGCAGAGCTACAAAAATCTCCAAAATACTGATAACAGAGGCAATTTCAGGAGGCCTAACAATGCTCCTCAGATTCTTCCAAGAGATCAGAGAAGCAGGGATAGAGATGATCAGAAAATCCAATATCCTCTCCAAAATAATCTTGTTATCAATGAAGAAGGAGAGGAAGAAAACCTTGATCCCAAAATCCATTTTCTTGCATACACCTCCTCATTTCCTCATTTGAATCAATCTGCATATGAGGAGTCTCTCATGGATAGTCAACTTAATGAGTTGAGAAAAGGAGACAAGGCCAGCAACAAACCTAACAGATATAACCTCAGGTCCAAGAAGAAAGAAGGAATTCCTGATGTTCCTGAGCAGCCTACCAAAAAAAGCCTATTGAAGATGCAGCAGACAACAGCAAAGGTATGAAATCATAAAACCCCTCATCATTGATTATTTTTGTCCCAAAAGTTAAAGAAACTCTAAAGCCCCTTTCCTCTTTTAATTTTGAGCATGAAATACAAAAAATTTGAATCCATGTAGCCATTTCAGAGATGGTCAAGCATGAAGACTTCAAAAGGTGCCTCTCCAAAATGTTGTAGCCCGAGCCTTCATCTCATTCCACAGACTCAGTAAAATTCCAATATGAGAGGACTACATTCATCATAGGTCCTTTGGTGGAAGATAGATACAATCCATCCCCTCCCTTTTGTACTTCACTAAAAATACATCACAAGGTGTTGCACAATTGTTTGATGGATTCAGGGGCATCTCACAATATTATGCCTAAGATTGTCATGGAAGAGTTCGGTCTGGAGATTACAAAATCTTATCATGATCTATATTCATTTGACTCCAGGAAGGTGAAGTGCCTTGGGGTTATCAAATACTTGGTTGTATCTATGTTCCAACTGCCGATGAAAAGCATGATAATGGACATCGTGGTAGCTGATGTTCCCCCCTAAGTTCGGGATGCTTCTGTCTAGATCTTGGATAAAAAGAATGGGGGGGAATTTGCAGATGTACCTCACCTATGCTACCATTCCAGTGTTTGGGGGTGAGAATAGAAGGCTTTACAGGGAATCTCAGTTGGCCTACATTATTAGTGATGAAGAAAACCCCACAAACCATCCTATCTTTTCTCTTGACACAGATTTGGGATCTATTTTTTCACAGCTCATCGATGCCCCTGAACCTCCTCTAGAAATCAAAAAGTGGCCCATTACTTTTTGTGAAAATTCCCCTCCTAACACCTTTGTGTGGAAAATGTTCTTCGATGGAGCCTCTTCTAAGGAAGGTGATGGTGATGGAGTGGTTTTTGTTTCACCTACTCAAGATACTATAACTCTGTCCTACACGTTAGAATTTGAAGCTACCAATAATGTAGCAGAGTATGAAGCTCTCATCTTAGGTTTGAGGGTTGAAAAAGATATGGGGATTGAAGAGATTTCAGTATTTGGGGATGTTGAGTTAATTGTCAATCAGATCTGAAATATTTATCAAGCTAAGCACCCTAGACTAAGAACTTATAGAAATGAAGTGTGGGACCTTATTGACAGTTTTTTCCTAGCTTTCACATTTCATTTATTCCAAGAGAAGAAAACATCATGGTTGATTCTCTGGCTGTTTCAGCAAGCAATTTTAGAGTCCCTTTGCCACCAAAGCTCAAGTATGATGTAGAAGTAAAATACAGACCCTCTATACCTGACAATGTCAAACATTGGAAAGTATTTGAGGATGATCTTGAGATCAAAATATTCCTTGAGACTATTGATGAGTTTTCTGCACTACATATTGATCAAGATCGGGATTCTTAAAGTAGTCCTCATGTTGATGTTTTCCTAAACAAAATTGCTAATCATCATATTTTTTAGTTGCCTAGCAATCACATTCTGAAGGGACTAGTTCCTTTGGAAAGACTATTTGACAGAAATGGTGTGGCAGTGAAAGTTAAAGAATTGGTTGATGATGTTGATGTAACTAAATGCAATATTGGTACAGAGAAAGATCCAAAATTTGTCAAGTTGTCGAGCAGTCTGTCAAGGGAACAAAGGGAAGAATATATTGAGCTATTAAAATAATTTGTTGATGTATTTGGCTGGACATATGAAGATCTCAGAACATACGATACAAGCATCATTGAGCACAAGATCCCATTGAAGGAAGAGGCCAAACCATTTAGGCAGAAATTGAGACAAATAAATCCTATGTTGTTTCCTATTATGGAGAGCGAGGTAAAGAAGTTGTTGGATGCACAGATTATTGTTCCTTTGAGATATTTTGAATGGGTGGCCAACCTAGTTCCAATAAGGAAGAGGAGTGGAGAAATCAAACTTTGTGTCGATTTACGGAACCTGAACAGAAGCTCTAGAAAGGACAATCACCCCTTGCCAAATATGGAGCACATATTACAGAGGGTGACAGGTGCATCTAGGATGTCCATGATTGATGGATTTTCTGTCTACAATCAGATTTTTGTCTTTCCTCAGGACAGAGAGAAGACAACATTCACTACTCCTTGGGGTACATTCATGTACGCTAAGATTCCCTTTGGATTGATGAACACAGGGGAAACCTTTCAGCAAGCTATGGACATCACCTTCATTGGATAAAAAGATAAGTTTGTGGTCATCTATTTGGATGACATAACAATTTTCTCGTGATCTGATAAAGAGCATTGTAATCATTTGAAAAGGGTATTTTTGAAATGTAGAAGGTATGGTCTCTCCCTAAATCCCAAAAATTCTCTATTCTCCATGCAGGAGGGAAAATTATTGGGGCACATAGTATCAGCTGAGCGAGTGAGGATTGATCCTAGTAGGGTAGAAGCTATCTAGACCTTGTCACTCCCTAGATCTAGGAGAGAAGTTCAGTCTTTCTTGGGGAAAATTAATTTTCTGAGAAGGTTTGTTTCTAATTTCGCTGAAATAGTAAAATATATTACAGCAATGTTGAGGAAGGGGAATAAAGTTAAATAGACTTCTAAGTCTCAAAATGCTTTCGATCAAATAAAAAGGGCCTTGACCAAAGAACATGTTCTTATCAGTCCTGATTACTCAAAGGATTTCCTGATTTTTTCTTGTGATTCATTTGATACAGTAGCAACATTTTTATTGCAGAAAAATAATGAAGGATTGGAGTAGCCCATTGCCTTTTTCAGTAGGGCTTTGAGAGATGTTGAGTTGAAATACGACACCATGGAAAAACAAGCCTATGCTTTGGTAAAATCCCTCAAGGATTTCAGGGTCTATGTCTTGCATTCAAAGGCCATTGCATATGTCCCTTCAGCTTTTGTGAAGGATATTCTCATTCATCTTGACATAGACGGAAGAAGGAGCAGGTGGATTGCAAAAATCCTTGAATTTGATATGGAAATAAATCCCACCAAATTGGTAAAAGGCCAAGGATTAGCCAGGTTGTTGGCTGAATCTAATTGCAAAGCTTTGGGGGTAAATTTCATCAACACTTGCTCAGAAAATCAGCAAGATGAGCTGCCTGATAAATATCTTCAAGACAACCCTTCATTAGCAGGATGTGCTTGGTACAAGGACATTATATATTTTCTTCAAAAGTTGCATCCCCATGATGGTATGAAGAAGAAAAGGGCAAGATCTTTGAAACTTAAATCTATTAAATATTGTCTCATTGACCAAACATTGTACTAGAAAGACCCCTTGGGAGTGCTTTTGAGATGTCTAGACCCGCAGGAGGCCCAAAGAATTATGTTTGATTTTCATGACAGTCTGTGTGGGGGGCATCACTTCTGGAGGACCACACCCTATAATATTCTTAGGGTTGGGTATTTCTGGCCTAGTCTGTTCACTGATTTCTTTGCAAAGATCAGGGCTTGTCTTAAATGTCAAAAATTCTCTGGAAAGAAGTAGTTCAAGTCCTTTCCATTGAAGTTTATGGTAGCTTCGGGACCCTTTCAGCAGTGGGGCCTATATTTCATTGGGGAAATTCATCTAGCTTCTAATGGTCATCACAGGTGGATCTTGATTGCCACTGATTACTTTACCAAGTGGATAGAAGCTATTCCCACAAGGAGTGTTTCTCACAAGGTAATCATTGGTTTTCTCGAGGATATTATAGCAAGGTTTGGTTGTCCAAAAGGAATTGTCACTGATAATGTTGTGTCCTTCAAGTCCGAACCATTGATCCAGTTCTGTGAACATTTTGGAATTTCATTGATTCACTCAACTCCTTACTACCCCCAAGGAAATGGATTAGCAGAGTCCTCTAACAAGATCCTTATAAAGATCATCAAAAGACTGCTAGAGGACAACAAGAAAGCATGGGATTCAAAGCTCAAATTTTCTATGTGGGATGATAGAGTGACGACAAAGAGGTCCCTTGGTGTCTCTCCTTTTAAGCTGGTATATAAAGTTGAGTCAATTTTTACTTCTCATCTCGCCTTGCCTGTGGAAAAATTCTTCCAAAACTACCAAGGAGAGCCTGATGATATGATCAGAAGGATACAACAGTTGGTGGAATTGTAGCAAGCTAGAGAGAAGTTATTGGACAAATCACATCAGCATCAACAGAAGATCAAGCAGGCTTTTGACAGGAGAGTAAGAAAAGAGGATTTCCAGCTAGGAGATCTAGTACTCAAATGGGATGACACCAAGCAGGACAAAGGAAAACATGGCAAATTTGAAGCCTTGTGGATTGTCCCCTTCAAAATTTCTGAGATATTTCCAAATAACACCTATAGGTTGCAATATTTGGAGGATTTTGAAGTTTTTGGTGGCCCTGTTAATGGGAATTTTCTGAAGAAATTTTTTGTTTGAACCATGAATGGATTCCAATGTCATTGTAAATATAATTTTTATTTTATTTTATGTTTTAATGAAGGGACTCCATAGCCCAATATTAAAGGCACTGAAGTTGCAGAAAGAGTTCTTAGAGCCTTGCAGGGAGGTCTCTATCCCCCATGGAGCCTAATGTTCACACATATTATTGATAAACTGTGTGTTTTTAGCCCTGTGGTGGAAAAATGCATGAAAGCAGGCTAAAAACCCACTTTTGGCTCTTGTCCTAAGTTTTTTATGGTTGGGAGGCCTTAGCACATTGTGCTAAGCATCACGTAGATCTCATCAGCCAAAATTTGTGCGCTCAGATCTAAGGCTCATAGCCCATATCCCCCCCCCCGAACATTATGCTTTTAATGGGGGGTCAAAGTTAGTGGTTTTCGGGACCGAGTCCTCCACTAACGTGGTTCCTCCTCATCAACTTGGACCCCCCCCC
>ML791197.1:152922-180790 GCA_009831015.1 Picea engelmannii
GTTTGCACAAAAGAAAGGTATAGATTTTGATGAAATATTTTCTCCTGTTGTTAAAATGACTTCAATTAGGACTATTTTAAGTCTCGTGGTAGTAGAAGATTTGCATCTTGAACAGTTAGATGTAAAAACAACTTTTCTCCATGAGGATTTGGAGGAAGAGATTTATATGTAGCAACCATAGGGGTATGAGGTCAAAGGGAAGAAGAATTTGGTATGCAGGTTGAAGAAGAGATTGTATGGCCTAAAGAAATATCCAAGGCAGTGGTATTTGAAGTTTTCCAGGTTTATGACAGAACAAGTTTGAAGTTTTCCAGGTTTATGACAGAACAGGGTTATAATAGATGTCATTCCGATCACTATGTTTATTTTAAAAGGCTAGAAAATGGAAGCTATATTATCTTGCTATTGTATGTAGATGACATGCTTGTTGCAGGTTCTAATATGCAGGATATAAATATGCTCAAGAAGAAATTAGCCAATTCATTTGCGATGAACTATTTGGGTGTTGCAAAGAAGTTCCTTGGCATGAGAATAACAAGAGACAGGAAAAATCACAAATTGACATTGTCTCAGGGTGAGTACACAGAGAAGGTATTGGAGAGGTTTAGAATGCAGAATGCAAAACCAGTTAGTACACCTTTGGCCAGCCATTTCAAATTAACCAAGGAAATGTGTCCCAAGACACAGGAGGAGATATAATACATGTCCAGGGTCCCTTATTCATCAGTAGTTGGTAGCTTGATGTATGCAATGGTTTGCACAAGACTAGATATTGCACATGCAGTGGTGGTTGTGAGAAGGTATATGAACAATCCATGTAAAGAACATTGGGAGGCAGTAAAGTGGATTCTTAGGTATTTGAGAGGTACTTCTACTCATGCATTATGTTTTGGAGGTTTAAACACTTTTCTACAGGGATATGTTGATTCAGATATGGTAGGTGATAAAGACAACAGGAGGAGCACCAAAGGGTATGTTTTTACTATAGGTGGAACAATAGTAAGTTGGATTTCTAAACTGTAAAAGGTTGTTGCACTTTCAACAGCAGAGGCAGAGTATGTTTCTTCTACAGAGGCTAGTAAAGAGATGATTTGGTTACAAAGGTTTATGGAGGAATTGGGAAAGAAGCAGGAGAATAGCGGGTTGTACTGTGACAGTGAGAGTGAAATTCATCTTGCAAAGAACTCAAACTTCCATTCGAAGACTAAGCATATACAGTTGAGGTACCACTTCATACGATCAGCCTTGGAAGATGGACATTTGAAGTTGGAAAAGATACACACTAGCCATAATCCTGCATACATGTTAACAAAGGGAGTAACCAGAGAGAAACTGAGTTCTTGCTCAGTTTTAGTTGGTCTTCAAGAATGAAGATGAAGATGAGAAATTTTCCAAGTCCAAGAAGGTTCAAAGTCCAACATATACAACAACGGTGGAGTTGTTGATATCAGTCTCCAAGTGGGAGATTGTTAGTTGTGGAGGCTGATTATCTTCTTGATTCAGAGGTCCTTGATTTTAGCTGTGTTTATACCCCATGAAGACTTTACACCCCAGAAGTATGTACACTCTTCCATGCGGGGGAGTGCATAGGGGGGGTACCCCCTCTGCGGGGTCTGGGGGGTTTAGGCGCGAAGCCCCTGAAGGAAAAAATTATCTTGTAAATGTATATTGTAATTTCATTGTAAATCTGGACCGTTCATTATAAGGTCACAGATCTAATGGTAGAAATTATGTTAGGGTTTTTTTCCCTAGAAGGCAACCCTCTGTTATGAGGGAAATGTATTGCGACTATGCATTATGGCGAGTATTGTATTATGAGAGAGGATACTGTGAGAGAAAGAAGAGGAAGTTATGACAAATTTTGTTGTAGGTTGTATCCCTTCATTTGCTGGATAATAATAAAGGAAGGACCTGGCAATTTCTCTGGTGGACGTAGCCCACACTAGGTGAACCACGTAAATCTGTGTCTCTATTGTATTGTGTATCTTCTGTGTTTTGTTTCCGCATTTGTTTTATTTTATTGCTCCGCGGTTTTGTTTTTCTAACAATAAACACTTCAAATACACCATAACTGAAAATAAAGGCTCTCCAATTTGTGACTAATTTGTGTATGATGCTATATGTACATCACAATATAATATAGCATGCAATGCATCCAATATGGATAGAGACAATGCATGTATATAAGATTAGGACTACTACTTCATTCTTGCTTAACAAAAGTTGAAAGTGAATATGGGAACTTCCTATAAATTATGTGCAAGGCATTAACCAACCATCCATTAATGGCATAGGCATGTAAGGAAACATATTCGTTAAATCAAATCATTCCCTTTATATCAAGAAACATACATCATCTTCATGCTCAACCATAAAAAAAGTGAATGCTCTTTTTTTTTTTTAAATATGGGTAGGACCATTTCGCTAAGATACACATCAAATAATGGACATTTATCCCCCCACCGACCTATAGAGAAGCTAGGTTCTCTAAGCATAACAAAAGTGGGGTTTGGTCTAACATAACTAGATGTCAAGGGTTCCATTTTCCAAGGATTTTCACTAATGTTTTAATTTTAGACAGAAAATGGAAATTGTTAATAATTATATAAATATCCCAAAAGAAATTATGAAGGAATAAATTTACCATCTCTATTGATCTTGACACCACCCACTTCAAGTAAAGTCAACAAGATTTCTCCAGTCTTTCTATGAGTATTTTTTTTGAAGAAATTGATTGAGTGTGGTTTTACATTGGGTGACAAGAATTATCGAAGGATCCTACATGTCAATACTCACCATGTTCAACCCACATTATACACACTGTAAATGTTTCCTTCCATGGTGATATTATATCAAAGACTGTCTATCAATACATACCATATATTTCATAATTTCACATGCAATATGACTTGCTATTTACTGAACCATTTAGTAATAAGACACTGGAAACATTGTTTGATTTAAATTGTTTTAAGATCATCATCAGAAAATGTGAGGTTAGATATGAAAATATCCATCACTCTTCTCACAAATTGCATACTTTTGACAACAAATGACCATTTCTGAGTTAGCAGTCATGTCATTTTCTTCTATTCCATATGTTGTAGCTCATACAACAACCTTTAACTGTAACTAGATAAATAGGGATGAGGTTAGTAGTATCCCTATTCAATGGAATTACTTCCTTATAGTGATCATTATTATATTACTAGGATGAGATTCACAATATGGAATGTTATGGAATTAATGGGAAGTGATATCACTGGCTACTACACAATGATAGATTCAAACCAATGTAATCAATAGTTCATAATCGAATACATTAGACTCATATCAGTAAGCTGTACTCATAGTTAGTTTTGTACTAATCCATATCCAAGTAATGGAAGTCAATGTATCTCGACCTGTACAATGTGTGTAATAATCTAATCACTATCATAAGTAGTACTAATACACTCGCTGTATGTGATGGATAAGTGATCAAAATAGTAGTAGTAATCTTGTATTACTAATAGTTTAATGAACACTAGCTTTGTGTTAATTACGTTACTAGTATTGCTTATTTTGTGCTATTACATATGGTATAAGTAGTAACATGTAGATATCGAGCTTAAAGTAGATATTACTTCATAGTTACCCATCATGTAATGGTTCCAATAGTTTTAAGTAAGAATATGGTGTTAGTTATGTGATTACCTTTATCTAAAGAAGAATGTGATGCTATCACAGGAATGATAGAGCTCTTAGTAACATGCATAATAAGAAGTATCATTATGTTTCCCATTTCATGACGAGCTAGCACGATTAGGCTTTATCTACTTACCATGTGAGCTAGTAATCAACTTGTAGCTATAAGAGAAACAACATGGAGTCTATCAATCTTGTTACAGATAACAAGAAAGGACCATTGTATTCAATCAACCGCTATTACTAGTATAATCACCATTAAATAGGAATCAACTTACCTTCCATAATGAGGCGAGTTTATGGAATTAAATCACACAACTCTCCCACTTCTATGAGTTTATGATACCTAATGTACCTCTATATATAGGTAATTGCAGTACTGTTACTTATCACTATTAGTTCAATACGATCAATCAATGGGAATCGAACCACATTAAACTTATCCTTAGTATTCCATAGACAACCTTAAACACTTGTATAGATAAACAATTTCAATCACTTACATGGTAATAAAATACGTATGGTTGCAATCAATACTTATTCATAATCAAGCTTATTTAGTATAATTGAATCCCTATGGTATTGTAATGGTTATACTTCACCTTTATCCATATGTATCTTATTACCATTAGTTTAAATGGGTATAGTTTATAGAGTAACACAATAACAACTTATTCATTGAGCATATCTTTTCCCTGAATGTACCTTACTTACAGGTGCAACTTACAAGCCCCACATTTAGTATGAAACATTATTCCATCTAAGTCCTATTTCAAAACTTATTCCATCTTCACGAAAGAAAAAAGTGTGAATCATGTACTCTATTAGCACTGGAACTCACCCTCAAATTGCATTGAAGGTAAGCCCAATACCCATCAGTTTATATGTCACAATGAATACATTTAAAGGGGGTCGAATGGGTGCAGACTCAAGATAATATCATTCTAACACAGAAAACTGGAGCAACATGAACAAGTAGGTGAGGTCTTGATTAACTTCTGTCAGTAAGTTGTAGTAAGGGTGAGCAGGAGGAAGAACTAGAGAGAACAATGTAGAGGTCTTCTATGGACATCCGGTCTTCCAACAACCTAAGGAGGAACAACTTAGAAAACAAGATCCTCTTGGATTCAAAGTTTCAGAAAAGGATGAAGAACGTTACAACATAACTGCAATCGAACCTACATTACAATACAAACATAACAATCCATGTGAATCTTTCAATCATGGAAACTACAACATTAGAGGTAAACAATATGGAAAAGAAGCTGACTTAGATTAAACCAAAAGTCTCAAATCCTGTTACATAACTAGAAAACCAAAAGCTTCATCAAAAGTTTACAATACGGGAGCCTGGCTCAACCATCGACCTGGAAAAAATATTAAAATGGCCCCTATATACTTAGAAAAATTCACCACTAACAAAATATTCATGCTCGAGTCTTTGCATTCAAGGATTTAGGTTTGCATGTTCTCTGGTAGACTGCACATGCAGTCTTCTGTCAGACACGAGCTTTTGTCAGACACAATCATGTTTTAGAAGGGACCTGCAGAAGAGATGACTTGCTGACGGTCCTTTTGGCTTTCCATTTAAGGAGTGAGATGAGGTTTCACCAACCTTCCTCACCTTCATTAACTATCTTCATCAGGATCATGATGACCCAAGTCAACTCAGCACCTTGAAAACATGCTGGTCGCACTCTAAAACTGTGCCACTAGGATCTCCACTAGATGCTGACCAGGAAGATGGTAGGTGGACGTGGAAGAAGGCGAGGGTGAGCGGGTGAGGTGACTAGTGTGAACTGACATGGAACAACGAATTATCGATGACCATGTGGAGTGACGCAGTTGGTGGAGCGATGACTGGGAAAGTGTGAGCACTGATACATGAGAACTGAGGTGTAAAGGTGCGGGAGGGGTGATGTGGCGAAGGGAGAGGAGTGTGATTGGTCAGGAGGGGGAAACGAAAATGATGGTGGAGGTGACATGGAGCGGTAGTATGAGACACATGTCGGGAGACGAGAGGAAGAGATGTGACAATGGAAAGGGGACAGGCACGTGGGGGACAATAAGCGGAGGCGGTAAGANAGTTGATGAGGATGCACCACGTTAGTGGAGGACCCAGGCCCAAAAACCACTAACTTGGACCCCCCCACCATTAAAATCATAATGTTCGGGGGGGGGGGGTCCGATATGGGCTATGCGCCTTAGATATGAGCACAAAAATTTTGGCTGATGAGATCTACATGATGCTTAACATAATGCACCAAGGCCTACCAAACATCAAAAACTTAGGATAAGAGCCAAAAGTGGGTTTTTAGCCCGCTTTCATGCATTTTTCCACCACAGGGCTAAAAACACACAGTTTATCAATAATATGTGCGAACATTAGGCTCCATGGGGGATGGAGACCTCCCTGCAAGGCTCTAAGAACTCTTTTTGCAACTTCAGTGCCTTTAATATTGGGCTGTCGATTCCCTTCATTAAAACATAAAATAAAATAAAAATTATATTTACAATGACATTGGAATCCATTCATGGCTCAAACAAAACATTTCTTCAGAAAATTCCCATTAACAGGGCCACCAAAAACTTCAACATCCTCCAAATCTTGCAACCTATAGGTGTTATTTGGAAATATCTAAGAAATTATGAAGGGGACAATCCACAAGGCTTCGAATTTGCCATGTTTTCCTTTGTCATGCTTGGTCTCATCCCATTTGAGTACTAGATCTCCTAGCTGGAAATCCTCTTTTCTTACTCTCTTGTCAAAAGCCTGCTTGATCTTCTATTGATGCTGATGTGATTTGTTCAGTAACTTCTCTCTAGCCTGTTGCACTTCCACCAACTGCTGTATCCTTCTGATCATATCATCAGGCTCTCCTTGGTAGTATTGGAAGAATTTTTCCACAGGCAAGGCAAGATGAGAAGTAAAAATGGACTCAACTTTATATACCAACTGAAAAGGAGAGACACCAAGGGACCTCTTTGTCGTCACTCTATCATCCCACATAGAAAATTTGAGCTTTCAATCCCATGCTTTCTTGTTGTCCTCTAGCAATCTTTTGATGATCTTTATAAGGATCTTGTTAGAGGACTCTACTAATCCATTTCCTTGGGGGTAGTAAGGAGTTGAGTGAATCAATGAAATTCCAAATTGTTCACAGAACTGGATCAATGGTTCGACCTTGAAGGACACAACATTATCAGTGACAATTCCTTTCGGACAACCAAACCTTGCTATAATATCCTCAAGAAAACCAATGATTACCTTGTGAGAAACACTCCTTGTGGGAATAGCTTCTATCCACTTGGTAAAGTAATCAGTGGCAATCAAGATCCACCTATACTGACCACTAGAAGCTAGATGAATTTCCCCAATGAAATATAGGCCCCACTGCTGAAAGGGTCCCGAAGCTTCCATAAGCTTCAATGGAAAGAACTTGAACTACTGCTTTCCAGAGAATTTTTGACATTTAAGACAAGCCCCGATCTTTGTAAAGACATCGGTGAATAGACTAGGCCAGAAATACCCAACCCTGAGAATATTATAGGCTGTGGTCCTCCAAAAGTGATGCCCCCCACACAGACTGTCATGAAAATCAAACATAATTCTTTGGGCCTCCTGCAGGTCTAGACATCTCAAAAGCACTCCCAAGGGGTCTTTCTAGTACAATGTTTGGTCAATGAGACATTATTTAATAGATTTAAGTTTCAAAGATCTTGCCCTTTTCTTCTCCATACCATCAGGGGGATGCAACTTTTGAAGAAAATATATAATGTCCTTGTACCAAGAACATCCTGCCAATGAAGGGCTGTATTGAAGATATTTATTAGGCAGCTCATCTCGCTGATTTTCTGAGCAAGTGTTGATGAAATTTACCCCCAAAGCTTTGCAATTAGATTCAACCAACAACTTGGCTATTCCTTGGCCTTTTACCAATTTGGTGGGATTTATTTCCATATCAAATTCAAGGATTTTTTCAATCCACCTGCTCCTTCTTCCGTCTATGTCAAGATGAATGAGAATCTCCTTCACAGAAGCTGAAGGGACATATGCAATGGCCTTTGAATGCAAGACATAGACCCTGAAATCCTTGAGGTATTTTACCAAAGCATAGGCCTATTTTTCCATGGTGTCGTATTTCAACTCAACATCTCTCAATGCCCTACTGAAAAAGGCAATGGACTTCTCCAATCCTTCATTATTTTTTTGCAATAAAACCACTGCTACTATATCAAATGAAGCACAAGAAAAAATCAGGAAATCCTTTGAGTAATCAGGATTGATAAGCACATGTGATTTAGTCAAGGACCTTTTTATTTGATCAAAATCATTTTGAGACTCAAAAGTCTATGTAACTTCATTCCCCTTCCTCAACATGGCTATAATATATTTTACCATTTCAACGAAATTAGAAACAAACCTTCTCAGAAAATTAATTTTCCCCAAGAAAGACTGAACTTCTCTCCTATATCTAGGGAGTGAGAAGGTTTGGATAGATTCTACCCTACTAGGATCAATCCTCACTCCCTCAGCTGATACTATGTGCCCCAATAATTTTTTCCTCCTGCATGGAAAATAGAGACTTTTTGGGATTTAGGGAGAGACCATACCTTCTACATTTCAAAAATACCCTTTTCAAATGATTACAATGCTCTTTATCAGATCACAAGAAAATTGTTATGTCATCCAAATAGATAACCACATACTTATCTTTTTATCCAATGAAGGCGATGTCCATAGCTTGCTGAAAGGTTGCCCCTACGTTCATCAATCCAAAGGGCATCTTAGCGTACATGAATGTACCCCAAGGATTAGTGAAGGCTGTCTTCTCTCTGTCCTCAGGCAAGACAAAAATATGATTGTAGCCAGAAAATACATCAATCATGGACATCCTAGATGCACCTGTCACCCTCTATAATATGTGCTCCATATTTGGAAAGGGGTAATTGTCCTTTCTAGAGCTTCTGTTCAGGTTCCGTAAATCGACACAAAGTTTGATTTCTCCACTCCTCTTCCTTATTGGAACTAGGATGACCACCCATTCATAATATCTCAAAGGAACAATAATCTGGGCATCCAACAACTTCTTTACCTCGCTCTTCATAATAGGAAACAACATAGGATTTATTTGTCTCAATTTCTGCCTAAATGGTTTGGCCTCTT
The DNA here is from genome assembly GCA_009831015.1 of Picea engelmannii. Lineage (NCBI taxonomy): Eukaryota > Viridiplantae > Streptophyta > Pinopsida > Pinales > Pinaceae > Picea > Picea engelmannii. The sequence continues at coordinate 161,777 of ML791197.1, forward strand.
CCTTCAATGAGATCTTGTGCTCAATGATGCTTGTATTGTATGTTCTGAGATCTTCATATGTCCATCCAAATAAATCAACAAATTATTTTAATAGCTCAAGATATTCTGCCCTTTGTTCCCTTGACAGACTGCTCGACAACTTGACAAATTTTGGATCTTTCTCCGTACCAATATTGCATTCAGTTACATCAACATCATCAACCAATCCTTTAACTTTCACTGCCACACCATTTCTGTCAAATAGTCTTTCCAAAGGAACTAGTCCCTTCAGAATGTGATTTCTAGGCAACTGAAAAATATGATGATTAGAATTTTTTTTAGGAAAACATCAACGTGAGGACTACTTTCAAAATCCTGATCTTGATCAATATGTAGTGTAGAAAACTCATCAATAGTCTCAAGGAATCTTTTGATCTCAAGATCATCCTCAAATACTTTCCAATGATTGACATTGTCAAGTATAGAGGGTCTGTATTTTACTTCTACATCATACTTGAGCTTTGGTGGAAAAGGGACTCTAAAATTGCTTACTAAAACAACCAGAGAATCAACCATGATGTTTTCTTCTCTTGGAATAAATGAAATGTTGAAAGCTAGGAAAAAACTGACAATAAGGTCCCACACTTCATTTCTATAAGTTCTTAGTCTAGGGTGCTTAGCTTGATAAATATTTCAGATCTGATTGAAAATTAACTCAACATCCCCAAATACTGAAATCTCTTCAATCCCCATATCTTTTGCAACCCTCAAACCTAAGACGAGAGCTTCATACTCTGCTACATTATTGGTAGCTTCAAATTCTAACTTGTAGGACATAGTTATAGTATCTTGAGTAAGTGAAACAAAAACCACTCCATCACCATCACCTTCCTTAGAAGAGGCTCCATCGAAGAACATTTTCCACACAAAGGTGATAGGAGGGGAATTTTCACAAAAAGTAATGGGCCTCTTTTTGATTTCTAGAGGAGGTTTAGGGGCATCGGTGAGCTGTGAAAAACTAGATCCCAAATCCGTGTCAAGAGAAAAGATAGGATGGTTTGTGGGGTTTGCTTCATCACTAATAATGTAGGCCAACTGAGCTTCCCTGTAAAGCCTTCTATTCTCACCCCCAAACACTGGAATGGTAGCATAGGTGAGGTACATCTGCAAAGTTCCCCCCAGTCTTTTTATCCAACATCTAGACAGAAGCATCCTGAACTTAGGGGGAACATCAGCTACCACGATGTGCATTATCACGCTTTTCATCGACAGTTGGAACATAGATACAACCAAGTATTTGATAACCCCAAGGCACTTCACCTTCCTGGAGTCAAATGAATATAGATCATGATAAGATTTTGTAATCTCCAGAATGAGCTCTTCCATGACAATCTTAGGCATAATATTGTGAGATTCCCCTGAATCCATCAAACAATTGTGCAACACCTTGTCATGTATTTTTAGTGAAGTACAAAAGCGAGGGGATGGATCGTATCTATCTTCCACCAAAGGACCTAGGATGAATGTAGTCCTCTCATCTTGGAATTTTACTGAGTCTGTGGAATGAGATGAAGGCTCGGGCTACAACATTTTGGAGAGGCACCTTTTGAAGTCTTCATGCTTTACCATCTCTGAAATGGGTACATGGATTCAAATATTTTGTATTTCATGCTCAAAATTAAAAGAGGAAAGGGGCTTTAGAGTTTCTTTAACTTTTGGGACAAAAATAACCACTGATGAGGGGTTTTTTGATTTCTTACCTTTGTTGTTGTCTACTACATCTTCAATAGGCTTTTCTGATCTGGTAGGCTACTCAGGAACATCAAGAATTCCTTCTTTCTTCTTGGACCTGAGGTTATATCTGTTAGGTTTTTTGCTGTCCTTGTCTCCTTTTCTCAACTCATTAAGTTGACTGTCCATGAGAGACTCCTCGTATGTAGATTGAGTCAAATGAGGAAATGAGGAGGTGTATGCAAGATAGTGGATTTCGGGATCAAGGTCTTCTTCCTCTCCTTCTTCATTGATAACAAGATTATTTTGGAGAGGATATTGGATTTTCTGATCATCTCTATCCCTGCTTCTCTGATCTCTTGGAAGAATCTGAGGAGCATTGTTAGGCCTCCTGAAATTGCCTCTGTTATCAGTATTTTGGGGATTTTTGTAGCTATTCTTTCCTTCAAATTCCAATCTTTCCATTCTAACAAAAAGTGATTTTAGTAACTTAGTTACTTCATCCATTTGAGGGGGGGAAATAAAGGAACTAGAAGCCGAACCTTCAGACCTACCTTTTTTTATGTCTCTATCAACCTTACTTCTAAGCTTATCAACTGCCAATATATTAGATTCTACTTCAATGGATGCATATTGCATATGAGCCAAGGAGGTATCTCTTCTTGCTCTTAACAGGAGGTAGAAATTAGGGTCAAAAGCACTAGAATAAGTAATCTTTACAGAGGTTTCTGTAGGCTTAATCTCAGTGGGAATTTTATGATACATTATATTAAATCTCTTTGAGAAGTCAGAAACAGATTCCCCTTCCCCTTTCTTTAGTGATCCAAACTCTGTAATATAGTAAAGGAAATCTTTTTTATCCCCCCAATTTTTTAAGAAGGATTCATATAGGGCTTCAATCCCATCAATAGATCTAGGAGGCAAGGCCCTAAACCACTTCCTAGCCTCACCATCAAGGCTATGAACAAAAATCCTCATCCATACATATTCATTCTCAATGGCATGATTATCTGTAAAACTATAAAAGGATTCAAGGTGTCCCTCTGCAGTTATGTATCCTTCACCTGTGAACTTGGGAAACTGCTTAAGGTAGCCATTAGCTAGGAGGGAATTCCGAGGCTGAGGAAGAACGAGAGGGGAGAATGTCGCAACTACTATAGCTTCCATTCTAGTTCTGGGGGGATTATCACCTGCCATTGGGATGCGAACTGGAGGAGAAACCTGAGGGGGTGGACTTTGGATAGGTGAAACTAGGACCGTTCTTATGGGAGATAAATATAAGGGGCTTGAGGGAACAAAGGTTTCTCTTTCTGTAGCTACAACAACTCTAACAGGAGGAGGAGTAGTAATGTCTGGAGTAGGAAAATCTTCTAAGGTCAAATATCTCTCCTTCCACTTCACAACTTCGGGGGAGAAAGGGGTGTCAAAGCTCTCTCCTTCCAAACTAAGAATAGGAGGGGATAAATCGGTAGGAAAACTCCCCAAAATTAAATTTCTTGAAACTCCAGAAGTTTGTATAATAGGAGAATCATAAACAATTACTGGAGTTTGTAAAGAGGGATTATGAAAATTATCAGAAAAACTTGGTACAACAGTGGAGGTACCTTTTTGAGTGGTATTTCCTTTTCTTATAATTTCTTCTGGGTCAGCTTCAGATGTTGCTAGAGGAAGCAGTGAAGTGGACCTCGTGTGTCTACCTTTAGGATCCAGAAATGAAACAGTAGAGTCGAAACAATGGAGTCACCAGGTGCAAGTTGAAATCTTCAATGGTATTGATATCTGATGCACCTTCAGAATCAAAGCTTCTTTGTCGTTCCATCCCAAGGAAAAGTATTCAATTCATCCTCGAAAATGACACCATAAGTGTTATCACTGGAAGTCACCCTTAGATTGCGTTGAAGGTAATCCCAATACCCATCTGTTTATATGTCACAATGAATACAGTTAAAGGGGGTTGAATGGGTGCAGACTCAAGATAATATCATTCTAACTTAGAAAACTGGAGCAACATGCACAAGCAGGTGAGGTCTTGATTAACTTCTGTCAGCAAGTTGTAGTAAGAGTGAGAAGGAGGAAGAACTAGAGAGAAGAATGTAGAGGTATTCTATGGACATCGGGTATTCCTGCAGCCTAAGGAGGAACAACTCAAGAAACAAGATCCTCTTGGATTCAAAGTTTCAGAAAAGGCCGAAGAACATTACAATAGAAATACAATCGAACCTACATTACAATACAGCCATAAAAATCCATGTGAATCTTTCAATCATGGAAACTCCATCATTAGAGGTAAACAATATGGAAAAGAAGATGGCTTAGATTAAACCAAAAGTCTCAAATCCTATTACATAACCAGAAAACTAGAAGCTTCATCAAAAGTTTACAATACGAGAGCCTGGCTCAACCATCAACCTGGAAAAAATATCAAAATGGCCCCTATATACTCAGAACAATTCTCCACTAACATTAGAGGCGTGCTCGATTCTTTGCATTCAAGACTTTATGTCTGCATGTTCTCTGGAAGACTGCGCATGCAGTCTTCTGTCAGACGTAATCGTGTTTCAGAAGGGACCTGCAGAAGATCCAACTTGCTGATGGTCCTTCTGGATTTCCATTTAAGGAGTGAGACGAGGTTTCACCAAACTTCCTCACCTTCATTAACTGTATTCTTCAGAATCCCTTGGACAACATGTTGGACGCACTCTGAAATTGTGCCACTGGGATCCCTGCTGGATGCCGACCAGGAATATGGTAGGTGGATGTGGAAGAAGGTGAGGGTGAGACAGTGAGGTGACTGGTGTGAATCGACATGGAAAAATGAATGATTGGAAACCATGTGGAGTGACGCAGTTGGTGGAGTGGTGACTGGGAAAGTGTGGGCACCAGTACATGAGAACTTAGGTGTAAAGGTGCAGGAGGGGTGATGTGGTGAAGGGAGAGGAGTGTGATTGGTCAAGAGGGGGACATGAAAATGATGGTGGAGGTGACATGGAGTAGGATTATGAGACACATGTTAGGAGATGAGAGGAGGAGATGTGACAATGGAAAGGTGTAATATTCCTCATCTGAACCCAATTGTAAATGTAAAGTAATTATACTTAAGCTGGTGAGCTGTCTTGACATCATTTTGTAATGCACCTTTCATGGCATAGTGCACACATGAACTGCGCAGTAAAATGATGTAGTGTGCACATTCATGGATATCGCGTGCGGTAACTAAAGTGAGAGTAGTATGGAGGTCAACGAACCTTGTGTATATGATATGTGCTATAAGCTGGTGAGCCAATTATTATAAGTTGGAATGCTTATGTTTTGGAATTAGGCCAGAGCGCCTATATGTTACAAGCCAGTGCACCTATTTTGTATATGTCTCATGATTAATATAAAATACATCACTACATGCAGACCGACCATGATAAAAGAGATGGGGGACTGAACTTCACCAGTTAGGGAAAGGGAGGGCCAAAATTTAAGGAAAGGGCTAAGCTAGAGAGCTTAAGCCAAAAAGGAATATTATATCAATATTTCCTAAAACATAAAGTATGGATAATTATTTATCCTAAGTTCTAAATTTGGGGACAAGTGGACCAAAGTAGCTTCCAACATGACAAGTTTCAAGTTGGGGACATGCATTCATATCGTGGGGACTTAGCTCATTTGGTCACTTTTCACGGGGATTCTTACCAGCAGCTTGACGATCATTCTCACCATCAATTTCACGATCAATTTCACGATGATTTTTTTCATCACTCAGTTATCCAGTCAATGATTCCATGACCATTTTCATCCATGCAGTCCATTATCCTTGAGACATCCATTTCACCATATCTGAGCCTATTTCCATAACCTTTTTTTGGTTGGCATACCTAGTTAGCTTGGAGCGGGATTGAAGAAGCGGGTTGTTAGGCCTGTGAGAAATTCTCTGAGCGAGAGAATTGTTGGGGATTGATTCCTGAAGGTGATAAACTGCAACTACAATGCTCTAAGACTTTCGGTCTAGCCTATTGCTGAAGCCCTGGAAGGGAAGTGGGGTAGCCGAGGGACTATTTAGTAGAGAAGGGGCACACTTCCTTGGGTGGGAAAAACATGTGGGGAATGAGAGGCTGTAGGATGTTAGTTGAGTGAGCACCTGAGATGGAGTCTTTCCTATTGTCCATGAGCCTTAGCCTGGTTAGGAACCCCTTTACCCGGGTGGAGTTTATTCCCAGCTCGGGGGTGACTCACTGTTGAGAGTGATGAACAATGTAGTCTAAGGCTGGGAGGTTTGTGGATGGTCTGTATGCAGTTGGTGACAGTATTTCCAAGATAAGTACCAATCGTATGATAAAATTATATGCTGCATTGTTATTTACATGCTTATGTTACGGTTTATCATATATGTGATTATAACTGTCTGTATGTTTATGGGTATTTCCATGTATATGCTGCATATCTGTGTTTACTATTATTTCAGTATGAAATCATATATTACAGGATGTATTTGTTTGTTTACGTTTATATGTAAATCTTCCGCAAGAGTGTTGTATGTATATGTTATAATTGCATGCAGTTGAAGTGAAAATTTATGTGACATAACTCAATTGAATACTGGGTATGTTACAGTATGTTCTGCATCGAGGGAACCAAAGTGTTCCCTAGAGTAGCATGGCTGGCCTGTTAAGGAAGGGGATGCTACCAATTGGTATTAGAGGATGAGAGATTGCTTTGGAGTGGCATTTCCCCGGCTTGTGGGTGGCCGTGGGAATGTTACAAATTGGTATTAGAGCATGAGAGATTGCTTTGGAGTGGCATTTCCCCGGCCTATGGGTGGCCCGGGGAACGTTACAAATTGGTATCAGACCTTCAGTTTCAACACTAAGCCTGGATGGGCCATAGGGGTTTAGTTGAAGCGAATATTCACAGAAGAGTAATTTCAAAGTGACCAAAATTCAAGTCACTGAGCGTCCATGGAAAATGTTGGCATGTAGGCATGCGCAGAAAACGTTGGCATGCAAGCGTGCGTGGTAAATTATGGCGCTATGCAGAAGAATATTGTGTGAATATGCACGTGCTAAATTTATCCTTGCGCAGTGAGCATGCACATAGTAATGTGCACATGGGGTGCGCAAGTATTGCATAACACAGAGGAGTTTTGTGGTATGCGCATAGTATGAGTATAAGTTGTCTCGCGACAATGTATTCAATGGTGCACATAGATTATTGTGCGTGATGGAACATGTTGAACCTTGACATGGTGCAATGCATGGGGCGAAATTCATATGGAGTATTAGTGCGCGATACCCAAAACTGTGCGCAATGGATATTGGTGCACAACGCAAAAGTAGTGTGTGCAAGATTTCGGTGCGACAGAGAAGAAATGCATGGTAGATATATGTGTGCGGAAACACGTTTTACCTTGTGGTGTTGATGTGCATGATAAATATGGGTGTAGAAGATGAAGTTTAGTGCGTGCAAATTCATCTGGGAGGCGATGAGTCTGAGTTTAATTTGCATAATATCAGAGGAAAAAGAAACACACAACCGCATCAGAGCATTAATTAAAAAGAATTCCGAGTGTTATATTCCTCCGATTCAGATAGATGGAAGTGAAATATAAGCTTACAAGAAAAGCCTACTATAAAATAAAACAAGACTCATAACACAACCAATTAAAATCTTGTAATAAACAACCCAAAATCCGCATCTGTATTTATATAATTGTATTAATCACAAAATTACAAAAAGGGGATGATAACATTTATCCTGTTGAAAAAGGGCCGATTAAGAACATGTCTATCATCTCTGGAGTCCCTTACCTCTTCTACCCCCTGTTCCAAAATTCATTGAAACACACTTAATTTTAGTTGAAGACTCATTTCAGCTTAGCAATCTCCTCCTTTGAAGAATCCAACCAGACCGATTGATTCTCTCCAACACTTTCGACCATTTTAGCTATGGTTTCCTTCTTCTACCGCTTGCTCCTTTTCTTCTTAGTAGCTGGCATGTTGATGACTAAATCCTTCATAACGGGATTCAACTTGGATTCCAATGTAAAGTCGGTGGCAGGTTCTGTGCGAAACTCAGTCTCTAGTATATGCATGACTACCCTTTCCTCCTTATTCGCAGGAAAGTCTAGCATGATGCCCGAATAACCAGTCTCACTGGATTTAGCCTTTTCCATGTATCTTAGGTTATGGATACCAAAATTATTTTACAGAGAGAAGAAAGTCGAGAAATTTGGAGATTACTTCGTTTATGGATAAGCATATACCTTCATTCTTGAGGATTGGTAGTTATAGAATCCCAATTATGAAACACAGACAAATTACATACAAGAGCGTTGGGTTTCCATGACCGGCTAATCCATTTCTTATGATTAGCTTTTGATTTCATTACATGGTGGTGTTCAACTGACGTCACATGGTCACAAAGTACCGTATGAGGGAAATGGGGTGATCTGACTAGCCATCGCCTGTTCCACGAGTGGTTGTTATAACCCTAATTTGTACCATACGAGCTTACCTGGTAGTAGGACATCTCAGATTCCTTATTTGCCAAAACACTATTGAACGACTCTTCTTAAAAACACTTTTTATAAAGGCCCACGCTCCCTACTCTATTACTTCATGCGTGTACATGCTTGCTGACCCAAAAAAACCTATGTGTACCTACAAAAGCACGAAAAAAGGAAAGTTGCCGACGTAACACACAACTTTGGGTGAGTTAACTGAACCTTCCGACCATGCATGGCTGAGGGTTTGCCCAAATACCTAGCTTCTTCTAGCCTATAAAAGAAGGGTTAGGGGTCCCATTTGGAAGAGGAGAATCATAGTAAATAAACTATACCCAATTGCATATTCCCTTTGTCCCAACCCTTTAGCCTTCCTTGTGCAAAGAGAAAGATAGAGAAAAGAAGTTCGAGGACAATAGAAGAGGAGCCCAGGACCAGGTTCATGGAGCAGCAGCCGACTTCATCATTTTAAGTTGATTTGTTGAAGTTAATAATAAAGAGATACTTTTCCCATCCCACCATATGAGGTTTTTATGATTTATTGTATACTTGTTTATTGAAAACTCTAACCCATTAATCTATAGATCAAATGCATGCAAAGTTTGTTGTTTGTTTTATGTGAATACAGGTCAGCCTTGGGAGGAGAGATGCAATCAAAAAATGATCAAGCATAGGGATGGATCTACATCAAATGCCCATAATAAGGTATGCTCATTTAACTATGTATTTTCTTAGGAATAATGGGGATTAGGTCTGGGACGACGGTAGAAAGTAGAGATATTTAGGTCTTTTCTGCATGCATAATCTAACCCTAAGTGCTAGTCCGTAGAGGGATTTCCCACTCACATAAAAATTGGTGACCATACTGGGGAAGTCTCTAGGGTTCCGGGGGATATTTTTGGGTATTTTTAAGAATTGGTTTCATTTTCCTGCTTTTAAAGTTTCTACAAAAGTCTGAGCTAACAAAGATTCTGGTCTTCCATAACAGTTATCTCTGTTTCTTTTCTTGACTGCAATTTTTTTCAAGACCCACAGAGGTACACGTGGCCTATATAAGGTTTACACACGTGTACCCGCACCCTTCATTCTCACAGCCCGCGTGTACATGCTAGCTGAGGAAGTGACAGTCGCGTGTAGATTCTAGAAAATTTCTTTTAAAGAGGTAGTCATCCTCTTCCCTGTCAGAAGTAGTCCTTCTTAGGGTTTTTTTGGAACTCTTTTTAGTCTTTGTTGCTTGCAGTCTGTAGCTTAGGTTTCACCTAGGATTGGTTTGGTCTATGAATTTTTCCTTGATTGGTTTTCTTTTTCTATTAAAGTAAGTGTCTGAATATTCAAGAGATTCTGGTTTTTAGTACGAGTAGTCTCTACCTGGGCTGTCTTGCTTGGATTTTTGTTTTTGTCTCGGAGTCAAGGATACACACAGATTATATAAGGCTAGCACGCATGTACACACCCTCTGATGTTACACAGCTCGCGTGCACACACTTGCTGTTGAACTGTCAGTGGTGTTCTTGAAGAGAGGTTTCATTGAAGGTGAGACAATCATCCTTTCCTTTGACAAGAGCTATACCTATCAGGTTTTTGGGTCTCTACCATAGCAGTCAGTAACTTAGGTTTGATCACAACAATAACTTATTTTTCATTTAGAAGTTTTTCCTCAAAATTTTCTGTTATAGGGTTTTTAGACAAGTGTGAGAGTCCAGTTTTTAAAAATTTTCTTGTGTGTGATTTTTGACGTGACTCTTTGTGATTTGTGCTTAGGCCAGAAATTTTTTCTTGGTTTTGACTTGTTGGTATTTTTCCTTTTTTGATTTGTGAGCATTCAAAAAAAAAAAACTTTTATTTCTTTGATTGGTTAAAAAGTGTTGTTTTGCATTAGTAACCAGGGAAAAGTCTTTGCTTTCATAAGTTCTTGACATTTTACTTAGATCATAAGTAGCTCATAGTCGAGTGAATCCTGCTTTGAGTTTGTTGTTCAAAGATCTTAGAAAAATTTTAAAGTTTGAAAAGTTGTTTAAAGAAAAGTTTTTGTTTCCAAGATTTCTGTTTATTTTACTTTCATCTTTCAAACATCACTAGTTTCACTTTCATAGCCTTTGACGTAAGACATGCCATAAAATTAACGCTAAATCTAAAATTCATTAGACTCTTTATGTTTGTAGGGTCAACCAACTAGTTTAGGGTTAGGGCCTTGAATTAGGTTGGAGAGGAAACTCTTCAAGGCCATTAAAATCAAACATTGGAGTTTGAGTTAGGGAGTGTCAAAGTCCAGTATCGTGAAATTTATCCGGGACCCCCCTCTAACACAGGGGATAAAAACGAGGTCGCGTGCGGAAAGGTAGTGGAGCTAACCCCTCCAAAGCTGGACCAATCGTAGTGGAGAACACATATAGAGGGCTTGTTTTGGGATTCTGTTGATTGCATTTGCCACGAGGCTTCGTGGGTCTCAAATCCATTCAAGGTCCTCAGTTGTCTTCCAGACCATTTGCTTTTGATACCCTTGACAGGTTTCAGGCTAGATACCCTACTCATTGTGGTCTACCCGACTTTCGACTGTACTCGCCTGGTGATTGTTCGCGTGCTGGCAACCTAGTTGCCTATCTTTTTAGGGACATACAAAGGTGAATGCGGGGGTATACCACGGTACCTAGGATAGACATTGGGCCATGTTTTGCAGAGTATACCCAGAGGGTGCTTCTGTGTTCAAGTTTCACTTGCACCGGTAAGTTGCTCTAGTGTTGGTTGTTGTAACTGTTCTTCCAATTAGTTTAGTGTTTGCTTGTCTTATCTTGTAGGGAATTTTTAGTGTGTGTTGTTTTTTGAATGGTTAGATAGCCCTAGTGTGTTTTTGATCTTCTCACATAGTGGAGGCTCATGAGTTCCGCCAGTCACGAAGGCTTCAGGGCCTGTCACCGGTTACATTGGAGCCACCTCCACCACCACTAAGGTGAAAGCTAGACCAACAAGGGTCTTTTGAAGCGACCGAGTCACAAGAAATTGTGCCCGACCAACACCTAGAGGAATCGACTGTTTTAGACTTTGGAGTGAAAGCTTTTGGTCCACTTGAAACCTCAACCACTGATCTTTTGGCACCCCAACATCGTACCGATTCACCCTTACGAGTGCCAGACAGTGTCTCATGCAACAATGGAAACAAATGATGTTACTCCTTCTGGGAATTCTTCAATTCCCACTATGGTTGTCACCACAGGAGAGTTTCCACCTCCTAACCCACCGTCACCAGTCCCAACCACCATGGTATCGACCGCCTCTACCTCGCACAGTGGTCTGATCCCGTCTATATAGGCAGCCACAACCCCTTTCCCACTAAGTGCGACAGGCCCTCCATTCTCATACAGGATGCCTAGTTCAGGTAAAAGTCTTTTACTTTCCTACTCCACTTCACAGACTTCAGGTCTGGGGGTAGAGAGCTCTAACGCTCCTCTACAAGACCACATGGGGGGAACTTCTGCTCCTTTTAACTCTTTCCCTTACGGGGAAGGTCATATACCTCCTTCGTCCCCTTCGCTCAGTGGCATGCATCAGCAATCCGCCGAGCCACCTGCACACCATAGTTTACTTGGAGCAGGGAGTCAAGGAACACCTTCACATAATATGTCGGTAGGTTTGACATCATTTTCTTTGTTCGGTGCATTTGGTAACAATGCCTTTTCATCAGCTACTTTCCCGACTGGGGGAACCCCAGTTTTGAACAACCTTTTCCTATGTAGGGTACTATTGCTGCACAGGGGGCACCGGGTACTATTACGAATGTAATGCACGCCCATCCATCTACGTCCTATTTTGGGAATCAGCTGACGATGTCTCCCCACACGTAAAATCCATACGCTGGCCATGGCCATGGTTTTTACCAGAACCTAGGCCAACAACCAAACTTTTCCTAGCAACTTGGTGCCAGTCAAACTCCAGGCCCCTTTTTCCCAGGTTATCACCAACAACCCAAACTACCTTTCCTGGAAACCTTGCATTTGCTAGACTTGAAAAGGTTATTGAATGAACCTATCTATCATGATCCGTGTTGGCCTCCTATGCCGACAAAGTTGCCTTCGGACATACCAAAGTTCGAAGCCAAGCCTAACGAAGATCCAGGCGATCATGTGACTAACTTCCACCTTTGGTGATCATCTAGCTCTTTGAAAGATGACTCTGTACAGTTGCAATTGTTTCAATGTAATCTCATTGGGAGTGCCGCAAAATGGTACATTGAGCTCGATCGCTCAATATATTCTTCCTTCGGCGAATTGGCAATGGCCTTCCTAAACCATTTCCAATTACCTGTGAGATACGACGCTGACACATAATTGCTGGCCAATTTCTCACAGACAAAAGTAGACCATATCTTTGATCAAATTTGAGAATGGATATGCCGAAAGAGTTTAATTAAGGTACCAGTCCCACAAGCATTCCTACTCGAGTGGTTCCTTAAGTCTTTTGTCCCGCAGTTATCCAAAGACGTCGCAACTTCAGGAGTGTTCTCTGAAGAATACGCCATCATGAGAGCTCAACAACTTGAGCTCATATATTCTCAGTCCGGTTTATTATACGAGATCTTGCCAGATGCACCACGCTCAATACTTGATAAAACCAGATAGAGAGTTGGACCACATGCCGATGGTATTGTTGGTTCAGCACAAACAAATCCCGCTGAGCAACTGACGAAGCCGTTGCAACAATTGTCTATACAACACACATCGGCCAACCAAACTACTATTTTGGCTACTCCCCCTACTAAAATGTCGGATGTACACATAGTGAAATCGACAAATCCAAAGGCCACCCAACAGCCTGAAGGAAAGAAAAAACAACGAAAGAAGGGTAAGGGGGATAAGAAACCCACTGATAATGCTGGTAGGGGAAACACTGAGAAACGAAAGGCGAGGTATCTGTTAGCTCCCAAAATGAATCAGTCACTATGGTTTCATTTTGCGGATGATAGCATGGTTATCTGTAGTTTTCTCCATTTGTTTTTAATTTTTTCTAGTGTCAAAACTTAGGTTTTAAATTCATACCTTAGAAATAAGTTGATCCATAGAGGTCTTTTCTATAAAATTTTATGAAAATATTTTCAATAGCTAACGCGTGTTGCAAGGTTGATGATTAGCTGGTGAAAGCGGCGATTTTCAACAGTTAAAGAGTACTTTCCCGCAGACAATTAGCTGGTGAAAGCACAGAACACGTGTTTTTCCTCCACGATTTTAGAAATCAAAAGATGACACGCTCAACACACGTCACATAATCATTATGGGGCGCTGGTGAAAGCAAATAATGATGAGGATTCTGTTATACACGTCTAAATCAAATATCATAGCGGATCGTGTTCGTGAATGCATGCTTCACGAAATGATGGTGTTGGAGATGACAAATTCACATTTATCATCACAGGTAAAGGATCAATACTACTCAGGCGGCGACATCAAATCGACAGTTCATATTATCAACACGTATTTTCCACAGGCAATATGTTATGGTTTCATATTTGAAAGGCAACACCGAGAGTTTTCACCAGCGCCAAACCTTGGCTCAATCAGCAAAATACAGTGACATTGTTTGATAAATTGTCTAGGGTTTGAGTTACAAATGTCAAGGAAACGAAGCAGTTCAATATTGAGGAAAGAATTAGACAAACTGTCTTTTTTACAAGCACATCCAGAGGTGAAAAAATGTTTCTCAGACACAGGCGGCATGGGTTATGTTGAAAAGTTATAGAATGGTTTCCACCAAACAACAACTGAAGCATTTTCTAAATCGTATGATGGAAACAAACCCAGTGTGGGTTCTTTAGAAATGATAGTTGATGAAGCCGCCACTGCCACAACAACCAGCTTACCTAGATCAGGCCAGAGCTGGTTTAAGACAACAACAACCAAGAATCTCAATTTCAGAGCATATCTTAAGGCTGAATTTAGAAATGTCACATCGAAGAAAAGCATGCCAGTTTCTCATTTGGAGAACGAATGGAAAGACCTGTTCAAAGGAATTCAACTCTATATAACCTCAGAAGGCAGGTATGACAAGCTGATGCTATATCATTTCAAGCTCTTAGATAATTTCACAGGGAAAAATATCCTAAATTTACCTTTCTTCTTTCACAAAATCCTAACCAAAGTATGTAAAAAGATTAGGGCTGAACCTCTAAGTATGAAAAACACTCTTTGTCTTTTCAGCCTGATCAAATTGATAATTCTAGAAGACCTAAGACAAAGAGGAAGGACTTGGCAACATTTTATTTTTTGGGAAGGTTTTGAAACCCAAACTCAACCCATGAATGAGCAGAAGAGAGCTGGGAAAAAACAATTAACTCCTCAGAGCAGCTCGAGGAAGAGGAGAACTCTTGCAGGACCACCAGAAGATAGGATTTCTGGCATAAAGTCTCACAGATCAAAGAAAAAATTAGATTTTGAAACCACTTTAGAGTAGCCTACAGTAAAGAAGACAAATATTCTAAATCTACCATACACAGACTCAGAAACAGAGCCAGAGCAAGAAGATGAAAGTCCATCCATTAAAATCCCTTAACATTCCATGGAATTTGCACAGGACTGTGAGACTTTTACTCCCACTAATGAAGGTGAAACATCAAAGAGAAAAAAGTCAAAGAGATCACAAAAAATTAAGCAACTAAAGGAAGTGATTTCTCAATAGGAGGTTTTAGAAAGAGTAATCAAGGCAAGATACAAAACTCTGTCTGACAATTTCGCAGAGATAAATGCAGCATTTGAAAAGTTGGCTCGTGAGAGTGTAAAAGACAAAAAGAGAAAGAAGGAAATCACCAAATATTATAACAGTTTATGGTGGTTAGAAAAGCGCCTTAAGAGGAAAATTAAGAAATTGAAGCAGAAGAATAAGTCACATCCAGATCTACAAGTACTAGCCTAGGTTGCTGTGAATATGAAAGGAGATAAATCAAAGACACACTAAGTTTTTGATAAAACAACAGTTTTGGAGGTGGAAGTTTCCTTTTTGTCCAAGACAGAACTTTCACCAGCGCAAAGGGTAAATTTACAACCAGTTAGCTGGTGAAAGGCAGGGCTTTCACCAGCTAACTAGCGGATCATAAGGCAAATTAGCTGGTGAAAGCACAAAAATAATTTTTTGAAAGCTAAAGCTGGAGCAAGGAAATTTTCAAGTATTTGAAGAAGTTTAATAGCATCAAAGGATTAACCACTTAGTTGGGAAACACTCAGCATCAAATATTCATGGAGATTTTGAAGACCCAATGCTAAATCGATCACGTAAAGTTTTGATTATGGTTAATTGAAGAAATCCAGCTACAAAAGACAGGTGCCTTTACCTTTCCATGACACAACAGAGTCCTGAAGCTGATGAAGTACAAATGTCAAAGATTGATATAGAAGACAGTTCAAGTTCTAGCAACTAGTGTTTGTTATCGATTGCCTTAGTTAGTTTTATTTTCTATTTTTAGATACAGATCCAAGTTTTCAGGATCTTAAAAAACCGATTGTAAAAGGCTATAAATGCCTATCTTTTCTAAGAGATAAGGGGTTCAGACTGGGAATACATTTTTGGCTACTGTATAGGCTCTTATTGGATAATAGAATTACAGTCTCCTTTTGCTTTCAATATCATAAATATTCAAGCATCCTTTTTCTGTACTTTATTTCAGTTTATCTTAGCTTTTAAAGACTACCATCTCTTTATTAAGCTCATAGACTTGAAGTGAAGGATTTCTTACTACCTTGCATTAAGCCCTACACCTAGTTGTATTTGGCAATCAAGATTAGTGTTCTTCGTCCTCTCCTTTAAAAATATCTGGTCTGATTATTGTTTTCTAAAAGCACTGTTTCATTTGAATGTATGATGAGTTGTCTATTACATTAATCATGAGTGATCCCATTATTCCAAGCATACCTATAGATTATTTTCTCAAGTTACCAAGAATCCTTATTCTACAACCCTAAGGAGTTTCTTGGAGTGATAACAAATTGGCGTCGTTGCCGGGAAAAATGAAATTTAAGTTCTGCTTTCCTGGGATACGACACAGATCTGATCTTTGATGATAGACAAAGATTAGACGTTTTATTGGTTTTAATTATCTATCTGGCGACTCCACAAGTTCATCCTGGCTCCTAAGAGGATCAGTACTAGGGTGAATCCACAAGAATCACCTATCACACCAGTGCCCAATCCAGAACTAATTCTTAGGAGAGGAAAGACAATTCAGGGTCAAGCCTCAAAATCAGATGCAAAAGGTAATCCTCTCTTTAGTTCTGGAAAATCTACTACAGAAAAATTCAAATTGTTTTCCAAGAGTACTGATGAAAAAACAACTGTAAATACTATAGAGGAACAAACTCCTTTTTATCAACAGGAAAATAATAATGATGATAGATTGACAGATTCAAAATTGATTGAAAAAGCATCCAAAACTTTGGAAAGAAATCATAGTTCTTCTTCTCTTGAGTCTTTTCATTCATATAAGAAAGAAGATCATTTAAACATTTATACTAGCCTCCTTGCTTTTGAACATCTTCTTCAAGAGCTGTCTGCTAAAGGTGAAGAAAACTTAGCTGGACAGCTTGCAAATTTTTACAGAGCCTCATATCATACCTCTTTCCCATTAGAATATTCACCTCCTTCACATTCCCCCAGTGTTGAAGACTCAAAAAAGAAACTATCACCTTTCTCACCCCTGATCATTATGGCTACACCACCTCCTTTGACTAAGATGAAACAAATCCTAGCTGCTAGGTATGCACCACTTATATTGCCAAACCCAGTATCAGCTATGTCGACAGGAGACTATCAAAAGTATATGCCCAAATTCACAGGTGAAGGCGATGTGTCTACTGAAGAACATATTGAGGCCTTCTACAGTTATGCCGAAAACCTTAATATTGAGGAGGAAGATGTTTGGACACAAGTTTTTGTTCAAATCTTTGATGTCCATGCTAGGAAATGGTTCAAAGAACTCCCTGCTAGTTCCATAGCTGGAATTGAGCAATTGGATGATACCTTCTTGAAACACTAGGGTGATAGAAGAGATTTTGTATACTATATCACAGAATTTGGAAATCTAAGGAAACAAAATGGTGAGTCAGTCTCTGATTTCACTAAAAGGTTTAACCGGATGTACAGTAAAATACCAGCAGATATAAAACCTTCAGATGCTTCTGCCAAAATCACATATTTTGATGATTTTGACTCAGAGTTTTGTTTATTGTTGAGAGAAAGGAGGTCACCTACACTATCTCTAATGCAAGATGCTTCCCTTGAGGTGGAATTGAATATTTTAGCCTCTCAAAAGCTAAAGGGAAATTCTGATAGGAGAAGGCCAAGGAATGAAGCTTCTTCTTCATCAAGTGCTGACCCAAAGTTAGATAAAATGGCTAAGATGTTAGAGTCTCTAACCTCTGAAATATCTAAGCTCAAGATTGAAAATAAGCATCCTGTAAAGGGAAGGGGCACTTATTGTTATCACTGAAATTTCGTCCGCACATGGCGACAAGAACTCAGCATCGTCAAAATAGGAATGAGGTCATTCATGGCACTGAATTAGTTTCACAACATTGCAAAAGGGTCAAAAACTATACAAAGTAACCAAAAATCAAAGGGCGCTTTACAGAAGTTGGGTGCACGCGCATATGCGCGGAACAGGAATGTACAATGTGCGCATGCGCGCACGACGCGCGACTGTTGGCGCAAAAACCCGCGCACCTGCTAAACGACGCATTTATTGAAATTGGTCGGCCTTCCAATCACTTATGGATCAGCTCCCAAGCCGATTTGACCCCAAATCTGAGCTGAATCCACATGGTAGGCTGGTTAAAGACCTAATTGAGCCCTAAAGAGCCCTTTTTCACACCTCAAAGGGGTTACATAATCACCCAATGCTATGCTATAAAAAGCCATGAAGAAACATCATTTTCTCAAGGAATTTCATGTATTGTTATGCTACTAAGATTGTTAAGGACTCACTCTTTGACAATAACACATTGGCACCATTTCATAGAGCCATTCACCTATCCATTGAGTGAATGTGCCTGGAGTTCTTTCACCATCATTCTCATTTTCTTATTGTAAGGAGAGCAAGTTTGCGAGGGCCTCAAGAGCCTTCCTTTGGAGGAAGAAGGAACCACAATTCCCTTTCTTCATTGTGCTTTGGATTTCATCAATTGATCAGCCTAAAAACATTGGTGATATTGGTCTTTTGTGTTTGCTATTTCTTTTTCCATATGCTCATAGTTTTAGTTTGTTTTAATTTAATTCTTGTTTATTGTTTTGTTTTGTTTTCTCTGACCCTTTCCTCTATAGCTGTCATGCCTGGCAAGACCCAACTGAGCATGTAAGAACCCTTTATTTTCTCACGAAGTGACGAATTGGGTGCAAACAGATTGGCGACCATACTGGGGATTAGGTATCAATTCCATCCTCATTTGGGTTTATTTTTCTTTCCTTTTGCTTTCATTAACTTGTAGGTACACAAACCGGCCTCTGCCAACCTGCTAACCAGTCAATTCAAGGGAGAATTGAGAGAAATCCATCCGGATTTCCTCTCTCGGCCGTTTTCCACAGGCGCGCGTTTATTTCACCCCACAGTTGCGCATTGGGCGCACAGGTGCTTTTTCTGCATTCTGTCTCTGCGTGCATGCGCCTGTTCACTTGATTATGAAAGCGCATCAGCGCTCTGCGCGTGCCTGTCTACACTAGAGGCCGCGCATGTTACACAAAATTTTACATTGTAAGGTCTTGGGATGTGGGGAAAGTCATTTTCCTTCTTAAGAATGATGATATGCATGCTCTAAATACTGCACCACTTAGACCCCTCAACTTATAAA
>ML791197.1:181592-195872 GCA_009831015.1 Picea engelmannii
GAAGTTTTTAGTCTAGGTAGGATTTCGGGGATAGGCATCCAAATAACTCCCCGTTATCTGGTTCTCACAATTTCAAACATAGAGGTTGACAAATAGGGAACTTCAAAATCCTCCAAGTCCAGTGTTCCAATCACCATAAGGCATGGAGATGCCCGTGAAGGGTCGAAGGCCGAGGTCCGGTTGTTCTGTGCGTCCCCCCTTGAGGCACCCACCTCTTGGACGGGATCCAGCCCGTGACCTATTTCTTAGGCTGAAAATCTAAATGCCGCACTTGGACCGAGGTACCTAGTGAANTTAGGACATCTACCCAGGTGGCGATTGTGGGCTGCAATCACACCTTGATTGGATTTTGTGTGGCTATTGGGAAGTATCGCCAGCTCTTTCTGGATATTGCCCCCTCTACCCCTCATTATAACCGGTTATTTCATCCTTCACTAGTGTCTCTTCCGGTGACTTCAGAACCCACTGTTGAGTACTATTGGAAGGTCCAGTGCTATTTGAGAGGAAGGATGTTACGTCTTCTAGGACACGAGCATTTGCTTTCTTTTGATTCCCCCACGCGGAAAAAACCCTCTTACCCACATATATGCTTCTTTTTCATTTATGTATGATGCACATCTAATTACAGTTTGAGTTTGATATATATATTGTGTAAACAGTTACAACAAAAGACTCTTGTTTCTATATTTCTCTCACCACTTTGTGCACACATTCACACAACTCGTCTGACATCATAGGGGAACCACAGAACCCCCGTCGTTCACGATGCTTGCTCAACCTCCCTCCTATTTTAGGGGGAGTATCTGGTCGTACCCGCTCATTGGTACCTCCTTCACACACTCCTGTGAGTGCTACCATCTTTGGATCAGCTTTTCTTGGTTCTACCTTACTTGGGTTCACTTCCCAAGGTCATACATTCACTCTCTCTCCTTTACACGGAAGCGGGGGACCCACTTCCTCTCAAGGAGGGAGCACCAACCCACCTAGTCCGCATCAAGGGTCAGGTTCACAACACACTATGGCTGGAGCTAACCCCACTACCCCACTACAGATTCCATACCTGGCCTCTCTCAACATACCGGATCTCACCAAGCTTACCAATGATCCTATATTGCATGACGCCACGTGGCCTACAATGCCAACCAAACTTTCTTCAGACATACCAAAGTTTGAAGGAAAGGCAGGGGATGACCCCGCTAACCATGTCATGTCTTTTCATCTATGGTTTTCTTCTAATAGCATTATGGATGATTCCATCAGACTGCGACTATTCCAACGCACACTTACTGGCCCATCAGCCAAATGGTATGTCGAAGAAAAATCTGGGTCCCATGGGACCTTTAAGTCGTTGGCCAAAGCCTTCTTGACATTTTCCCAATTGCCCATCTTCCATGAAAACGGTCTAGAACTACTGTCTAACTTCAAACAGACCTCAGCCACCCACATCGCTGACCACATTCATGAGTGGCGTAGGCGACGTAGTTTGTGTAAAGAAGAAACCACCAAGCAACAATGCCTTGATTGGTTTCTTAGATCACTTGTCTCTCTACTTGGAAAAGATGTCGCTTCCACCTTCCCGCAATCTGAAGAGGAAGCCATTAGTAAGGCCCAACAATATGACCTCATTTATGCATAGTCAGGATACTTATACACAGTGCTTCCTGATCTTCCAAAACCTGTGCCATTTGGCCAATAAAAACCTGGGATGTCGCACTCAACCGACAGACTAATAGGTGCCACCACACACCATAGTCCACAACCCCAACCACCACCGATGTATGGAATGCCTCAATACCCGCCTGCATATGGGGGCACTCCTTATTACCCCCCACCACCTTATCAACAACCATATCCTGTTGTTATACCTCCACCTATCAGTGGACCACCACAGGCACCTCCCATACATCCACCTATTCCCACAAACAGTGGTACTCCTTCAACGTTCGCTTATAGTACTGGTGAAAGCACACAAACTTTCTATGTACCTTATGGATCGACACCACCACAAAATCCTTACTTCCCATTTTCTGGTCCTCCACAACCCATGGCTCCCCCACATCCTCATGCGGGGGTCAATTTTGTTCAACCCTCTGCTGCTCAACAATATCAAAATTTTGAATAGTTGAACACAACCAATCCAACTCATCCTTCGAACAATGCCAGGAAGAAAGGATGGAACAGGAACAATAACAACCCTGGTCAAGGCTGGAATCAACCCCCACAACACCAACCCACTGGGGGCAACCAGAACCAAGGGAACCAAAACCCCCAAGGGAGAAACAACAACAAACGCCCAAGGCCAAATAATATTAAAACCATCCACCCTTGTGCTCTTTGTGGCGAGTTCGGTCACTACACTCACCATTTCCCCCAAATCATTGATTTCAAATGGTTGAAAGACTCGGGTAGTCTTCCCCATACCCCTGCACAAACTACCCCTCAACAGGCACCACAATAGTATGTGCAGCAACCCCCTCCCGCCGTGCTGCAAAATCCTATACCACATCAAGGTGTGATAAACACCCAATAGGACACGCAGCATCCCCCACCTCAGGTGGGCCAATACCACAATCCCAACAATCTAGCAGAGAGAACAATTCTCCTCACTAGTGAGGAAGAAATTCTTCTGCAAACACGCAATCGTCAGTATCAGACATTAGCTGAGTCTACCCCTATCTCTCCAGAGACAAACCCTACACTGACGGGACCCCCGTTGGTGATCCCTCTCCATTCTACCGAACCACCATTATGCATCCCTTGCATCGCCTTGTGCAAGAATGTTCATAACCCACAGGCTAGGGCAGCACATAACTACAGTTTGGTCGACAAATTAGCACAATCCCCGACTGCCATGTCAGTCTTGGAAGTCCTCCAGACTTGTCCAACACAGCGGAAATCACTGCTTTCCACCTTGGGGGCAGTCGACCCTGCCGATACTCGACTCATCACCTTTGACCTTGATAATAGCGAACCTCGTCTCCCCACCTTGGTCGCTATTCAACTACCAGTAAAAATACGGAACATCACAGTTCATCGGTGTATCATCGATGAAGGTGCATCTACATGCATCATGTCCAAAATTGTATGGTAGATGCTTGGTTCCCCGGAACTCATACCCTCCGCCATCACATTAAGATCTTATGATGGAAGACCATCATCTCTTGAAGGGCTCTTCCAAAATGTCCCCGTGGAATTCGGGGGCAAAACTATTCTCATTGACATAAAAGTTATCGACGCCCCACTCGAGTACAATATCTTTTTTGGACGTAGCTACATGTATGCTATGAAGGTAGTGGCCTCATAAGTCTTTAGGAAAATCCTGTTCCCCCACAACGGAAAGATTGTAACCATCGACCAAGTCTCACATTATGAGCCTAATCCATCTGCCAATCTCGATAACATTCTTCCTCTCATCCATACCAACAAAGACGCATATCCACCGGTCAAGATGGGTCCTGGGATTTTCAAACATCCATCCTTATTAGGGACATACCATGGAGCACCACCACTCCTTCCCCCTAATCAGGTATGCGTCGTCTCATCTAACAGAACTCACACGGAGGATACTTTTCCTCCTCAGGAGGCTTTCGTCATTCCTGACGTCTCAATAGTCGCAGAACCACTCCAGCCGGAGCCTCCTGCGCACTCGTTGACCCCTTCAGTCCACGAATCCACACCCCCTCAAGGGCCTAATCCCATTTGGGAGTCATTTCCCCGACCCCTCACTCAAATTCCCTTTTTTTACCCTCCACCCGGTATAGAAGCTTTCTAGGTAGCCGCAATGCTCACACTACCCAATATGGTGTTGGCCATCCCAATGTGGTATTTACATCCACCTGAGATGGTCCCTTGCCCACAGGAAGGCCTCCCCATGACGATTCCTGTCCTCACCCCCACTACCCCCATACTCCCTACCCCCCCTGCTACAGTTGGGGGCAGGAGAAAGAAGAAGGAGCCCACGACTCCACTTCCTCCACGCATCCCACCATGTTGCGCACTATGTGAGAAAGAGGGTCACCAAACCAACAATTGCCCATCACTACCAGAATTATGGAATTTGATTCCCCTCAATCAAACTCCCACAACACCCGTCACTACTGCTAGTCCCACTACCACCACACCAACCAGTAGTAAAGGGTTGAGGACTAAATTCACGTGTGCTATCTGTTCCGAGTATGGCCATTACACCCATCACTGCCCAGCACTGCCACGCTTTCGGCAGACATTAGCAGCGGTATGCCATAATTTCCAGAACAACCCACGCCCTGCTACGTCCTCATCCAATATCACTGACATTTTCTATGTCACCACTACAGTCAATGAATGTATGAGATTCCCTTGCTCTCTCTGTGATTCATTGACTCACTTTACATACCAGTGTCCAATGATCCTCGCATACAGGCAACGTCAATTGACCCTAAATCACCAACCCACAACGACAGTAATTGACATTCCTTCGTCACTCGAGGATCTCCATATCATTTCTCCAGAACCCGAGGCACTCCCAACACCTCCCTGGTTCTTACATGGCATCTCTGAGGATTTACCCCGCAACCCCCCCAACTCTCCTATTCATTCCTCTGTGGACATTCGCCACCCAACCGCCACGGGTACCCCTCAGTATTTTAACATATGGTTTATGACGAGTGAACCCTCATCATCTGCTCGCACCACTCCCATTGCTTCCCCAGCAGGGGGCAATCACACTAGAGATGAGATCACTCCTTATGACCCCTTATATTCCAATAATTTCCAATGCGACGAGGAAATACTGGAAGAGATACACCGCTCAGACTCTCCCTGGGACGCACTACATCATCATGCCCTCTTCCTTCCACAGGAAGCCCTCATGCCTCCTAACCAAAACCCCATTTACGCGGTCGAAACCAAAGATTTTATCCCATCCGGGCCTATCGATTGGTTCAACAATCCCATTCCTGCCCCTGATGCTTTTGAAGAAGGTAATCTGGCTAACATTTCCCCCACTATCAAAATTGACATTTCCATTAAAAAGGGCGTCGTCAAAGAAATCACCATTGGAGCCGCTTGCACTCCACAGGAAATCGCTGCCTATACAACCCTCTTCCAAGAATACATGGATATCTTCGCCTGGTCATACACGGAGATGCCTGGCCTCGACCCATCTATTGTCGAACATCGTATCGACACCTGGTCGGACATCACGCCAGTTCGCCAGAAACAACGACCGCTACACCCATCTAAGGCCGCGACTATCAAAGACGAAATTGACAAATTACGTACGGCCGGGTTTATTTACCCCATCGCCTACACTTCATGGGTTTCCAACCCTGTACCCGTCGAAAAAAAACAGGGCACCATTCGCATTTGCACCGACTTTCGCGATCTCAATAATGCATGTCCAAAAGACAATTTTCCAATGCCCTTTATCGATCAAGTTATCGATGACTGTGCCGGCCACGAGGCTCTTTCCTTTATGGACGGATTCTCTGGCTATAACCAAATTCAAATCCACCCAGCCGATCAATATAAAACCGCATTCATTACCCTGTGGGGTACTTTTGCATACCGTGTCATGCCCTTCGGCCTAAAAAACGTTGGCGCAACCTTCCAGCGGGCCATGACATACATATTTCATGATCTGACTGAAATCATCCTCGCCTACTTGGACGACCTCACTGCTCGGTCCAAGAAACGAACTCAACATCTCAATGATTTACGAATCATCTTTCAACTGTGCCGCCAGTACAACATCCGCTTGAACCCCCTCAAGTGTGTGTTCTGTGTCACCGCCGTGTGCCTTCTCAGTTTTATCATTTCCCAAAACGGTATTACCGTGGACCCCTCAAGGTCAAATCCATCACCAAAATTCCACCTCCTCGGAATTTAAAACAACTGCAGAGTCTACAGGGAAAAGCAAACTTTCTGCGACGCTTTGTTCCTGATTACACCATCTGCGCACATGGTTTCCTTCGCTTACTATGTCACGCCATCCATTTTCACTGGGACGACTATGCCCAACAGTTGTTTGATGATATTAAAGCAACGCTTTCAAATGCACCTTTAATCAGTGCACCTGACTATAATCATGACTACATTCTCTACGTATCAGTATCAGCTGTATCAGTAGCCGACGTCCTCGTCCAGCTCAGAGATGAAAATCGTGAACATGTCATTTACTACGTTAGTAATAACCTCTCGGGACCACCCTTGAAGTATAAACACGAAGAGAAACTTTCTCTTGCAGTTGTCCTCGCAGTCCAGAAACTGCGCCATTACATTTTGCTTCGCACCACAAAGGTCGTCGCGGATTCCAACCCTATGCAATACTTGCTCAGCCGTCACCAAGTTAACGACAAATTCTCTTGATGGATCGTTATCCTTCAGGAGTACGACCTCGATTTCTCAACACCTAAGAGTAAGAAGGCCCTCTTTCTTGCTGAACTTGTCACGACCCTTCCCTCTGACACCACCAGTCCCCCCGTCAACACCGACTTTCCTGACGAACATTTCTTTTACATCTCTTCCGATGATCCTTGGTATGGAGACCTTCTCGTCTACCTACGAACCCAAAAGTTTTGTAACCATCTATCACGAGATGATCGTCGGCATATTTTCCATCAGACCCCCCGCTACCTCCTCATTGGAGACATTCTATATCGACGGGGCGTCGACACCATTCTCCGTTGTTGCCTGACTATTGACGAGGCTGACAGAGTCTTAAATGACTACCACAATGACGCATGTGGGGGCCATCTTTCGGGTATCTCCACGGCTCAGAATATTATCCAAGCCGATTATTTTTGGCCTACCTTATTTCACGATTGCATTCATGCCATGAAACGATGTGAGCAATGTCAGCTCTACGCCAACAAAGCCTGAGCACCCCCCTCTCTTCTTCACCCTGTCATTACCGCGGGCCCCTTTTGTAAATGGGGCATCAACTTTATGACTTGTAATCCCCCCTCCAACAATGGTCACAAATACATTGTTGTCGCCGTTGATTACTTCACCAAATGGGCCGAAGCTATGCCCACTTTCAACAACACCGCTGACACTGCAATGCGCTTCTTCTTTAACCACGTCATATCTCATTTTGGTGTACCACTCCAACTTGTTTCTGATCATGGGAAACAATTCGAGAATGAGATTTTCGTCGAACACTCATCTCGGTTAGGCTTCTCTCATGAGTTTGCCTCACCATATTACCCTCAGTCAAACAGACAGGTCGAGGCAGTGAACAAAGTCCTCAAGACCATGTTACAGCGCACGGTTAATAAACACAAAACCAATTGGCATCATATGTTATTTTCCGCACTATGGGCTTATCGAACGGCATTAAAGACTGCTACAGGTTTCACTCCATTTCATTTAGTCCATGGGGTCGAGGCAACTCTTCCCATCGAGTGCAAAATTCCCACCCTTCGCACCGCAATTGAGCTATTACCTGACACTGCTCCAATGGAGCAACGCTTGCTGAACTTGGAGTCACTGGATGAAGATCGTTGATCTTCATTACAGAACAACGAGACAACTAAAAAATGATCCAAAACTACCTTTGATCTCCATGTCAACCTTCGTTCATTCCGCAAAGGCGACCTCGTCTTGGCCTATGATATCGCTCATGATACCTTTGGCCATGGCAAATTCGAATCACTTTGGCATGGACCTTACATCATCCAACATTTCCTCACCAAAGGCGCATACATCCTGGCCTCCCCCGAAGGCCTCTCTCTCAAGGAACCCGTCAATGGGTTGTACCTCAAGAAATTTTATGCTTAGAAGTAGTCATTCTACTTTAGGTTATTTTATCTTGTTTAGTGTTTTTAATATTTTTTCTCCTACCCTCTCGTCTAAACTATCCTTTGTGCTATTGATAGATGCGTTCTCTACCCGCCTACCACATTGGTTACGCCGACGGCGCCAGCCGTTGGACACAAAATCTCGCTTTAGCAGCTTGGGCTTTATATACCCCCTCACATGAAATGCTACATTCAAGCGGAATCTGTTTGGGACCAGCAACCAACAACCAAGCCGAATACACTGCGGTCATTGGCCTCCTGGACGATGCCCAGCGTCATCATATTCGCCACCTTAGTGTCTTCCTCGACTCTCAACTAGTCGTTCTCCAGCTCAACCATGTTTACCGTGTACGCGATCCGTGCCTCTTTCGCAAATACCTGCAGGTTAGATTATTATCTCGACATTTTGATTCCATTACATTTACGCATATTCTAAGACAATTTAATCAAACAATAGATGAAATAGCTAACATGGTGTTAGATTGGCATATATCACATCAAGCTACACATCCATAAAACATCTCATCCATCCTGTCACAACATATAGATATAATAGACATCATCATCATCAACAAAAACAAATACATGTAGACAACATCAAGATATCAAAAAATATGTATACTCATATATATATATCAAGGCCTCTCTGGCCATCCAAATGTTTACATACAAAACATACATATGCCCGCAGGCCAGTGCCACACCTCGGTACAAAATCGGCTCACCAGCCTATATACAACAAAAAAACCGGTATACAATATACAATCAGGGTGCCTCTATCGCACCCCGAGCTTCCCCTCCCTCAGGAGGCGGTGGTGGTGGAACACCTGCAGGACCCTCCTGCCCCGGTGGCAGGCGTCCACTAGTCATCGCGGCGAGCACAACTGCTCATCTCACTATACCCCACCATGGTGGCGGTAATACGATGCACTGCTCCAAGAACCCCTCGTCCTGGATGCGGATCCACATGCCCTCAGGCACGTCCTGCAACACCGTCTCAAGACGATGGCGTATATCATCCAAATCTACTCCGGCTGCTGTCGGAGGAGCATGTGATGGCCCCTCACCAGGGTCATCGTACCGGTGCCTCCTCGCCTCCCTCTCGGGCTCTGCTGGTCGCCCCGCAGCCTCATCCTGCCGATGCCTCTCTCCACATGACAGTCTCTCCAGCTTGCGCTGAACCGACACTCTCTGTAACTCCACCTCGCGCCCGCGAGGTACCAAATCTGCACAAAACAAAACAACAAACAAACGATCGTATTAGCATCTATATCACATATGAACTGGTATATCAAAAGACAACATCAATCAAAAAACATACACAAAATCAGCATACCTCGATGGTCAAATACCTCCCCAAGAGGCAACACCATGTCTGGATCCTCTCGGAAGTCCACCCCAGCATAGGGGTATCGGAGTATGACCTGCGGCATCTTCTGCCATATCTACGCCGCCTGCGCCGTAAAATAATGCCCACCTTCGCCACCACCGTGGTGAACCAAAACTGATGATTACCGCCTCAAACACGCCTCTCATGCCCCTGGCGCCTCCAATAGAACCCTCGGGCGCAACATCGGCACCCTCTCCAAGAACCATGCAACCAGGATAGAACCAAACGTGAACTCTCGTATACTTGTGGACCGACATCGGTCCAACTGCGCGATCATCCGTGCATGTAGCGTAAGCCCCCAGGCGAACCACTCACGACCCACCACTACCCTCTCCAGCACCAGCAGCTGGCCACCACTAATCCGTTAGGTCACCAGTGACCCATAGACACGAACAATCATCGCCGCTATGCAACGATGCG
Source organism: Picea engelmannii (assembly GCA_009831015.1). Lineage (NCBI taxonomy): Eukaryota > Viridiplantae > Streptophyta > Pinopsida > Pinales > Pinaceae > Picea > Picea engelmannii. Next base: position 191,184 of record ML791197.1, read on the forward strand.
TCAGGGAATCTAGACCACTCACACTCACTACAGTTCCAAACATGTAGTTCTCGCCTGAGCAATACCGCTCGGCGATATCCCACAGGTGTGTATCCCTCGGTAGCACAGGCTCTGCCGGCAACAGTGTTCCCCGAAAGGGGAGCCCAGTCAGAAAATAGACATCCTCCACCGCAGTGAAGGGGATCTACTCTCCTCGCACGAGGAAGCAGTGTAGCTATGGACTCCACATCTGGAGTAGGAACTGCAGTAAATACTCCTGTGCTCGTATCAATGGGCACTCAAAAAACTTTAGCAACCCACAGGTTTCTAAATCCGCTCGCACCACAGGCCCTGCATTGGCCACAACATCTCGTAACTGCGACTAGTCTCACTCACGCCACCGAACATCCATAGTCACTGCTATCCACCTGCACACAATACAGAGTCTTATATCAGCTCATGCAACCATCCAATGCATCAAAACGACTCATTTTTCACCCCCCCACCTTATCCCAAAGACGCAATTTTCTTACCCACAGGCGCGCACATATGCGCGCCTGTTCACTATACAGGCGCGCATGCATGAGCGCCTGTTCACTATACAGGCATGCACAAATGCGTGTCTGTTCACTGCACATGCGCACTTATAAGAATGCCTGTCCATCATACAGACGCGCCCACGAACGCGCCTGTCCAGCTCACAGGCGCGCATCAGTGCGCGCCTGTCCACCTCACAGACGCGCCTCTAGGGCACGCCTTAAATTCCCACTCACGCGCACATATGCGCGTCTATTCTGTGGACAGGCGCGCACGTATGCGCGCCTTCCACTGAATCGCCCACGCATGCGGGCCCACATCCTATAAAAATTCCCCTTAAACCCCCTGTACGACCCCCCGTACCTACCCTGCCCAAAAATTGGAAACCTATTTCTATGCAGGATGATCAGACCACTAACCTGAGACTCGCACACCGTCGATCGGATACCTCGTGCTCCCTGAAACTCCAAATCTCCTCTGCAATCTACTCGTCCAGTCACTGTAGCAACATGTACAAATGAGGTGGCAATGTGGGACCTACAGCTATATATAGGCCTTTTGCCAAACTTCCACTCAACATTTCGGGAGCCCAAGGTGTTCATTTTTCAAACCGTCTTCAGCCACGGGATCAGCATCCCGCTGCCTACATCATAGCCGTCCCTGGGTCACTTTTCATCCTGAGCCCCCGGGGCGCCTTTTTTTCATATCATGGTCAGGTACGTACGCACATTGTCACATTTATCTAATACATGCTCATATCTTTTATTCTCTTCAGATATTGTTCACTTTGGGTATTTGGTTGTTTTGTGTGCAGGTACTTGATCATCCTCCCTCAACATCATTCCTTCAAATATATACTCAGCACTGGCATGTAGTCTTTCCCACTGTATTGTATTTACATTTCCAGTCACACCCTCTGATATTGGCCTTTAGGATACCCATTCCCGGCTCTGCAGTACTCACACCTCCATTTGCATCTTCGGTACTGTTACCCGGTAGCTTTCTTACCCACATGAGTTGTCCCATGAATAGCACCTTTTTGGCACTTTCGACACTCATGCTGTTCTTCATTACCCTTTAGGGATGGGAGTCCTGATAGTCTTTCATCATGTTGCAGATCAACCACATACTTCTTCTCCTCATTTTGCTAGCTTCCCATATGGACTCCCAGATCATCACTTTATGGTTCTATTCTTTTTACCTGCACCTCCGCAGGATCATGAACCCTTCATTCCATCCACCATCAGTTTGCCCATCTGCGAACCTATCTTCATTTCGCCTACCTCATACATAAAATCACCAATGGGGCCCCCACCCTTCATCAGTTTTCCAAGAAATTTCTGCCCTCCCTGGGGCACTCATTTCACACTGGGGCACCCGTTTCTGTATTTGTACATTTTTCCCAAAAAATTATTCATTATTTATTGTACAAACACCTTTATTTTCAGTCATTTCCTTTTTTGTCGCCACCGTTGGCGACTTGCTTCCTTTTTAGCCACACGCAACCCATGTCACCCTTGGTTGGAGCATTGCTTCTCATTTACCCTTGCCGACATCATCCATATCTTCAGAGTAATTCACAGGTCACTTGCCTCTACCCTTTGAATTTGTTCACCTTGTCCCACCTCTGGCACAACTTATCCTCGGTCTCGGCGTCCCCCTGACACTCGACCTTGTCACATGGTTGCGGCCACTCATTATGTCATCCATCCTCCAACCAAGGGCAGTCTTGAGTCTTCCCACTTTTTGACTTCGTCCATGTACCTCTGTTACTTCCTCACCTCAGTAGATTCTATGAATCCCTTTGCTTCTGGGAGTCGCATTCCCCTTTTTTCGACAACAACACACTTTTTCCAGAAGGGCAACAGTATCTTGATTCTCATTCTTCATTTAATGAGAGATCTCAGACAGCACAGGGTGAAACACCATTGCTCCCTGCTGTCGTTGGCCCCCATAACATTCGACGCCAACACTTTGTCATGTTATGGTGGGTCTTACTTTGAGACTATTGCAGTTCTTTTTATCATTTGTCAAAGACCTCCGAACCTGGTAGGGCCATCAATGCCCACATCATCGTCACTGCTTATTACCGCGATCATTACCTGTTGTTCAGAGTATATTCCTTTGCATAATTGTCTTCTGCCTTTGTTATTACCGCCCCCGAGGGCGCTGCAGTCATCTACACCAATACTTCCGTCATCTTTTTGTCAGAGTTACATAACACAAGCATGGGGCATGCCTGCCTCATTTGTACATAGTTGTATATTGTTACACACCTCATGGAAGGTCGGGTTCTACCGGTTCCTTTCTTCTCCAAAGGATTGCTCTACACAGTCTCACTATTGCTCTCTCTTACAAACACATTCTTAGTCAAAGAAACATTGATGGATTTTGGCTATACGTATGCTCCTAACCTCATCCATCAGGGGGCATCTGTTATCACTGAAATTTCGTCCGCACATGGCGACAAGAACTCATCATCGTCAAAATAGGAATGAGGTCATTCATGGCACTGAATTAGTTTCATAGCATTGAAAAAGGGTCAAAAACTATACAAAGTAACCAAAAATCAAAGGGCGCTTTACATAAGTTGGGTGCACACGCATATGCGCGAAACATGAACGTACAATGCGCGCATGCGCGCACGACGCGCGACTGTTGGCGCAAAAACCCGCGCACCTGCTAAACGACGCATTTATTGAAATTGGTCGGCCTTCCAACCACTTATGGATCAGCTCCCAAGACGATTTGACCCCAAATCTGAGCTGAATCCACATGGTAGGCTGGTCAAAGACCTAATTGAGCCCTAAAGAGGCCTTTTTCACACCTCAAAGGGGTTACATAATCACCCAATGCTATGCTATAAAAATCCATGAAGAAACATCATTTTCTCAAGGAATTTCATGTATTGTTATGCTGCTAAGATTGTTAAGGACTCACTTTTTGACAATAACACATTGGCACCATTTCATAGATCCATTCACCTATCCATTGAGTGAATGTGCTTGGAGTTCTTTCACCATCATTCTCATTTTCTTATTGTAAGGAGAACAAGTTTGTGAGGGCCTCAAGAGCCTTCCTTTGGAGGAAGAAGGAACCACAATTCCCTTTCTTCATTGTGCTTTGGATTTCATCAATTGATCAGCCTAAAAACATTGGTGATATTGGTCTTTTGTGTTTTCTATTTCTTTTTCCATATGCTCATAGTTTTAGTTTGTTTTAATTTAATTCTTGTTTATTGTTTTGTTTTGTTTTCTCTAACCCTTTCCTCTACAGCTGTCATTCCTGGAAAGACCCAACTGGGCATGTAAGCACCCTTTATTTGCTCACCAAGTGACGAATTGGGTGCAAACAGATTGGTGACCATACTGGGGATTAGGTATCAATTCCTTCCTCATTTGGGTTTATTTTGCTTTCCTTTTGCTTTCATTAACTTGCAGGTACACAAACCGACCTCTGTCGACCTGCTAACCAGTCAATTCAAGGGAGAATTGAGAGAAATCCATCCGGATTTCCTCTCTCGGCTGTTTGCCACAGGTGCGCGGTTATTTCACCCCACAGTCGTGCATCGGGCGCGCAGGCGCTTTTTCTGCATTCTGTCTTTGCGCGCATGCGCCTGTTCGCTTGATTATGAAAGCGCATCAACGCTCTGCGCGTGCCTGTCTACACTAGAGGCCGCGCATGTTACACAAAATTTTACATTGTAAGGTCTTGGGATGTGGGGAAAGTCATTTTCCTTCTTAAGAATGATGATATGCATGCTCTAAATACTGCACCACTTAGACCTCTCAACTTATAAAGGGGATAGTCAAACAAACATAGGCACTTAGGTGGATAAAATTCATTTTCCCTTATTTGATTTTTGGCCACATGGATGGATTGCTTTGATTTATAATCTAAGTTAGACAATCATACTTAATCACACCTAATTCACATTTGGGACTAGAAATTGAAGTAACAATCCTTGAGTATGCTCTTCTCTTGCACCTTTAAAAGCGATCTTGAGAATCAGAAAGAGATTGCGAAAACAATCTCATCTCCCTTAAAAAAATTCAAAAACTTTTAGGAGAGGACAAAGGCCCTTTTTGGGACCCCTCTTAGTTTCATTTTTCAAACATATCCTAAATTTGTAACGGGCCCATACATGCCCACATGTCACAAAAGTAGGATAGT
>ML791197.1:198176-227798 GCA_009831015.1 Picea engelmannii
AGTTTGTGTAAAGAAGAAACCACCAAGCAACAGTGCCTTGATTGGTTTCTTAGATCACTTGTCTCTCTACTTGGAAAAGATGTCGCTTCCACCTTCCCGCAATCTGAAGAGGAAGCCATTAGTAAGGCCCAACAATATGACCTCATTTATGCACAGTCATGATACTTATACACAGTGCTTCCTGATCTTCCAAAACCTGTGCCATTTGGCCAAGAAAAACCTGGGATGTCGCACTTAGCCGACGAACTAATAGGTGCCACCACACACAATAGTCCACAACCCCAACCACCACCGATGTATGGAATGCCTCAATACCCGCCTGCATATGGGGGCACTCCTTATTACCCCCCACCACCTTATCAACAACCATATCCTGTTGTTATACCTCCACCTATCAGTGGACCACCACAGGAACCTCCCATACATCCACCTATTCCCAAAAAAAATGGTACTCCTTCAACGTCCACTTATAGTACTGGTGAAAGAACACAACCTTCCTATGTACCTTACGGATCGACACCACCACAAAATCCTTACTTCCCATTTTCTGGTCCTCCACAACCCATGGCTCCCCCACATCCTCATGCGGGGTTTAATTTTGTTCAACCCTCTGCTGCTCAACAATATCAAAATTTTGAACAGTTGAACACAGCCAATCCAACTCATCCTTCGAACAATGACAGGAAGAAAGGATGGAACAGGAACAATAACAACCCTAGTCAACGCGGGAATCAACCCCCACAACACCAATCCACTGGGGGCAACCAGAACCAAGGGAACCAAAACCCCCAAGGGGGCAACAACAACAAACGCCCAAGGAAAAATAATATTAAAACAATCCACCCTTGTGCTCTTTGTGGCGAGTTCGGTCACTACACTCACCATTTCCCCCAAATCGCTAATTTCAAACGGTTGAAAGACTCGGGTAGTCTTCCCCATACCCCTGCACAAACTACCCCTCAACAGGCACCACAACAGTATGTGTAGCAACCCCCTCCCGCTGTGATGCAAAACCCTATACCACATCAAGGTGTGATAAACACACAACAGGACACACAACATCCCCCACCTTAGGTGTGCCAATACCACAATCCCAACAATCCAACAGAGCGAACAATTATCCTCACCAGTGAGGAAGAAATTCTTCTGCAAACACGCAATCGTCAGTATCAGACATCAACTGAGTCTACCCCTATCTCTCCAGAGACAAACCCTACACCGACGGGACCCCCTTTGGTGATCCCTCTCCCTTCTACCGAACCACCATTACGCATCCCTTTCATCCCCTTGCGCAGGAATGTTCATAACCCACAGGCTAGGGCAACACATAACTACAGTTTGGTCGACGACTTAGCACAATCCCCAGCTGCCATGTCAGTCTTGGAAGTCCTCTAGACTTGTCCAACACAACGGAAATCACTACTTTCCGCCTTGGGGGCAGTCGACCCTGCCGATACTCGACTCATCACCTTTGACCTTGATAATAGCGAATCTCATCTCCCCGCCTTGTTCGCTATTCAACTACTAGTAAAAATACGGAACATCACAGTTCATCGGTGTATCATCGATGAAGGTGCATCTACATGCATCATGTCCAAAACAGTATGGCAGAAGCTTGGTTCCCCGGAACTCATACCCTCCACCATCACATTAATATCTTATGACGGAAGACCATCATCTCCTGAAGGACTCTTCCAAAATGTCCCCGTGGAACTTGGGGGAAAAACTATTCTCATTGACATCGAAGTTATCGACGCCCCACTCGATTACAATATCTTTTTTGGACGTAGCTACATGTATGCTATGAAGGCAGTGGCCTCATCATTCTTTAGGACAATCATGTTCCCCCACAATTGAAATATTGTAACCATCGACCAAGTCTCACATTATGAGCCTAATCCATCTGCCAATCTCGATAACATTCTTCCTCTCATCCATACCAACAAAGACGCATATACACTGGTCGAGATGGGTCCTGGGATTTTCAAAGATCCATCCTTATTAGGGACATACCATGTAGCACCACCACCGTGGGAAAGTTAGGACCATGTTGAACAACAAAGCATTAATAAAGATCCTTTAAATGAGGTAAAAGTCTCTGATAAAGTCTCTGATAAAGTCCCATATTCTTTCAATTTTGAGGCTGAAATACAGAAAATTAAAATTCCCATTCCTCTGGTTGAGTTAATGAAAAATGAAATGTTCAAAAAAGATATCCTCAAAACTCTAGATCCCAAATCTATATCCCCTTCTGTTGATATTCTCAACATATATGATGAAAATCCAACCATTACTCTGGGACAAATGATAGAAGATAGAGATGAAAGCTGTCCTCCCTTTTACATCTCTCTAAATATTCATGAGAAAACATTACACAATTGTTTGTTGGACTCCGACGCTTCTCACAATTTAATGCCAAAGGTGGTCATGGATGAGCTTGGGCTAGAGATCACAAAGTCTTACCATGATCGTTTCTCTTTTGACTCTCGAAAAGTCAAATGTCTCGGAATGATCAAGGACTTGGCTATAACTTTAACCCAAGCATCCATGAAGACTATGGTTATGGATATAGTAGTGGCAAACATACCACCTAAATTTGGATGTTTGTTATCAAGATCGTGGATGAAGAGGCTAGGTGGCACTCTTCAAATGGATCTCTCCTATGCTACTATCCCTATTTTTGGAGGGGTAAACAGAAGGTTATACAGGGAATCACAACTGGGATATGTAATCAGTGACAAACAAAATCCATCCAATCATCCTATCTATTATGTCGACACAAGTATGGGATATTGTATTTTACAAATTGATGATTCATTGCCAGATGCATTGCTGCTTAGAAAGCCCGTAGTTCAGTCCACAGAAGAAACAGAGGACGATATTTGGACCATGTTCTTTGATGGTGCTTGTACCAAAGAATCAACAGGAGCAGGGGTGGTATTGATTTCCCCTTCTAAGAAAAATTCTCATTTGTCCTTTAAACTTGATTTTAAAGTGACTAACAATATTGCAGAATATGAGGCACTACTTCTGGGGTTAAATGCAGCCAAATAGATGGATATTAAAAGATTACATGTATTCAGAGACACAGATTTAATCATTCAGCAAGTAAATAAGTCCTTTCAAGAAAAACATGTCAGGCTGAAAGCATATAGAGACAAAGTTTTGAGAGCGATTCATGCTTTTGCAGATTTTAAGATTTCATATGTACCTAGAGAAATAAATGAATTGGCTGATTCATTAGTTGTGTCGGTCTGTGATTTCATACCTCCTCTACCTCATAAATTGAATTATGAAATTCAAGTTAAGTATAGGCCATCCCTCCCTGATAATGTAAAATTTTGGAAGGTTTTCAAAGACGATGCTGAACTCACTAGATTTCTTGCAGTAATAGATGAGTTTACAGATTTGCAAATTGATCAGGAGAATGAACATGACGATGAAATTGAGAAGCCAAAATTGAGAAGCAAAATCGCAGCACATGAAATAGTACAACTGTCCACCAACAAAATTCCTAAACGTTTGGTCCCTTTAGAAAATCTTTTTGATAACAATGATGTAGCTGTCAAATTGGAAAAAGGGGAAAAAGATTAAGAAGTTTTGCAGTATAATGTAGCCAGTGAACAGGATCCTAAATATGTCAACTTAGCTTCACATTTGACTGAAAAACAAAAGGATGATTATGGGGAATTGCTAAAGAAGTTTGCTGACATCTTTGCTTGGCAATATGACGACTTGAAGACTTTCGACACAGAGGTAATTCAGCATAATATCCCCTTAAACAAAGATACCAAACCATTTAGACAGAAACTTAGATCCTTTAATCCTTTGTCGCTGCCTACAATGGAAAGGGAAATCAAGAAACTATTGGATGCCCACATTATCATACCTCTCAGATATTCAGAATGGATTGAAAATCTTGTGCCAGTCAGAAAGAAGAATAGAGAGATCAGACTCTTTGTGGACTTAAAAAATTTGAATAAGTGCTCTAGGAAGGATAACTACCCTCTGCCCAAAATGGAACATATTTTGCAGAAGGTGTCAGGATCAAAGGTGATGTCTTTTATTGATGGGTTTTCCGGATACAACCAGATTGCTGTCCATCCAGACGATAAAGAAAAGACTACCTTTACTACTCCATGGGGTATGTTTATGTACGAAAAGATGCCTTTTGGATTGATGAATGCAGGAGCAACATTCCAAAGGGCGATGGACATTGCTTTCGTTGGGGAGAAAGATAAATTTGTCTTGATATATCTTGACGATATCACTATTTTTTCGAGCAGCCATGAACATCATTTGCAACACTTAAAAAATACATTCCTAAAATGTCGAAGGTATGGCATTTCTCTTAATCCAAAAAAATCAAATTTTTCACTTAAGGAAGGGAAATTACTTGGACATATTGTTTCAGTTGATGGGGTGAAAATCGACCCAAAAAGAGTAGAAGCAATTAAAAATCTGTCTCTTCCTAGATCAAAGAAGGACATTCAGTCTTTCCTTGGGACTATAAACTTCATCAGGAGGTTTACAACAAACTTTGCAGAACTCACAAAGCATATTACTGCTATGTTAAGAAAGAACTCCGAAGTAAAATGGACTGAAGAAGCCAAACACTCATTCAATGCTATCAAGGAAGCCATTACGACAACCCCTGTTTTAATCAGCCCCAACTTCACCAAGGAATTTTATATCTTTTCATTTGCTTCAAAAGATACAATTGCAGCAGTACTCTTGCAAAGAAATGCCAATGATCAGGAGCAACCGATTGCCTTCTTCAGTAAAGTCTTGAGGGATGCAGAGGTGAAGTATGAATTATTGGATAAACATGCATATGCACTTATCAAGTCATTAAAAGCTTCCAGAGTTTACATCCTTCAAGCCAAGGTAATAGATTACACACCCTCTAGTTCAGTTAAAGATGTTCTTATACAACCCGACATAGATGGGAAAAGGAGTAAGTGTATAGAAAAGTTAATTGAATTTGATGTTGAAATTAAACTGACAAAACTTGTGAAAGGTCAAGGCCTTGCCAAACTTCTTGTAGAAGAAAATTGTAAACTGCTCAAAATAAATTTGGTAAGTGTTAATGAAGATAATGTTCAGTCTTCAGAGGATAAAAGAAGTGAGGAAATGCAGGTCTCAGATCACCTAGCTAATTTCAAATGGTACAGTCACATTATTCATTTTTTGCAAACTTTATCAGTCCCTTCAGATTTGACAATAACACAAGGAAGGGCTTTAAAGCTCAAAGCCATGAATTTCTGTATCAATGGCAACTTATTGTTCTGGAAAAATCCAATAGGTTTATTATTGAGGTGCATAAAACAAGAGGAAGCAACTAAGGTCATGATTGAGTTCCATAATAGTGAATGTGGAGGACATCACTATTGGAAGACTACCGCACATAAAATCTTAAGATCTGGTTATTACTGGCCATCCTTATTTTCATATGTGTGTGAGTTTGTGAGAACATGTGACAAGTGCCAAAGATTTGAAGGAAAACAACAAATGAAATCTCTTCCCCTCAGACCTATAGTGGTCACAGGTCCCTTCCAGCAATGGGGTCTGGACTTCATAGGTGAGATTCACCTACCTTCTAGTAGTCAGCACATATGGATCCTTGTTGCCACCGATTATTTTACAAAGTGGGTTGAGGCTATTCCTACCAGGAACGCCAATCATACTGTCATCATTAATTTTCTACAAGAAAACATATTCGCCAGATTTGGTTGCCCTGAATAGTCACTGATAATGCTGCTGCATTCAAAGATAAGCACTTGGTAAAACTATGTGAAGAGCTGGGAATTCAGCTAGTACATTCCACTGCTTACTATCCACAAGGAAATGGCTTAGCTGAGTCATTGAATAAGAGTTTAGTTAGAATTATAAAGAAGCTTCTTGAACAAAATACCAGAGGTTAGGATTCTAAGCTAAAATTTTCTTTGTGGGCTGACAGGGTTACAAATAAAAAGTCAATTGGTACATCTCCCTTCAAGTTGGTATATGGTACTGAAGCCATATTTCCTATTCAACTTGCACTGCCAGTTGCAAAGTTTCTACAGGAAACTGACTCTGAACTAAGTGATTTAACTCGAAAAATCCATAATTTGGTAGAGTTACAGCAAGATAGAGAGCAACTTCTGGAAAAGACAGAATTACACCAAGAAAAGATGAAGGAGATTTTCGACAAGAAAGTCAAAAAAAATATTTCCAAAATAGGGGAACTAGTCTTAAAATGGGATGAAGCAAGGCAAGAGAAGGGGAAACACGACAAATTTGATGCTCTCTGGGTAGGTCCTTTCGTCATAACAACATTTCAGCAGAACAATACCTTTGTTCTCCAAAATCTTGCAGGCGAGGAAGTAACAGGTGGCCCTTTCAACAAGCGCTTTCTAAAGACTTATTTTTCATAAGGATTTTCTTAAAGCCCTGTTTTACTTGCACATATTCTTTTCAGTTCTGTTTTCTTTGTTTTTATCTCTTGAATAACTCCATGCCCAATGGTACTGAGCAAAACCATTTTTCAAATTTTCAAATTGTAATAAAGGTTATTGAGTCTAACTAGGTTCTTGGTGACCTCACATGGAGGTATCCATCCCAGTTGGAGCCAACTGTTAGCTCCCAAAATGAATCAGTCACTATGGTTTCATTTTGCGGATGATAACATGGTTATCTGTAGTTTTCTCCATTTGTTTTTAATTTCTTCTAGTGTCAAAACTTAGGTTTTAAATTCATACCTTAGAAATAAGTTGATCCATAGAGGTCTTTTCTATAAAATTTCATGAAAATATTTTCAACAGCTAACGTGTGTTGCAAGGTTGATGATTAGCTGGTGAAAGCGACGATTTTCAAAAGTTAAAGAGTACTTTCCCGCAGACAGTTAGCTGGTGAAAGCACGAAACACGTGTTTTTCCTCCACGATTTCAGAAATCAAAAGATGACATGCTCGACACACATCACATAATCATTATGAGGCACTGGTGAAAGCAAATAATGATGAGGATTCTGTTATGCACGTCTAAATAAGATATCATAGTGGATCATGTTCGTGAATGCATGCTTCACGAAATGATGGCGTTGGAGATGAAAAATTCACATTTATCATCACAGGAAAAGGAGTAGTACTACTTAGCTGGCGACGTCAAATCCACACTTCATATTCTCAACACGTATTGTCCACATGCAATATGTTATGGTTTCATATTTGAAAGGAAACACCGAGAGTTTTCACTAGTGCCAAACCTTGGCTGAATCAACAAAATACAATGACATTGTTTGCAAAATTGTCTGGGGTTCGAGTTATAGATGGCAAGGAAACAAAGCGATTCATTATTGAGGAAAGAATTAGACAACCTGTCTTTTTTACAAGCACATCCAAAGGTGAAAAAACGTTTCTTAGACGCACGTTGCATGGGTTATGTTGAAAAGTTACAGAATGGTTGCCACCAAACAACAGCTGAAGCGTTTGCTAAATCGTATGATGGAAACAAAGCCAGTGTGGGTTCTTTAGAAATGATAGTTGATGAAGTCGCCACTGCCACAACAACCAACTTACCTAGATCAGGCCAGAGCTGGTTTAAGACAACATCAACCAAGAATCTCAATTTCAGAGCATATCTTAAGGCATAATTTAGAAATGTCACATTGAAGAAAAGCATTCCAGCTTCTCATTTGGAGGAAAAATGGCAAGACCTGTTCAAAGGCATTCAATTCTATATAACCTCAGAAGGCAGGTATGACAAGATGATGCTATATCATTTCAATCTCTTAGATCATTTCATAGGGAAAACTCTCCTGAATTTACCTTTCTTCTTTCACAAAATCCTAACCAAAGTATGTAAAAAGATTAGGGCTGAACCTCTAAGTATGAAAAAAACTCTTTGTCATTTCGACCTGATCAAATTGATAATTCTAGAAGAACTAAGACAAAGAGGAAGGACTTAGCAACATTTTATTTTTTGGGAAGGTTTTGAAACCCAAACTCAGCCGATGAATGAGCATAAGAGATATGTGAAAAAGCAATTAACTCCTCAGAGCAGCTCGAGGAAGAGGAGAACTCTTGCAGGACCACCAGAAGATAGGATTTCCGTCATAAAGTCTCACAGATCAAAGAAAAAATTATATTTTGAAACCACTTCAGAGCAGCCTACAGTAAAGAAGACAAATATTCTAAATCTACCATACACAGACTCAAAAATAGAGCCAGAGCAAGAAGATGAAAGTCCAGCCATTAAAAGCCCTAAACATTCCATAGAATTTGCACAGGACTGTGAGACTTTTACTCCCACTGATGAAGGTGAAACATCAAAGAGAAAAAATTCAAAGAGATCACAAAAAATTAAGCAACTAAAGGAAGTGATTGCTCAACAGGAGGTTTTAGAAAGAGTAATCAAGGCAAGATACAAAACTTTGTCTGACAATTTCGCAGAGACAAATGCAACATTTGAAAAGTTGGCTCATGAGAGTGTCAAAGACAAAAAGAGAAAGAAGAAAATCACCAAAGATTATAACAGTTTATGGTGGTTAGCAAAACGCCTTAAGAGAAAAATTAAGAAATTGAAGCAAAAGCATAAGTCGCATCCAGATATACAAGTACTAGCCTAGGTTGCTGTGAATATGCAAGGAGATAAATCAAAGACACACTAAGTTTTTGATAAAACAACAGTTTTGGAGGTGGAAGTTTCCTTTTTGGCCAAGACAGAACTTTCACCAGCGCAAAGGGTAAATTTACAACCAGTTAGTTGGTGAAAGGCAGAGCTTTCACCAGCTAACCAACGAATCATAAGGCGAATTAGCTGGTGAAAGCACAAAAATAAATTTTTGAAAGCTAAAGCTGGAGCAAGGAAATTTTCAAGTATTTGAAGAAGTTTAAGAGCATCAAAGGATTAACCACTTAGTCGGGAAACACTCAGCATCAGAGATTCATGGATATTTTCAAGACCAAATGCTAAATTGGTCACCTAAAGTTTCGATTATGGTTAATTGAAGAAATCCAGCTATAGAAGACAGGTGCCTTTACCTTTCCATGACACAACAGAGTCCTGAAGCTGATGAAGTATAGATGTCAAAGATTGATATAGAAGACAGTTCAGGTTCTAGCAACTAGTCTTTATTATCGATTGCCTTAGTTAGTTTTATTTTCTATTTTTAGATACAGATCCAAGTTTTCAGGATCTTAAAAAACCGATTGTAAAAGGCTATAAATGCCTATATTTTCTAAGAGATAAGGGGTTCAAACTGGGAATTCATTTTTGGCTACTGTATAGACTCTTATTGGATAATAGAATTACAGTCTCCTTTTTCTTTCAATATCAGAAATATTCATGCATCCTTTTTCTGTACTTTATTTCAGTTTATCTTAGCCTTTAAAGATTGTCATCTCTTTATTAAGCTCATAGACTTGAAGTGAAGGATTTCTTACTACCTTGCATTAAAACCTACACCTAGTTGTATTTGACAATCAAGATTAGTGTTCTTCATCCTCTCCTTTAAAAATATCTGGTCTGATTATTGTTTTCTAAAAGCATTGTTTCATTTGAATGTATGATGAGTTGTCTATTACATTAATCATTGAGTGATCCCACTGTTCCAAGCATACCTACACATTATTTTCTCAAGTTACCAAGCATCCTTAGTCTAAAACCCTAAGGAGTTTCTTGGAGTGATAACAGTATCCTTGAAACCTGTGCATGGAAGAACACCCGACCCACCTATGTCCCCAGCTTGCAAAGGCCCAAAATTTTGTGACACAACAACAACCTGCTGTGTTAACAAATCCATTTCAACATGGACAAAACCTAACCCAAGACTCTACAAGTGCAGAAGGGGGCAGTCAAGGACCCTCTCCGTCTTCGAACAATCCCATATCCACGAATGTATATATGATGAAGGGTGATGCTTTCATATCCACTAGAGCGCATGACTACAGTAAACCAAGCACTTCTGAGAAGGGCAAAGAAGATGAACTCCCATCTCTTCCTCTATAGATTGAGAAGAATTTGGGTGAAACAATGACACGCATCCCAAAAGGCGCATTTAAAAAAGATTCTCACAACCCAAATGCAAGGGCCGCCCAGAACTATTCAGTGGTGGAAGATTTTTCTCAAACCCCTTGTGCGATGTCCGCTTTGGAGGTCCTCCAAAGCTTCCCTTCCCATAGGAAATATTTTTTAACCGCTCTAAGATCTACCAAGACTTGTAATTTGGGTACCATCATGTTAGATACAACCAACTTAAAACCTCGTCTGCCTTACCACGTAGCGTTTCAGATAGTAGTGGCTCACCCCACAAAAAAATTTACTCAAAATATTTTCCACACGGTGGTTGATGAGGGCGCCTCGACATGCGTCATGTCGTTGGCATGTTGGAAGGCCATTGACCAACCCATTTTGTCTCCATCGCCTACTCTTCTCATTTCTTTCGACAGTCATTTGTTCTGACCACATGGTATCATTCCCTCTTTTCCCATGCAATTATGAGGGAATACTGTGTGAATTGAGGTAGAGGTAGTCGACGCCTCCCTCGAATACAATATTTGTTAGGAAGGAGTTCGACTTATGCCATGAAAGCAGTGGTTGCTACAGTTTTCTGGGTCTTGTTGTTTCCACATGAGGACCGGATTGTGACCATTGATCAATTGTCTTTCTCCAGATCTGACCCTTCATTGGAGGTGTCCGTGGTCCCGATGATTGATAATCCTCAACCAGGTGTAGTCAACATAGGGGTTGGTTTGTGCCCATATTTGATGGGTACCTTCGATTACCCGCCCCCTCAAGGCGATGTCAAGTTCATATCCGACCACCATAAGGTTGAGATTTTCCAAGTTTTGTCATTTCGCACGAATTACTTCACCGATCCGTGGATAATTCCTTCCCCATCAACCACAATGGAGGGGACAGGGCATCTGGGCATGTCCATGCCCTTGTCCGCAGCTGAAGTAGCATACTCTTTATTCCAACAAGCTTCAGCCAACCCAGATCCAACTTCTGCGCAAGAGTTCGATCCACTTCTAGAGCCTGTTTGGGCTCAAGGTTCTCTCACTAACACCGATTCGTTAGACTTAGTATTTCCCTCTGACGAAGCAGTAATTGAAGCAATGACTAGTCTGGACAAACCTTGGGATGATCTTCATCATAGATCATACTTTCTCCCAGAGTTAAGTAGAATCAAGGCTGGAGAATTAACCTTGACTATGAATGGAGATAGGACTTGTTCTATTAATCCCTTATCTATACACGATGTTTATGCTGAGGGTAATATGGCAACCATCGTTGATACCATACCAATCAATATCTATAGAACCCCTGGCGTCATGGAAAATGTTTTCATCGGAGCTGACTGCTCCCCCGGAGAGATTCAAATCTACATAGATCTATTTAAATAATTCCATGATATTTTTTCCTGGTCTTACGAGGAAATGCTAGGCATCGATCCAAAAATAGTTGAACATGAAATCACAACTTATCCAGATGTCAAGCCTGTCTGGCAGAAGCTTCGTCCAGTTAACCCCAGGAAAGTAGTAGTCATTAAGGTTGAGGTTGAGAAACTGCTAAAAGCCGGTTTTATCTATCCTATCCATTTGACCCAATGGGTGTCAAACCCCGTGTCGATCAATAAAAAACAAGGCACAATTTGTGTTTGTACAAACTTCCATGATTTGAACAAGGCCTGTCCCAAAGATAATTTTCCCACACCATTCATCGACCATATAATTGATGAATGTGCAGGTTGCGAGGCCTTCTCTTTCATGGATGGTTTTTCGGGATATAACCAAATACAAATCAAACCCGAAGACCAACAAAAACCAAAATTCATCTATCCATGGGGTACATTCGCGTATCGTAAGATGACTTTTGGTCTCAAAATTGCTAGAGCCACCTTTTGGCGGGCTATGTATTTTGCTTTCCATGACCTCAAGCATATATTCGAGGCCTATTTAGATGATTTAGCATCTCGATATTGCAAGAGAATGGATCATCCCACACACCTCCGACTTATCTTTGAGCATTGTCGCTACTTCCGAATTCGCTTGAATCCAAACAAGTGCAGCTTTTGTGTAACATCAGGACGTTTGTTAGGTTTCATAGTGTCAACAATAGGGATCATGGTCGATCCTCTCAAGGTTGAGGCAATAATTCAGTTGCCCCCCCCATGCACAATCGTTCAACTTCAGAGTCTACAGGGCAAGGTGAATTTTTTAAGATGCTTCATCGCTAACTATGTCGAGATCACCAAGGGATTTATGTGCTTACTTAAGAAAGGTGTCCCTTTTTATTAGGACGATGCTGCTCAATGCTCTTTCACCACATTGAAACATGCCGTCACAACTGTCCCTCTGCTCCAACCACCTAACTATAACAAGGATTTCTTATTATATCTGGCTACAACAGAGTCAACCATTGGCATGGTATTAGTTCAGGAAGATGACTTGTTCTCAGAATATGTCATCTATTACCTGAGGCGAGGCATCGTAGGACCAGAACTCAATTATTCTCATATTGAAAAACTTGCATTGGCAACAGTCCATGCTGTTCAACGGTTCCGTCATTATGTTCTGTTTCGCAAGACCACCATCATTGATGTCGTGAATCCATTTCAGTACATGTTGACACGATGGGTAATATGCAGAAAGATCAATATATGGATAGTCGTCCTCCTGGAGTTTGACTTAGATTTTGTTTCAGCGAAATCGAAAAAGTCACTGGTCTTCGCAGAACTTATTTCGGAACTTTCGGTTGAGTCAGGTGATCTTGTGCCTGAAGAGTCACCTATCAGAGGAGATATGTTTTTGATCACCTCTTCGGATCCCTGGTATAGAGATATACTTATCTATCTCTAGACTTTGAAGTGCCCCACCTCTGCTTCTCGTGATGAGTGTTGACACATACGCCATCAAGATAAGAATTATCTCATACTCGATGATACATTGTATCAGAGAGGTGTAGACTGCATCCTGCGCCGATGTCTCACTCATGAAGAAGCAGTTATCGTGCTTAATTTTGCCATACCGGAGCCTGTGGCGGTCATTTTTCCAAGTTGGAAACAACCCAAAAGATTCTACGAGCAGGTTACTTCTGCCTGACACTAATCAAAGATTGTATCAAATCGGTCAAGAAGTGCCACTCGTGCCAAATCTTCTCTCAGAAGATGAGGGCACATCCCGCTCCCATGTTTCCTGTCATCACAGTTGGTCCCTTCACCAAGTGGGGGATTGATTATACTACATGCAACCCTCCTTCAACAAGGGGGCACCATTACATCATCATATCCATAGAATACTTCACAAAGTGGGTCAAAGCTATGCCAATGTTTAAAGATGATGGAGAGATTGCAACTATCTTTTTATTCAACCAGATAATAACAAGGTTCGACGTCCCAAGGGAGATTGTCACTGACCATGGCAGTCACTTTCAAAACCAGATGACGACCGAGTTAACGTCAAAGATTGGGTTATGGCAGGAACATTCGTCACCCTAGTACCCCCAAGAAAATGGTCAGGTGGAAGCTGTGAACAAAACTCTTAAGACCATTCTACAATGAATGATCAACTCAACCAAGTAAAATTGACATTTGATGTTATACTCGACATTATGGGCTTACCGAACGTCTGTTAAGACTGCAACCAGTTTCTCACCTTTCCAACTCATTTATGGGCTAGAGGCAGTCTTGCCTATCGAATGTCAGATCTCGTCTCTAAAGTTGGCAGTACAATTGTTGCCAGACACTTCTCCACTTGAAGAGAGGTTATTATACCTGGAGCAGCTCAATGAACAATGTCATGATGCGGCCCTAGCCAACGAGGCTCACAATCATAAATTAAAGTGTCAATATGATAGGTCCGTTTGTTCTCGAATTTTCACTGAAGGCGACCTTGTCCTGGTCTATGACCAAGATAAGGACCCCCTGGGGGCAGGAAAATTCAAACCCATGTGGTTCAGAACTTTCATCATAAAGGAGGTTCTAAAAAAAGGCGCTTATTGTTTGGTTGATTTTGAAGGGAATGCTTTGGCAGAGCCTAGAAATGGACTCTACCTCAAGAAGTATTACTCATAGGTAGGTCACCATGGGTAACTTTTTGTAACATATGTATAGTCTTTGTACTATTACTTTCTAGTTTTTTAGTGTTATGGACGTGTCATTTTGATGTATCTTTCGTTACTGTGGAAGATGTCAAGTGAACCCGAGGTGCTCATTGGGTACACAGATGGTGCTAGCTGGCACACTTGGAGGCTTGCCTCCGCAGCTTGGATAATTTTTACACCTCGAGGCTAGTTATTATCTTTCGGAGGTATATGCTTAGGTGACACCACAAAAAATGTCGCCGAGTATAGTGAAGTTATTGAGTTGCTTCATGATGCTTTGTCATTTGGTGTCTCTCATCTCTGGGTCTACCTCAACGCTCATCTAGTTGTGTCTCATTTAAATAGAGTTTACTGTGTTCATGATTCGACGTTACACCGACAATTCCTTAGGGTACGTCTCTTAGAACGAAGTTTGATTATATTACATATTTTCATGTTCCTAGGAGTTTAAATCAAATTACAGATACCCTATCTAATCAAATTTTAGATTGGCATCTTGCACACATATGAAAGGACATACACATAAACATGTAAATACATTTTTTTCAAAAAAACGATGATCCATAAGACACAAAAAGACATAAAAATCCATATATAACATCATAGTCACCAGAGTACATAGATGGACACAAGCACCTCAAAAATATGACCAATAACGAGTCACGGGGCTTATGCCCTCAAAAAATATATACAAGTAGTGCTCTCGGCACACAAAAATCCTAACTAAAGTCAGGGCCTATGGGTCATGTTGTACTAATCTACAGCATTGGCTAAACGCCGAAACAATCGGACCCACGTCCATGGTGCCCCCACTACATGAGGATGCATCAATGGTGGTAGGTCCTCAATCTCTACCATAGGGACCGTGCGAGTGAGCGTAGTAAAGTTCTGCTCGACTCGTCTCAACACCCTCTCAGCCTCCCCAGATGGAAGATCTCTTGTTGCTGCTGGTCCCCCGGCGGTGGCAGGTGAGGCCCCTGGCCAAGGATGATGCATGTTCCTGGCATAGTCTATAGGTCACACTGGTCCCACATCTGCATGAAACAAACACATATCCGTCAAATATTTCGGCACAAAAAAATGATATATAACAAAAACAACATAAAAATTACATATGTTTCAAAAAACAAAAAAAAAACAATGAAGCAAACTTACCCATCTCTCCTCGCTCCTCACCAGGAGGTACTGGTATCTCAGGGTATCTCGAGAAATCAATCCCGGCATAGGGGTAATCCTCTATAACCGGGATCTATCGTGACAACCACGCGAAGAAGTCATCGTCGAAATACTCATTGGTCCTTCTGCCACCCTGTCGCGGAAGTAACACTGCCCATCTACACATAGCAGGAAGAGAGGCTTGATGTCCTCGTACCACTACTCGAGGACTAAAGCTTAGAACTCTCTCAAAGAAGAAAGAGCATAGAACGGTCCCGAACCCGACAATCTGTCAACTGCCTCTACATACACTCTAACAATGTGGTGCTCCAATCAAATATTTGTGCATTTAAGCATTGGACTGCATAGTTCATCTGTGCCCGAGACGTCTGATGCAGAGCCACAGAACCAATGATTCACCTAATAAGAAATACTATCACCTGAAGCGATAAGTCAATAATATTTCTTATGGGCACCTGTGAGCTCAAGCGGTCTGTATCAGCCGCACAGTAAAGTCCTATCAATTCCTCTATGTTATGCAGTCTCGAAGGAAAAGTCTGGAAGTTGACTGGTTCCCCTCTCTTAGAGAGGCCAGTCAAAAAATATATGTCCTCGGTCGTGGGCACCAATGACTTCCCCTCTAACATGAATGCCTTTGCATCCGAATGCCAATATTCAACCAAGGCATTCAACAGCCAAGGTTGTGCCCGCATAAAAGGACATAAGAAGAACTTGAGCAACCCACATTGCATCAAGGCAACCACAACATTGGGGTCTTCCCCGACCAACTCACTGACCTCTTCATGCTCTCTTTCTCTCTAGTGGACATACATCCTGCAAAACATCAAGGTTCAGGAGGGTTAATCCTTGTTTTTAAGCTTTTTTCATTCAATAAGGGGGGTCCACGCGGGCTGTAATGCTGACAGTCACATGTACACGGGGTCTGTCCTGAGACAACCCGCGTGGACCTAGGGCCCACCTTTTTAAGGTCAATACCCCCCTAAAAAATGGAACCCAGTGCAAAAGTAAAGACTTAAAATCCAAGATAAGGGAGTTTTTACTTACTTGGTTAAGACAGATGGTCATTTCGTCCACTGTAGCTCCTAGAATCACTGCTTTTATCAAAGGGGGTTTTTTGGCTCTAGAGTCAATTTCCAAATCAACAATGGTGATAATGAGCTGTCAGCTTCTATTTATAGACTTTTTGGCCTTTTTTTTGTCACTTTTTTGGCCCCCCTTATCATGTTTTTCAAACCAAAAACTATTTAGAGTGATTTAGGAGTTGCATTGGGGGGGGGGTATGATCGGGTATCGGGACAATTTTTTGGAGTTTTGGGTAATTTTTGATGGTCCGTGGAATTTTTTTTTGAAGATCAACTTGAGCATGTAGGTTAGGTTTCTACCCTGACTTTTGTATCTCGTTGTCTTTTTTCCTTTGCCATAGGATCGATCCCATCAGGTTGCAACACAGAACCATAATTTCTACTTTAGAAGTGTCGCAAGTTGGTGGTAGAGCTTATTAGAACATGGATGCCCTAGGTAGATCCTGGTTGCATTATGGTGTCCATGCTGACTCTAATCACTGTAGGCTCGGGAGTCCTTGTTGTTTTTCCTGATTACGAGTTTGAGCCTCATTTGCATGATTCCTTTTCACTCTTGACCTCACCCTCAGGACTCCCAAAAGATATAACGAGTCTTCTTTTAAGCCCTTTTAAGACCCTCTAAACATGAAAAGATTGCGGAACGATCTTGTGGCCTTTCACACTCGTTAAACTGAAATTTGAAGTCACATCTGTCTGGTGGTAGTTTACCTCTTTTTCAGTCTAGACGGTCAACTGTACGAACAAAGGTATACTCTATGAAACTTCAGTTCTCTAGAAGAGTACTCTTAGGTATCATTTTAACCCTTTTTTCGGGCCTGAGGGACTAAATTTACAAAAAAGGAACCCCCACGGAGTCCATAGTTAAGCTCTTTTCAGGCTCCCTAAAATTGAAAAGATCGCCGAGTGACCTTATTCTCTCACACTCATTAAAATGGTCCAGAAGAAAATTCCTGACGGAGTCCATAATTAAGATTTTTTCAGACTCCTTAAAAATGAAAAAATGGCCGAGTGATCTTATCTTTCTCACACTCTTTAAAATGGTTTTAAATAGACGTCTTATCGGTGCTAGTTTACCCCTTTTTTGAATCGACTAGACTATCTTCGAAAAAGGTACCCCAATGGAGTCTCCTTTTATGTTTTTTCAGACTCTCTAAATATGAAAAACCACCGAGCTTACCTTCTCTGGAATCATTAAACTTACATCGAAGGACGTTACCATTGTGTGTTTTGTTAACCACGTTTGCATACCTGCGTCTTTGGTCTAAATGCCGGCTCCATGTTGCTCCCAATTGAACCATCTGAAGCATACCTATACACAAACCTTGTAGCACGTTGCCTCTGCGTCTTAACAACCTTGGCTGCCGGAGGATTTTTCCCGAGTATCATTATTCTAAACATCAGTCTTGTCCTTGCACCTTGAACTTGTATGTTTGTAACACTCATTCCTCCATTGTAACGTAACATTCCTTTATTCTTTTTTCCAAAATCATTGAAAAAGACAAAAAAAATCAAATATACCCCAAAAAGAGGAAGGGAAAAGTATTTTCTTTATTGGCAACACAATAAGTCGCCCTTGGATAAAGCACATCTGTCCGTTTGTTCACCAAACTCTAGGATTTAATACGACCTTATGAAGCTATTCTCGCTACATAGAGCTGTGTCCTCCTCCATTTGGTTATTCTTCCAAACATATGGAGAGTTTGCATTGCCTCTTGCCTCGTGAACTTATGATTAATGCCATGCTGCCTGAGTCTCATCATTTTGTCGTGCTATTTTCTAAGGGAAGTTTTTACCAAGCCCGATTCAGCCCCTCTGTGGTTTGTCTCTTTCCCTCATACTTGGCCATCCTGAATGTCCAATCAAGTCTTTGCTCAAAATCAATGAAGCCTTCAGTCTGATCACTAATATTCTCTAGTCCATGACCGACGAGCCGTGGAAGACCTCTGGGTAGTGAAGTCATACACTCATAGTACACTCCTACCTGAGTTTTGAAGATTTTGAAGTTGTTTCTCGAGCTTTGAAGACCTCATCTCCAACCATCAGGCCTTATCAACTTATAAGAAGATGGATACTCTACATGTGTATCTTTTTGATTTCGAGATGTAGCTCCGCTGTGTATTGTTCGCGGCTACACTTTATATAGTTATATGACATGGATCTACAATGTATTTGATTGGTAGCCATGTGTTTATTCTATAAGGAGCATGGGTGATCCAGGTGGATATCGGCGGCCACCCACCTTTTCCTACTGGCTCAAAATAGTTTTCTGGCAATTTTGGCAATTTACTATTTTTAGCAGGTTTTAACTTCTGGGGCCATTTTGAGGGCCTAAATGAAGGTTTTTCGATATTTAGGTTCTAAATTATATCCAAAGGCATGTTTGATCCCCTAAAATGAATCTCCTCGACAATACCTTTCCAATGAGCTATCATACGCCTAAAACAAAGATCGTATGCAAAAGTTACGACCCCGGGAAGTTGATGTACTAACTTACCCAAACGGGGGCCCACATGACTTTTGGCGCTTCATCTCCCAGGGTTAGGTTTTTGGATGTCTAGGAATTTTGGCATTCCTGTTTATTGTAAAAATACCTCCAGAGCCTCATTGTAATGATCTTCTTGTGAATGTGAGTAGCCGTCACATCTCTTCTCAGAGATAAGCTGCCACCATTCTAGCGAGTCTTTCACTCTGTATTTTACAGTCTCTGTACATTTATTTCATTAATAGAAATCGTGTATTACTGTATATCTGTGACTCTTTTTATTTCCGCTATATCTCTATTATATTGTTGTCTCTCTTTCAATATCTCAAAATATTTATGTGTTATATCTCTGCTCTCATTTCGTGCCGAAAATAATCTGGATCAGTGGTATCAGAGCAGGCTTCTCTTGATCATTTTTTCAGTGCATGTCCCCGATGTGGTCTGAGTATAGCAAGTTGGGTCTCGAGCTTGTCTCTCTTGAAGACAATCGCTCTCGCACACCCAATAAACCCTCAATGGCGGAAGAAAATAAAAATGAAGGAGCAGACGATCCTATCAATCTATTGCTTGAGCAAGCTCTCATGCGACAGAGGGGCGAAATGATGGAGAATTTTGCCCACATCCTTCAATGCCTATCGATAGCATTAGGCGCATATTCATCAAGCAGCCACTTTGGAGGCACCTCGCCTTTCAAGGTACAAGTTAATTTCAATATTCTTGTATTTGAAGGACAGATAGATGCAGCAGCCCTAGAAAAATGGTTAACTCTGCTAGAAGGTTATTTCTCTGTTCACAATTTTTTTGACAAAGAAAAGATCACCTTCGCACTCCTTAAATCTCTCCCTCATGTCAAACATTGGTGGGAAAATTACTGGGAGTAAATTTCCACAGAGGAGTCTGGAATATACGAGGCTGATCCCACTTGGGATTTTTTTGTGGATGCGGTAAATGAACAATATTACCCTGTTGGCAACTATGAGGACCAATACATGAGATGGAACACACTGCAGAAAGAGAGGGGACAAGAAGTTCCAGATTTCAGCAATACCTTCCATACCTTGCGCACCAAGGTGGGTATCAAAGACTCCGAGTGACATTTGGTTCTGAAATACCGTGGGGCTCTACATAGATACATCCAAACTGAAATGGATTTTCTGGACATCTCATCACTCGGTGCTTCTTATCGATATGCTATCAAAATTGAGAAGAAATTTAAGCACTAGAACAAATGGGAGTTCGGGTATGCAAATCTGCAACAACCAAAGTATGGAAAATATATCCCTAACAAATAGTCTCCCAAAAACCAGTCCAAGACACAAGAAAAGAAGGGTCACGGGAAGACAAAGAAGGACACTGGAAAATGGTGTGATTTCCATAAAATCCCCTGGCACAACACCAATGAATGTCGCTCAAAACAATCATTGGTGGCCGAGATCAAAGACAAGGATTCGAACCCTGATTCAGAATTTGATTATGAAAATATTGGTAAAGGACATATCATTGATGCAGACCCCACTGCTATTGTCGTGACCCCAACAATTCAACCAGAAGAACCAACAGATCCTGAAGAGGGGGAGCGTCATTTTCATTCACATATATGGGTGAACGAGACTCGACTGCATTTTATTGTTGATAACGGAAGCCAAAAAAACCTCATCTCAGCAGAGGTCGTCAAACAGTTGGGATTTTCGACAACACCACACTTGCAGCCATACAACATTGGGTGGCTTCAGCAAGGACGAGATCTCTGTGTCAGCCAATAGTGTCAATTGTCATACGACATCCAACCCTTCAAGGATGAGGTATTATGCGATGTTGCCCCACTGGATGTCTCTGATGTTCTCTTGGGCCAACCATATATGTGGAAGCACCATGCTGTTTATGAGGCTCGACCTCATAGTGTCATTGTTACTTTGGGGGGTCATCTCTACAGAATACTAGAGGTAGTTACAACTATTGTTCCACCTAAAAAGTGTCACAAGGTAGTATCTCATACTGCAAAATTAATCTTCTTTACAATCTATTCAAAAGAGGAACATAAGGACACTGCAACCACGACAGTCTCGCCCCCTGCACCTTCTATCCAACAGAAGTAGGTCGAAAAGGTTGCAGCAAAGTGAAAATATTCCTTCTTCATACCTTCCTCTCATGTAGCTCGACTTTTTGAACAACCTCAACTTCAACAAGTTCATGACAGACTTCCACAAACTAAGCAACACGACGTCTCCAACAATAAAAGCAGCTCACCCAGATGTAGATCCAACAAACGATTTTCCCTCTCCCCTGGGAACTCAACACAATGGAGAACATTGCTTCCTAAGGAGGTAGGATTGATCTAGGTGGATATTAGTGGCCACCCACCTTTTCCTACTAGATCAAAAGAGTTTTCTGGCAATTTTGGCAATTTACTATTTTCAGTAGGTTTTAACTTCCGGGGCAATTTTGAGGGCCTAAATGAAGGTTTTTCGAGATCGAGGTTCTTAATGATATCTAAAGGCATGATTGATCCCCTAAAATGAATTTCATTGAAAATATCTTTCCAACGAGCTATCATACGCCTAAAACGAAGATCGTATGCAAAAGTTATGATCCCGAGAAGTTGATGTACTAACTTACCCAAATGGGGCCCACATAACTTTTGGCGCTTCATCTCCTAGGGTTAGGTTTTTGGATGTCTAGGACTTTTGGCATTCCTATTTATTGTAAAAATGCCTCTAGAGCCTCATTGTAATGATCTTCTTGTGAATGCGAGTAGCCGTCACATCTCTTCTCAGAGATAAGATGCCACCATTCTAGCGAGTCTTTCACTTTGTATTTTACAGTCTCTGTACATTTATTTCATTAATAGAAATTGTGTATTACTGTAGATCTGTGACTCTTTTTATTTCCTCTATATCTCTATTATATTGTTGTCTCTCTTGCAATATCTCTAAATATTTATGTGTTATATCTCCGCTCTCATTTCATGCCGAAAATAATCCGGATCAATGGGTATGCCCACCTCGGTGAGAAAATTGTTATTTTTGTAGATGGCGCCTCCCGATTTTTGGTTCTTGGGCTCACTTTTTCGGCACATCAGTAAAGATTGGTAATATATTTCGGCCATCAGATGCTCTTCTGACCTCACACATTAGGGGGCATCTATTATAACCCTAATTTTCACCATTCGATCTTACCTGGCAGCAGGCCATCTTAGATTCCTTCTTTGCCAAAACATTGCTGAACAACTCTTCTTAAAAAAACTTTTTATAAAGGCCCACGCACCCTACTCTATTTCTGCACACGTGTACATGCTTGATGAACCAAAATATCCCGCGTGTACCTACAAAAGCACGATAAAAGGAAAGTTGCCGATGGAACACACAACTTTGGGTGAGTTAACTAAACCTTTCGGCCATGCATGGCCGAGGGTTCACCCAAATACCTAGCTTCTTCTAGCCTATAAAAGAAGGGTTAGGGGTCCCATTTGGAAGAGGAGAATCATAGTAAAGAAACTATACCCAATTGCATATTCCCTTTGTCCCAACCCTTTATCCTTCCTTGTGCAAAGAGAAAGATAGAGCAAAGAAGTTGGAGGACAATAGAAGAGGAGCCCAAGACTAGGTTCATGGAGCAGCAACCAACTTCATCATTGTAAGTTGATTTGTTGAAGTTAATAATAAAGAGATACTTTTCGGGTCCCACCATATGAGGTTTTTATGATTTATTGTATACTTGTTTATTGAAATCTCTAACCCATTAATCTATAGATCAAATGCATGCAGAGTTTGTTGTTTGTTTTATGTGAATACAGGTCAGCCTTGGGAGGAGAGCTGCAATCAAAAAATGATCAAGCGTAAGGAGGGATCTACATCAAACGCCCATAATAAGGTATGCTCATTTAACTATGTATTTGCTTAGGAATAATGGGGATTAGGTCTGGGACAATGGTAGAAAGTAGAGATCTTTAGGTCTTTTCTGCATGCATAATATAACCCTAAGTGCTAGTCCATAGAGGGATTTCCCACTCACAACAGCGGTGGATTTGACATGTTGAAGCACATGATATCATGTCTTGGCGAAAGTGGTTTCGACAAACCACCTTCTTGCTCAGATGTATCTCTGAAGGCGCCGCACGTCTATGTTCTCAATACTTGGGTCTTATATAGAATTGTCACGGTGATAACACCAGGAAATCAAGAGAGATAACTCTGATGTATATATGGAACCAAAATAGCTCATATTTTTCATGAATTATTGAATTGTTATCTTGATAAGTTTTGATGGCTGCTCGTTTTGAAGAATTTACAACAACTAGATCAGATCAGATCAGATCAGTGTAGAGTCCATAGGAATGAAAGAGGCACAGGGGAATTACAGTTAACAAGATGAGACTAGAGGGATGGATGTCCAGTTGGGAATTGAAGGAACAAACTCCAATGGACATGGAGAAGAAAGGAATGAAAACATGAATATGGCTGAGACCATTAAAAATTTGCAGAAGGATGTCGAAAGCCATAAGGCTGATAATGAAAGGCTTAGGAGAGCCAAGGAGTGGCAGGATGACTTCAACATGAAGTTATTGGAGGGCTTGAATAGAATAGAAAATAAATTGGTTAAGGAGAGTGGCTCAAGCAAATCTGGAAGTCACAAGCCTTTGTATGAGAAAAGAAAAGAAATAAGTGTTAGTAGACATCACCATCATTCCCCAAGGCATTCCAATAAGAGAGCAGGAAAAAACTCAAGTCTATCCCCTGTTAGAAGGTATAAGAGGTCTGGGGTGGATGAGGTGTGAGGAGAAATGAACAAAATCAAACCTCCTACATTTGATGGTGAGCACAAGAAGGATGAAGATGCAGAAACAATGTTGCTGGGCATGAGAAAATATTTTCAATTGCATAATTATTCTTCTCATGCAGAAGGTTGAATTTCTATCTATAAACTCAAAGGAAAGGCCTCCATGTGGTGGGATCAACTTGTGCAGGTGCAACACATTAAAGAGAAAAATGTTACTTGCAGGGAATTCAAGAAGTATTTTGAGAAGAAATACTTGACTAAGAGATACTATGACAAGAAAATGAAAGAGTTCTTTGAACTCAAGAATGGAAGTATGACCATAGATGAATATGAGAGAAGGTTTCTAGAACTGCTGAAGTATGTCTCTTTCATCAATGATGAGATAGTCAAAATTCAAAGGTATTTGAGTGGATTGCCATCGTTCATCAGTGACAAAATACAGTATGATGATCCTAAGACACTAGAAGAGACCATAAGGCAAGCTAAATGTCTGTATGATCAATAGAAAGAAAGGCCAGTTTTCCAAAAGGATTGGGAAGACAATAAGAAATTCAAGAGGGATCAGAGGAAAAAGGGAACTAAGACACCATTCTTCAAAAATAATCCAGAAGGACAACAAATGCCTAAACAACCCAAAATGATTGACATAGGGAGTCAAGGGCCAAGGCAACCACCTATTCAATGTTGGGGCTGTAAAGGAGATCATAGGTTCAGAGATTGTCCTCATAGAGGTGAAAGAGGTAGGACTATTCACAATGTAAAACAAGGTGAAATAGTGGAGGACATAGGAAGACATGTTCCAAGGATTTATGCAGCCCTAGATAACAAGCAAGAAGAGTATCAATCCCACATGATAGAAGTGGAAGGTATGATCAACAACCAAACCATTGCTATTTTAATTGATTCAGGAGCTAGTCATAGTTATATCGACCCGAAAATGGTGGAAAGTTTGCATTTTCCAAGAAGAAAACATGGGAAATCCTAGTTGGTGCAGCTGGCTACAGGATCCAAAAAAAAAGTTAATGAGATGGTTAAGACATGCCTCATGGAGATGAATGGACTGAACACTAAGGCAGTTTTGAACATCTTGCCTTTAGGTTCCTATGACTATCTAATTGGGATGGATTGGTTGGACCAACATCATACTCTCCTGGACTGTCATAAAAAAACATTCACTTGTTTGGATGAGGAAGGGAAACTAAGGAAAGTATAGGGAATTCCCAGGGCAGTAACCATTAGAGAAATTTCAGCATTGTAGCTGAAGAAATGTTACAGAAAAGGGTGTCAATTAATTGCAGCTCCTTTGGCGTAGATACCTAAGGAAAAGGTGCCAAATTTGGAGAATTATGCAGTCCTAGAAGATTTTTAATGTGTGTTCAAGGAGGTACCAGGGCTACCCCCGAGGAGAGAGATTGATTTCTCTATAAATCTAATACCTAGAGCAGCGCCAGTGTCAAAGGCTCCTTACAGAATGAGTACACCAGAGTTGAAGGAGTTACAAATGCAACTTGAAGAACTTCTGAAGAAGGGGTATATATGCCTAAGTGTGTCACCTTGGGGTGCCCTAGTCTTGTTTGTGAAAAATAAAGATGGAACATTAAGATTGTGCATTGACTTCAGACAATTGAACAAAGTGACTGTTAAGAACAAGTATCCTCTGCCAAGGATTGATGACCTCTTTGATCAATTGAAGGATGCAAAGATATTTTCAAAGATAGATCTCAGATTAGGATACCATCAGGTAAGGATTAAAGAATAATATATCAGCAAGACCACCTTCAGGAGAAGGTATGGTCATTATGAGTTCACATTGGTGCCATTTGCGTTGTCAAATGCACCAGCTGTTTTCATGTGCTTAATGAATGGTGTTTTCCGAGAATATTTGGACAAGTTTGTCATTGTCTTTTTGGATGAAATTCTTATATATTCCAAGTCAGATGAAGAGAATGAACATCATTTGAGGATGGTGTTGCAAGTATTAAGGGAGCATCAGTTGTATGCCAAATTGAGCAAGTGCTCATTTTATCAGAAACAAATTCATTATTTGGGGCATATCATTTCACAGGATGGGATAACAGTTGGATGTCGAGAAGATAGATTAAATTAGAGAATGGTCAACACTGAAGAATGTCACAGAGGTGAGATCATTCATGGGTCTTGTAGGCTACTATATAAGATTTATTAAAGGATTCTCAAAGATTGCACACCCAATCACTTTCTTGCAAAGAAAGGGGGTGAAGTTTTAGTGGACACTGGATTGCGAGAAGAGTTTCCAACACTTGAAACAATTATTGACAAGTTCTCCAATATTAAGGATCGCAGACCCAAATGAAGACTTCGTTGTATGCACAGATGCATGTAATGAAGGACTTGGTGGAGTCCTCAGTCAAAATGGGTTTGTCATATGTTATTAATCAAGGAAGTTGAAGGAGCATGAAAGAAACTATGCCACTCATGATTTGGAATTGGCAGCCATAGTGCATGCCTTGAGGAAATGGAGACACTACCTCATGGGAAAGAGATTTGAGCTAAGAATAGACCACAATGGTCTGAAATATTTATTTGATCAGCCAAATCTAAATGCTAGGCAAAGAAGACGGTTAGAATTTCTAAGAAAATATGACTTTGATATAAAGCATATCAAGGGGAAAGAGAATAAAGTGGTTGATGCACTCAACAAGAGGGTGCATGAACTACATGCTACAACCATTAGCATGTATAAAACTGATATTAAAAGAAAAACTTTGGAGCCTGCAAATGTAGATATGCAATACATAGAATTGGTAACAATGCTACAATAGGGTAAGATGCCACAAAAGGTGGATAATTATAATTTGGGAATAGATGAAATACTACTGTACAAGAACATAATTTTTGTTCCAAATGTCCAGGACTTGAAACGTACAATTTTGCATGAAATGCATAATGTTCCTTATGCAAGGCACCTTGGATATCAGAAAATAGTGGTAGCGATCAAAAGCCATTACTTTTGGCCAGGTATGAAGAGAGAGATCTCTGAATACATCGCTAGATGTATGGAATCCCAGAAAGTTAAAGCTGAGCATAGGCACCCAGCAGGGTTGCTACAACCTTTACCCATTCTTGAATGGAAGTGGGAAGTGGTGACAATGGATTTTATTACGAGATTTCCCATAATAGGAAAACTACACGATTCGATCATGGTGGTGGTGGACAAGATTACGAAATATGCTCATTTTATTCCACTGAAAACTACTCACAAGGCAACATATGTTGCTAATATTTTCATGAAGGAAGTGGCATGATTGCACGAAATTCCTAAAATAATTGTGTCCGACAGAGACCCAAAATTCACCTCGAATTTTTGGAAAGGATTGTTCAAAGGATTCAGAAAGAATATGAACTTTAGTACAACTTATCATCCCGAATATGATGGATAGACAAAGAGGGTGAACATAGTGATAGAAGACATACTGAGAATGTATGTGATGGACAAACCATCGAAATGGGAAGACTACCTACACCTGGTAGAATTCGCTTACCACAATGGGTATCCAACATCATTGAAGATGATCCCATTTGAATCACTTTACGACAACAAGTGAAATACTCGAGTGAGCTGGGATAACCTAGCTGATAGGACAGTAGTTGGGCCAGAGTTGCTCGAGGAGATGGAAGAACAAATGATAAAAATTAAGAAGAATTTAAAAGCTGCCCAAGACAGGCAAAAAAGTTATGCCGATAAGAACAGAACTCACAGAGAGTTCAAAGTGGGTGATCATGTTTTCCTGAAAGTGAAAGCTAACAGGAGTTCCCTGAAGCCGGGAAGCTGCACCAAGTTGGTAGCCAGATTTTGTGGGCCATTTGAAATCCTAGAAAGGATTGGTCCAGTTGCTTATATGATTGCATTGCCTGCATCTATGTCTATTCATAATGTCTTCCATGTGTCATTTCTAAAGAAACATATAACTGATGCTAATCATGTTATTGATTGGAATGTGATTCAGGTAGAGAAAGAAGGCGCTTTTTAAGTGCATCCGGTGCACATTTTGGACTAGAAAGTCAAGCAGCTCTGGAACCAAGCCAAAGGGATTGTAAAGGTCCAATGGACCTGGTACGGTCCCAAGGATGCTACTTGGGAGAATGAGGATGCAATGCGGATAGAATACCCACATCTTTTTGAGTAATTTTGAAAATTTTGTTGTATATAAGTATATGATGCACTGAGGACAATGCATAAATAAGGAGAGGAGATTGTAATATCCCTCGGCCGAACCCAATTATAAATGTAAAGTAAGTATACATAAGCTGGTGAGCTGTTTTGACATCATTTTGTAATGCACCTTTCATGGCATAGTGCGTGCATGATCTGCGCAGTAAAATGATGTAGTGTGCACATTCCCGGATACCGCATGTAGTAACTAAAGTGTGCGTAGTATGGAGGTCAATGAACCTTGTGTATATGATATGTGATATAGGCTGGTGAGCCAGTTATTATAATTTGGAATGCTTATGTTTTGGAATTAGGCCAGAGCGCCTAGACCTTAGAGGCCAGTGCGCCTATTTTGTATATGTCTCATGATTAATATAAAATACATCGCTACGTGCAGAACGACCATGATAAAAGAGATGGGAGACTGAACTTCACTAGTTAGGGAAAGGGAGGGCCAAAATTTAAGGAAAGGGCTAAGCTAGAGAGCTTAAGCCAAAAAGGAATATTATATCAATATTTCCTAAAAAATAAAGTAAGGATAATTATTTATCCTAAGTTCTAAAGTTGGGGACAAGTGGACCAAAGTAGCTTCCAACATGACAAGTGTTAAGTTGGGGACATGCATTCATATTGTGGGGACTTATCTCATTTGGTCACTTTTCACGGGGATTCTTACCAACATATTGATGATCATTCTCACCATCACTTTCACGATCAGTTTCATCCACATAGTCCATTATCCTTGAGACATCCATTTCACCATATCTGTTCCTATTTCCATAACCTTTTTCCGGTTGGTGTACCTGGTTAGCTTGGAGCGGGATTGAAGAAGTGGGTTGTCAGGCCCATGAGAAATTCTCCGAGCGAGAGAATTGCTGTGGATTGATTCCCAAAGGTGCTAAAATTCAACTACAGTGCTCTGAGACTTCCAGTTTGGCATGTTGCTAAAGCCCTAGAAGGGAAGTGGGACAGCCGAGGGACTGTTGAGAAGAGAAGGGGCACACTTCCTTGGGTAGGACAGGCATGCGGGGAATGAGAGGCTATAGGCTGTTAGTTGAGTGAGCACTTGAGAAAAATTCTTTCCTGTTGTCCATGCACCTTAGCTTGGTTAGGAACTTCTTTAATCGGGTGGAGTTCAGTCCCAGCTCGGGGGTGACTCACTGTTGAGAGTGATGAACAGTGTAGTCTAAGGCTAGAAGGTTCGTGGATGGTCTGTATGCAGTTGGTGACAATATTTCCAAGATAAGTACCAATTGTATGATATAATTATATGCTACATTGTTATTTACATGCTTATGTTATGGTTTATCATATATGTGATTATAACTGTATGTATGTTTATGGGTATTTCCTTGTATATGTTGCATATCTATGATTACTGTTATTTCAGTATGAAATCATATATTATAGGATGTATTTGTTTGTTTACATTTATATGTAAATCTTCTGCAAGAGTGTTGTATGTATATGTTATAATTGCATGCAGTTGAAGTGAAAATTTATGTGGCATAGCTCAGTTGAATACTGGGTATGTTACAGTATGTTCCGCAACGAGGGAATGAAAGTTTTCCCTAGAGTAGCATGGCCAGCTTGTTAAGGTTGGGGATGCTACCAATTGGTATTAGATCATGAGAGATTTCTCTGGAGTGGCATTTCCCTGGCCTGTGGGTGGCCGGGGGAATGTTACAAATTGGTATCAGAGCATGAGATATTGCTCTGGAGTGGAATTTCCTCTGCCTGTTGGTGGTCGGGGGAACATTACAAAAGGGGACAGGCGTGTAGGGGATGTGAGTGGAGGAAAGGTGTCAGAGGGAGCGAGGGTGGTAAGTG
>ML791197.1:227856-237876 GCA_009831015.1 Picea engelmannii
GCCCAAAAACCACTAACTTGGACCCCCCCAT
This sequence comes from Picea engelmannii, assembly GCA_009831015.1. Taxonomy (NCBI): domain Eukaryota; kingdom Viridiplantae; phylum Streptophyta; class Pinopsida; order Pinales; family Pinaceae; genus Picea; species Picea engelmannii. Next base: position 227,888 of record ML791197.1, read on the forward strand.
TAAAGGAAGAATGTCTGGGGGGGGGAGGGGTCTGATATGGGATGTGTGTTGTAGATATGAGTGCATAGATTTTGGTCGTTGATATCTGGACGATGCTTAGCACAATGTGCCAAGGCCGCCCAACCATAAAAATTTAGGATAAGAGCCAAAAGTGGGTTTTTAGCCCGCTTTCATGCATTTTTCCACCACATGGCTAAAAACACACCATTTATCAATAATATGTGATAACATACTCAATCCCAATGTTCACATGTGATTATTATGTTCATTCTTGGAAAATTCATTTTGATGATGTCTATTCAGGTGAAGGATGTGCATAAATTCAATCATATCATCACTATCTAGGTTTTCTCATTCGATGGAGTGTAGGTACAACCAAAAAGGTACCTATCATACCTATCATGCTCGAGTGAGGGAATTTCTAGAGGGAGGGGGGGAAAGTGTTACGATGTCCAACACATCTAACATGGTGAGATAAACTAGAGGTGAAAAGGTCAGAATAAAATTCCGTAGGTGCATTGAATTATTTCTTGCTGAAGGAGGTTCTTGTTCATATGATGAGGAGAGCATAAGTGATGTCGAGGTTCCTTTGAGGTACAAACATCTACTGATACCATGGGTACCCAATGATTTTCCTCAGTTAGACACTGAATTCTATGTCAATGAGAGGATTTATCGCATTACTTCATCATCCATACATGGTTTGGGTCTATTCTCCATGGATGACATAAAGGTGAAAGATGAAGGACTTACTGATTTGATGGAGTATGTCGGGCCATGTTACAAATATGGATATTGATTGAGGATTGTCTGATATATGCCAAGTATGTAGAGATATGTAGTCGCTGCAAATTACATACAACTAAAAAAAACAATCAAAATAAAGGAGCGACAATGTATATTGATGGAAGGGAAAACACGTTGGACAATATTGCGGGGCTTATTAACATCACAAGACCCATGACAACAAGAAAGAAACCCAATTGTATATTTGAGGAGCATGAAGGAAATCCAATATTTATATGTGTAGTGAAAACAATAACTATAGGGGAATATTTGTTGATCGATTATGATTTGAATCGAATCGATGGAAGCACTGCTATTATGGGGGTAAACATGTTCTACCAGTATACCAAACCTGTAATTAATGTTTTCCTTTTTATATATTTAACATAAATTTTAATAGATCATGCTTCTTATATTATTTTCTAACATTCTAAATTGTCATGCATCTTATAATGTGACAGGGTGATCATGGGAAGGAACCGACTAGATCAGAGCATGTATAACAATGATTTTCATATCAATTCTTGCTTACAATAATTGAATTAACATGTTTATTTATTCATGTAGACGAGCACACCATCAGAGCAGGATGTTGCATGGAATGAAATATATGAATCCATCAACCCGATGGAAACAATTCAAAAGGACTTGAGAAGGACAAATAAGGAATACATTGAATTGGATAGGTCTAAGACACTTATAGAGGAGGGAAAAAAAGAATGGAAATTTTAAGGTAGGATATAGAACAATATGGGGTAAGTTTAATTTAAAAAAAATACTATTTTAGACATATATTGATTTATGATTTTTTTGTCTGATACCATTATACAAGAAATACTCTAACATTTTCTTTCTATAGGAAATTTTGAATCCGACGGGACAACCTGGTCATGGGGATGCTACTGGTGGAAGCGATGCAAAAACCCCACAACATCCTAGCATGAGCCACATACCTACGGGGATATTTTCCTCTCCGTCTGTGGCACAAATGAATGAAATTCCTGGGGCCCATGAGACACCCCCACTGCACACACTATACTATGCTCATGAGGTTCTAGAGGGCGAATCTCATGAGGACATTGGCTCTGCATAGCCAAAGCATTTTTATCCCAGGAAACACATGTTATAAGCTCGGGAACACTCTCCATAAACTTTTTGGTGGACAAAAATTTGGTTCCCTTGAAGATACAACAAATCCCAAGTATTTTTGAATATGTTAAATAGTTAATTCCAACCATTTTATTGAAACCTACATATTTCATATTATTTTGGTCTAATTATCATATCGTTTTTCAGAAAACAATATTTTTTACAAAACCTTGCATGAAAAGGTTCTAGTGATATTTGGGACCACCATTTTCACTCAGTGGAATGTCCAGAATAAAGATTTGAAAAAGAATATTATAGACCATATGGTCGGCCTATTTGGTGATATATTCAACAAGTGTGAAATCACCTCGAGGGCCAGTACATATTTGAAATATATCAGAGATGAATATAGGGTTCAATTGCAAAATAACCCTAAGTATAATCATCCTCTGGCCATTCCCGAGAGGGAATGGAAGAATATACAAGAGGACACAAAGGATAGTGCATTGAGAAGTGCATGGAAGACACCACCTGGCTCTGGAAGGTAATATATGATATTTTGAATTGAATATGCTGAATTTTGGTTAGTTCTACAGAAAAAATCACGATATCTTACAACATACTTGAAAATTTTCATACAATCCTAGACACATCAAAAGAAACAAAGGAAAGACCGGATAAACATGGGAAACACAAACTTGGCCAAGGTGGTTACTTGACATTAAAATATAGAATTGTAAGTACCAAATACTTTATTCATATTATACATATCATCATGCAAATTTTACCTAATTGAAACCAGTAAGAAAAAATCCATATCTTATGCCATGTGATGTAGGGGGATACATTCAACAATGCTTCCAGAAAATAAGACTTGATGCTCGGCTTCAAGTTCAAATTTAAAGATGTGGTGGAAAATCGACAAAGTAAGGGATCACATACACAATCTAACCCTTCGAACGAGTTGGTAAATAAAATGACAAGATTGTACTTGTTGATTACTTGTCCAATATATTGACAATTGATTTTACCCATCAATTAATTATGTCTCTATTTGTTTTAAAAAGGCAAGCAACACCGGTTCATTTGACGGTGGTGGAAAACAACCCCGTGATACTAGTGGTTCACAAACCCATCACAATATGCATGTATTTAAAATAAATTCATAATATGACGATTATAAATATTTCCCTTAGATGGTGTACTTGTAACTTTTCTTATTTCAATTCCAAAGAATGTAGATGAGGGTGCTCAAAGAGTAGAGGAATTGACGACAATCCAACCAATGATTGCCACTACTCCTCTAGGTAAAAAACATAGTAATTATATTCATACTAATGAAACACTACTATGAATAATAACTAACCATGTCCTTTTAACACTTTTTGTTATTTTGGTGGATGCCCCTATAGTGCATCAACGTCCATGCATTGCTAATAGAAGTAGTAGAATGCTTGAGATGACCCATCATCTTCTAGCAGCAGAACACGACCCAAAAGATGAAGGTCGGGATCAAGAAAAACTTGATGATGATACAATCATTATTTTTATAAAAAATAAGAAGCAAAAAGATAAGTGAATGTATATATTTTCAGCACAAATTTTATTAATATAAATTATGGACTATACAATTTTTTGTTTTGCTAGTTGTGCGTGGACCTTATATGCTCTATATGCATGTACCTTCTTTATTTCATTTACCTTTAATTCTTTTTTTTCTACTTGTTATGCATGACTGGGTATGGGGAATTGAGAGTGATTTGAGGGTGGGGGGGAGGGCCAAACGAGCTTCCACCTTCACATGGCTGGTCTTGTCTAGTAGAGAATAAATTATTCTTGAAAACAAGAGGAGAAAATTCATGAGGTATTCCCCTTTATTATTTCTATAGAATCGTACATGTTCAATTATTATTCAATCATATAACATTTAATTCTCTTTGTCAAATGCAAGCTCATTGATGTTTAGTTATTATTTAGTCATTTAACCTATTATTGTCTTTGACAAATGCATGTTTGAAGGGTGTTCACCTCCACGATCCTTAACGCATTTCCGACAAGGTTTGTGCTAACCATGTTTTTTAGTCTTTCCTTGGGTTTTTTGGACGTATATGGGAGCCTACAGAAAGTAACCAAGGAAAGAATAGAAAAATATGGGAAAACAACTTCACCAAGATCGTTACTTGAGATGAAAATCTCGAATTGTAAGTACCAAATAATTTATTCGTATTATACATATCATCATTCAAATTTTATTAATATATATTATTGACTGTACAATTTTTGTTTTGCTTGTTGTGCGTGGACCTCATATGTTCTATATGCATCTACCTTCTTTCTTTAATTTAAATTTAATTCTTGTTTTGATACTTGTCATTATATAGTTACATTATTAGTTATTCCCCCCTTTTTATATTACATCTCTCTCTCTCTCTCTCTCTCTCTCTCTCTCTCTCTCTCTCTCTCTCTCTCTCTCTCCCCAACCCTCCCAAAAGTTGTACCCTGATTTCATTGCATCCACACCTTCAAAAGCTCATATGTCCCTTTCATTCAATCCATCATTGTATTATCACTATTTCATTGCCACCCATTCGATATCTCTCCTTCTATCCCTCTCTCCCCCACTCTACTCCTCTGTATCCCACATCTCTCTCTCTCTCTTTATCTCTATTTATTTCTCCCCCACTATCTCCCTCCATCCTCTACTCTCTGTATCCCACACATATACCCCTCTCTCCAACCACTCTCTATCCCCCTATCTCACTCTTGTTTTATCTCTCCCATTATCTCTCTCTCTCTACCACTCTCTCCATCCATATATTTCTCTCCCTCCTCCCTCCCTCTCTCTCTCTCTCTCTATATATATATATATATATATACACACATATTTATCTCCCCTTCCTTCCCACTATCTCTCCTATTCCCTTCACCCCTCCCTCTACCACTATGCCCCTCTCTTTAATTTAGTCTACCTCCCTCCCTCTCTCTCTCTCTCCATATCACTCTCACTCTTACTCTCTCACTCTCAATATATATCACTCTCTCTCCCCCTTTTTCAATCTCAACCTCTATCTCACACCGACATTCCCCTTTATTCCTAGGAACAGAAAGGCAAAGAGAGGGAGAGTGATGCAAGAACATCTCAATCATCTTGGGGATGACACATCAAAGGAAGTTATGGGGACACAGATTTTTGTTTACAACAATTATTGGTTGCTATAGGTTGCGAATGGATGCACTACAGGGAGTGACAACATCACTACATATTATAATAATTTTGCAGAGTTGTAGCAATGGGGTAGCTAGGAGCACTGCTATAGAATCGAAAAGTGCATGGACGGTTACACAATAGAGGACAAGTTGTTACATAAATAGTTGTGGTTGTGTTGAAGGAGTGTGTTTCAAGGTTTAATATTGAAGGATGCACAGAGGGAGATGAATTTTCATTGAGGAAAGAATGAAAAAAAAGTAGGAAGATGAAAGGGCGTGAAAAGACTTGGGGAATTGAAGCAAACAATTCTAGAGAAATAAAATAGAGCACCGAAGAGATTGAGGGGACTTACAAAATGAGAAAGGCAAGAGATCATGCAAGATAGGAGTGGTTGAGGTTACCATGACATCTGAACTGGAAACCCAACGAAATTTGTAAGGCGTGAATGATATTAGAACCGATGTATAGTACCATGTACAAATGGATAAATTTTTTTGTTGAAAATTTAATCTTTCTCTGTGTGTGTATATGCCTAACATCTTATAGGATGTATTGAATTTGTTCTTGACATGATTATGTGAAAGTTAGTGCCATTTATTGAATGATTAAATACCATAGAATATATATTTGTATGATATGACGGTGCATATGGTATGAGTCTGTGGAAGGCAGTGTTGGAATTTTTTCATTTAAGGTTTGTCTCCATACAAACAATATGAACATAAGTTGTTGTATCGATTGTGGGTTACATGTTTCCGCAAAAAGGTTACCACATCATAGGTATATTGTAACGGGAGACATATTACTGCTAGAGATGCATTGCAACAAAAAGAGACATGTTGCAACATAGACGAGTTATAACATGGGTGTGTTACAACCCAAAGGCATGTGGTCAAAGATGTGTTCTAGCTGCATGTGTAGATGTGTTGTAGCAACAGTCAGGATGAAATAAATGTGTTGTAGCAGGAGGCTACAACAAGAAGCATGTTACAACAGATTTGTATCACAACTGATAAGTGTTGCAAAAAAAACATATGATAATAGGACCTATGTTGCAACATAGACGTATTGCAACAACGAGATGTGTGTTGCAGCATGATGTAAGGTGATGCATGAGGATAGTTGAGTTGCATCAATTGGACATGTGTTGCAGCAGAGACATATAATAGAAGGAGATGATTTGCAACAAAAGACATTCCACCACATAATATGTGTTGCAGCAGGAGATGTGTTGTAGCATATGAATTTTTCTATAGGAGGTGTGTTACAGAAGAGCAGACATGTTGAAACAAGAGAGAAGGATGCAATAAGGAGTGTGTTGTAGTAGGAGAGGGTGAGTTGTTGTAGAGGGATATTTCTTGTAGAAGTAAATTTGCAACAAGAGGTGAGTTGCAGTAGAAGGAAAGTTGCAGTAGGAGGTGAGTTGCAGCAAGAGGCAAGTTGCATCAGAAGGCAAATTGTAGTAGAAGTGAGTTGCAACTGAAAGAAAATCATAGTAGAAGGGAAGTAGACATGGATGCATGAGAACGATGATACAGCCCAAGGGGATGTGGCATGATCAGGTCAAAAAGAAGGAAAATGTAGCAATGATGAAGAAGCATTATGGTAGTTGTGATTCTGATTACGCACACATGAATAAATTTTCTACTGCGAATGCACTCTAATGGTAGGGGGTGGATTCCCACTGCATCAAGTGGTATCAGAGCTTAGTTCAACTTTGGGATGAAAGAATGTGAGAAGGTATCCGAGCTTGGTTAAAATATGAGGTGGAAGAATGTGAGAAGATATCAGAGCTTGGTTCAACTCTGGGATGAAAGAATGTGAGAGTACAATGAAATAGAAGATGCCTTTGCAGGAAAATGAATTGCAAAAATTGCAGGAAAATTGCAAGATAACAAAGTTTGTAGATGACGAATATGTCTAAGAAAATGTTTGAGTAGAAGATGATGCCATGAAGATGAAGCATGAAGGAATATGTTGAGTTGAATATGGATAACATACAGTCTAGAAGAAGGTGAAGCTGATGAATATGTTGTTGATAGAGAAAGGAGAAGATTTCAAATATCCCAAGGAAAAAGACATGCTGCAGAAGAATGTTAGAAGAATGAAGTTTGTTGAGGACCAAGCGTGAAGGTATTGCATGGAGAAGAAGAATATTGAAAGTTGTCTCTAGTAATTTTAAAAGAATGTGTATATGTTGACATAATCGTTGACTGAGGCATTCCGCGTGTGGTTGCAGATTGATTCAAGGGAGGTGTAAAATGGGAGCATGTGACTCCATGTTGTGTGGCTTCGATCATGAGTGGCTAGTTGCACCGAAGGCCTTTATACATTGCATGAAAAAGGGTAGTGAGATATCTTGGATTGGACATGCATCAGATCGATTTGTGTAGGTGGTGTGGATTGAGTCAAGGGAGGTGTAACATGGAAGCATGTGACTCCATGTTGTGTAGCTTCGAGCATGAGTGGCTGGTTGCACCAAAGACACTTTTTACACTGCATGAAAAAGGGAAATGGGATGTCCTGGATTGGACGTGACTCATATCCAATTGTGAAGGTGATGCATGACTAAAAATCACTTGAATAATGCATTTGGTAATGAATAAAGAGATTTAGAGAAGGTAGCAGTACCAAAAGTTGCGCTGCTATAGAAAGTTGAGTTGCAGCAGGAATAAAATGAAAATTCTAGATCTCCATGACGATATTATTGTTGTGTTGTTGTGGATTGAGGGAAACAATGAATTGAAAGAAAGAATGTGCAATAGAGGAAGATTTATTTTATATTGAAGTGTATAGAAGATGAGGAATGTAGAGTTGAGAGTGCAACGTTGGAGAGTTTCATTGGATATTTGTAGATGGAGGTGATTTATACAATGTCACAACCTGGTCGAATTGAAGTCCTTAAAATCCATGAGAATGGGACACAAATTCCTTAGCCAGTCTGCACCCAACACAATGTCAAAACCTCCCATGTCGATAGCAAACATATGGGATTTCAGGTGGTAGTCACCAATTTGGAGACACACATTTTCACAACGCCCTCCACATTTCATGGAACCACCATTGGAAATCATGATTTGGAAATTATTGACGACATGGATGTAGCAATGAGTTTCTTGGGCAATGCAGCGATGAATAAAATTATGGGTGTTTCCACTATCATCCAGAATGATGACCTTCCTATGCTTGATGTAATCGATTAGCTTGAGGGTTTAGGGAGCGGAGAAGCCAGTGAGAGCATTGAGGGAAATGAATGGTTCTACTTCGGGAGGATCTGAGGGAGGGGTTATGTTAGTGGATTCAGGTGAATCAGACACAAGGGGATTTTCTACATCCTCTTTCGAAATATCCTTGGAGATGGCCATAAAAAGATTTTGTTCCTTACACTTGTGGCCTGGAAAATATTTTTCATGATAATTATAACAAAGGCCTTTGAGTTGGCGTTCAACCATTTCAGCCCTGGTTAATTTTTGGATCTTTAGTGGAGAAAAGGGAGTAGTGGGATTTACTGGTTTAGGGAGAGGGATAAAGGAGGGTTTTCGGTTTTGAGAAGATACAACCTTTTGTGCTTCTTTATCTCTTTTAGTATCCTCCACCCAATTCTGAGGCCGAGCCATGAGGACATGGGTCCAAATCTCATCCTTGAGGCCATTGATAAAACACTCTCAGAAAAAGGCATCAGACATGCCCTCTATCCTAAAATCCAGGCACTCAAAGGCAGCTATAAAGTCTTCCACTGTTCCTAATTGTTTCAACTTTGTCAAACAACCCAAATGGTTGGTGTCGGTGTCAAAGCATTCATAAAGCTCTGCCACAAAGTGTGTCCAAGCAATATACCCTTGACGGGAAGTTTTTCTCCATTGCCACCTGTTAAGCCCTAATATTGTCTAATTAACCCTTAATTGGGGCATATTATATTAGTAATGTTATTTTATTTTTGTTGGCTTTAGGCCATTAGTTGTAATTATACCTCCTGGTCTCCTATATATACCAAGGAGACATTTTCATTTTGAATCATCTTGTACTTGAACATTTAAGTCGGGTAAAAGGAGGTTTCCCCCTCGAAGAGGATTATTATCTGAAATTATCTCTTTTTCAAGGTGTTGAGTACCTTTTCTGAGGTTTTTCTATGCTATATTGATATTTGGTTCTTAACATATGGTATCAGAGCTCAAGGTCTTGGGGTTTTGCTGCTACATCTGAGACACCTTGGAATTTTTGCTATAACTTTTTTTCTACAATGTTTCAGAAGGAACGGCTTGGAGGATATTTAGTATACGGATCAAGGTACGTTGGGTTCAAAATTCATCTCCTGAGGCCTTATACTTTCGGAGATACAGATTGTGAAATATAGGGTTCTGGAATCATCCTGAACTAATTCATTGCGTAATTTTCGCTATAAAACATTTTCTGTAATGTTTCAGACCCTGAAATCTGAAGGATATTTATAGAAATTAGTAAGGTATCTATGGTAATTTTTTTATCTTCTGGGTCATCTTAAATTTGTAGATACACCTTGTGTAAGATAGGGTATCTGACTAGTCCTATTGACTAGTCTCAAGAAGGTGTTCTAGGTAAAACAATCATAACTTCTTCCTAAAGTGTCCAAATTGAGTGGGACTGGTTTCATTGGATCCTGGACATTCTGTACTATTTTGGGTGCAAGTTTCAAAATTTTATATCAATTATTTTGTGCGGGGCACGCTATACAAGTGAGATCTCTTGGAAAGGACAAAAATCAACAAGTTGTGGGGAAGTTACCATAAATTCCACTTGGCACATCCAATTTTGATCAGACCTGTGGCATTGTAGAGAAGAAATATCAGAGAACTACATAAAATAAAGTTTCATACCCAGAAGGGCCAAAACTTGGGAGATACAACAGAAGAAATATTGTCTAGCAGAA
>ML791197.1:242684-280521 GCA_009831015.1 Picea engelmannii
GGCATATTATATTAGTAATGTTATTTTATTTATGTCGGCTTTAGGCCATTAGTTGTAATTATACCTCCTAGTCTCCTATATATACCAAGGAGACATTTTCATTTTGAATCATCTTGTACTTGAACAATTAAGTGGGGTAAAAGAAGGTTGCTCCCTCGAAGAGGCTTATTATCTGAAATTATCTCTTTTTCAAGGAGTTGATTACTTTTTCTGAGGTTTTTCTATGCTATATTGATATTCGTTTCTTAACACCACCATTGCCAACGTTCTTGATCTAAATGGAGAACACCATATCAGAGTTTGGCCAAGTCATCTGTAATGCCATATAAAGAGAAATAATGTTCCATTTGGGTTACCCAACCAGTGGGGTCCGAGCCATCAAATTTGGTCACATTCACCCGCGGAAGGCGTAGGTCACGTTGAAAGTGATGGTTTTGAAAGTTATGGGAATGAGAGGAATAATCACCGTCAGTATGTGGAGGTGATTCAGAGGAAGGGTTATCTATAGGGATATGAAGCTTGGTGCAGAGTGATGAAAAGAAAGATTCAAGCTGGCTGGTCAGGTCTTGTTTGATTGCCTCCATTGAGGACTGCATGGTGGTATTGATGGCGACAACATTGGCACTGAGGCATTTCACTTCTTGTTAGGTATCGATGAGACTAGATTGCAAGGTATTGAAGTGAGCTTCCAAGTCTTGGCTACGGGTATGGGCCATGAGGACGAGGGAACCAAAAAGGGGCGGGTGGGGTAAAAATATTTTGCTGAAAAATGATATGGATCAATGTGATATGGGTGAAGAGATGAATCCAATGGAATATGTATCAAATAATGGTAAAAACATTTCTAGACTTGTTTTTTTTTTACACCTACGGAGTTATACTCCGGTCTGAAGAATACTGCAGTGATGAAATGCCCAAATGCTTAATCAGGAAGAAATGTGTAGTGATTTGGCAACCCAAACACAGTTGTGCGGCAACAGATCTTGTCTGTTTTAATTTGTTTATGTTTATGTCCCAAAGGGTTAGGTATTAAAGGGTTCTATAAACAAGGGTTTTCCCTGTGCTATAGCTCTCTAATATACGTGCGGGGTCCAACTGTAGTACTCGACCCAATATATCAGGGAACTAACTAAGGAGGATAGACCATACCCTTAGCTGTACTACTCGACTACCCAGGTACTAGAGAGTGTCTTCCCGAGTGTTTTTCTCGGTGACACTATAGAAGTCAGGTGGTCGATCGGTTTATCTAAAAGAGGGCTTCAAGTAATCTAGGACAATCCTTACAAAGGTGTTGTTTGATGCACTACCACTCGAAGGGGTACCAACAAGGGTTACAAGGGTGGCCAACAGATGTGCGATTAAGTACCACTTGTATTTCCTGTGTGTATGAATCCATCAACCGCAGGTTTATGCACGTAACGACAGATCTATGTAGCTTAAAGACGTCGTAATACGTCTCTACCCTGAAAAACATTTAACCCACACTTTCTGTCGAGGAAAGTGCTATGATACCACTTGTAATATTCCAGATATAAAAAGTATGCGAAACAAAAATAAAATGCTAGAAATGGCAGAATAACAACAATATAACCAGAACACTCACCACAATAGCACTGAAATGATATAAGAATAACAATAGAAATAACACTTTGATTTTGAAAGCAATGTTCACGGACCTCTTCGAGGGGGCAACTTCCAGTTGAGAAGAGCTCTATTACAATAATATCCAAGATAGGGTTCTCATACCCTTGAATCCTATTTATACTAAATATGTCTATCAAAATAAGCATCTAGAGGAAGATCCTTCTAGAAGTAGAAGCTTCTATCAAGTCTTCTTACATTCGACTTATTCTATTTTATTGCAAGGCCTTATTAATATTGACCTTTATTACATCCAAATATATTGTTATACCTATGTGCAGGTTAGGACCCTAACATAATGTCTGCACCAAATGGAGTGACAACATCATTATAGATTGGAATAATGTTATAGAGTTGCAACAATGGGGCAACCAAGAGAGCTTCTATAGAATGGAAAAGTGAATGGAAGGTTACGCTATAGAGGAAAAATTGTTATAGAAACAATTGTGGATGTGTTGAAGGAGTGTGTTTCTAGGTTGAAGCTTGAAGGATGCACAGAGGGAGATGAAGAGTCATTGAGGAAAGAACAAAATGGAAGTCAAAATATGAAAGGGCACGAGAAGCCTTGGGGAACTGAAGAAAATAATTCTAGATAAATAAATAGAGCACTGAAGCGATTGATGCTTCTTGCAGAATCAGAAAAAGAAGAGATCTCATGAGATAGGAGTGGTTGAGGTTTCCATGGCCTCTAGACTAGAAACCCAATGGAATTTTTGAGCCGTGAATGATCTTAGAACCGATGTATTGTACCATATATGAATGAATAAAAGAAATATTGTTGAAAATCTAATATTTCTATGTGTGCATATGCTTGACATCCCGTAGGATGTATTTATTGTGTTCTTGACATGATTATGTGAAAGTTAGTGTCATTTCTTCTATGTGTAAATACTGTAGAATATATATCTATATGATATGGTAATGCATATGGTACGAGTATGTGGAAGGCTATGTTGGAATTTGTGCTCTTAAATAGGGAGAATGAGTGCTCTGGTTCTACGAGCATTGAGGGTTTGTCTCAGTACAAAAGATATGAATAGAAGTTGTTTTCTTGATTTTGGGTTACATGTTGCCTCAAGAGATTTACCACATCAGAGGTGTATTGTAACATGATATGAATTATTTCCAGAGATGCGTTGCAACAAAAAAATATATGTTGCAACATGGGTGTGTTATAACTCAAAGGCATGTGGTCAAAGATGTGTTGTAGCTGCATGTGTATATGTGTTGCAACATGGGTGTGTTGCAACAAAAATAATGACTAATTTAATGTGTTGTAGATGGAGGCTACAACAGGAAGCATGCTACAAAAAATTTGTATCACAACTGATAAGTGTTTCAACAAAAGAATATGATAATAGGAGCCATGTTACAGTAGAGATGTATTGCAAGAATGAGATGTGTGTTGCAGCAGGATGTAATTTGCAGCATGAGGATGGTTGAGTTGAAACAACTGGACACATGTTGTAGCCGAGGCATATCATAGTAGGAGATGAGTTGCAATAGTAGACATGTCACCACAAAATATGTGTTGCATTAGGAGATGTGTTTCATCATAGGTGTTTTCCATAAGAGGCATGTTATAGAAGAGAAGGCATGTTGTAGCAAGAGAGAGGGCTGCAACATGGAGGATGTTGCAGTAGGAGAGGGAAAGTTTCTATAGGAGACAAGTTGTTTTAGAGGGAGAGTTCTTGGAGAAGGAAAGTTGCAGAAAGAGGTGAGTTGCAACAGAAGGCAAGTCGTAGCAGGGGGTGAGTTGCAGCAAGAGGCATGTTGTAGCAGAAGGAAAATTGTAGCAGAAGCAAGTTGAAGATGGAAGTGAATCACAATATAAGGGAATTAGGCATGGATTCATGATAAGAACGACACAATACAAGGGGTGGTGTCATGATCATATCTAAAATAAGGAAAATGTAGAAATGATGAAGAAGCATTATGGAACCTTTTTATCAATTACACACACATAAAGAAATGTTCTGCTGCGAATGTACTCTAATGAAAAGGGGAGGATTCCCACTGCTTCAGAGAGAGAGAGAGAGAGAGAGAGAGAGAGAGAGAGAGAGAGAATGATGGATTCAATGAAAGAGACATATGACCTTTTCAAGGTGTGGATGTGGTGAAATCATGGTACAACTTTTGGGAGGGTAGAAAAACATGGGCAACACAAAATTCACCAAGGTGGTTACTTGAGATTAAAAGATTGAATTGTAAGTATCAAACAATTTATTCATATTATACATATCATCATGTAAATTTTATTAAGATAAATTATTGACTTTACAATTTTTTGTTTTTCTAGTTGTGTGTGGACCTTATATGTTCTGTATGCATGTACCTTATTTCTTTTATTTACCTTTAATTATTGTTTTTCTACTTGTTATGCATGATTGGGTATGTGGAATTGAGAGTGATGTGAGGGGATTCACGTGGTTGGTCCTATTTAGTAGAGAATAAATTATTCTCAAAACCAAGACGAGCTCATTCAATAGGTATTTCCCTTTAGTATTTCTAGAGCATCATAAATGTTTAATTATTATTCAGTCATATAATGTTTATTTCTCTTTGTCAAATGCAAGCTCATTGATGTTTACTTATTATTCATTCATTTAACCTATTATTGTCTTTGAAAAATGAAACTTTTAAGGGAGGTCACCTCCATGATCCACAATGCATTTCCGACAAGGTCTGTGCTTCCCATGTTTTTCTAGTCTTTCCTTGGTTGTTTTTGACGTGTCTTGGAGCCTATGAAAAGAAACCAAGGAAAAAATAGAAAAAACATGGGAAAACAAACTTTTCCAAGGTGGTTACCTGAGATTAAGATCTAGAATTTTAAGTACCAAATACTTTATTCATATTATACATATCATCATGTAAATTTTATTAATAAAAATTATTGAGTGTACAATTTTTTGTTTTGCTCATTGTGCATGGACCTTATATGTTCTATATGACTCTACCTTCTTTCTTTCATTTAGAGAACTTGATTTTTGATAGAGTCAATTTTAGAGAACTTGATTTTTGATAGATCCTTCATCAAATTATGGGACAAAATGTAAACCCAATTGAAAATCAAGCCCTTCTTGATGATAACATGTATCAGGGGTACCCTAGAAACTTTGACGTGTCGAGAATCCTTTTTCTCCATGCAATTAAATACCTTTTATGGAGCTCTTTGAGAGAAATTCAAAGCACTTAGTTATTTTAAATTTTCTCGACATGTTGGCTATAACTTCGGAAATTCTTGGGATAACCAATCCAATATTACATTAAACTCTTTTCCAAATTTCAAGTTCAACTTTCCATATTAGATTCATAATAGGTATTTATTATAAAATTTAATTTTAGCTTAGTACATAGTTTACATCATGAAGGGGCTATGGTTACTAGTTCTACGTTATCTCTCTCATTTCAAGGGGCCCTAACAGTTGAACAAAAATTGGGCAAGAAACATTTCTCTCCAAGTAGATCCACTTACTTTTCCAACACTTTTCCCACCTCAAAAGCCTCCCCCAAAAAACCACTCTCTTCACCTTAATGCCCAGACTAGTACTGTAGCATCCATAAGAGCACAATGCATTATACTATCAAGTGTCATGTGTTATAATGCTAAACACATGTGCATGCATTATTTTCTAAAACCACAATTTTCTCCATATTCTCCCCTAGTGATACATCTAATATAGACATGGATAAACCCACTGAATCGTTCTTGTTTTATTCCTCATGGCATGCAATTATATCACTATAGAATGCAAATATTTTTTTATATATAACTCTCAAATTAAGGATCCATAGCTCACCTCATTCTAAATAACTGTTATAGTCCAAAATTTCCACATCCATGCATCCAAGTCATTGGCCCATCCATTTGCATACTTTGCCAAAATTACTGCCGAGGCTTCCTTCTAAAAAAACATTTTTTGGATAGTGTACGTTCCCTGCTGCACTAATATCCTGCGTACACGTGTGTTGCATGCTAGTTAACCCGCATACATATGCTTGATGCATGCTAGTTATCCCACATTTACCTCCAAAATTTGCAAAAAAATATAAAATTGTGTGGAATTTGACGAAGTTTATGGGCTATGGAGGGTTTCCTAACCATTTTACCCCTTGTAGCCCATCGCCAAACCAAATAACCATATTTTTCTCATATAAAAAGAGGTATTTTGGAGTCATTTAGACACATGAACAAGAGAATAAGAAAACTCTGCCAAAATCCTTTCCCTCTCATTGCCCAATATTTGCATATAGCTCTAAGTTTTAGCCTCAAATTTCCCCTCTAGCCATTCTCCCTATGCAACCCTTCCTTATTCCCTTGATGGCATGTTCGTTGTGAGAGTTTTATGTGGGATTGATGCACTTGGATCCATGGCAGAGGATCCTGGACTTGGTTCATAGAGCAGTGTTCGCAAGAAAATGTTGTAACCTTTTATCTTGAATTTGAATAAAAGAGATTATCTTTGTCCCAAAACCCTATGTGTACTTGTTCTTGTTAATTTAAGTACTTATATCTATATTAATTATTTTAAAGTGATCATTAGAGATTGTATATGTTGTTGCATTGTATTCTTAACCCCTTGCAGGTCATCTTTGGGAGGAAATCGTTGATCTAGGAGGAAATAACAAGCGAAAGGAGGTCTACATCAACCGTAAGGATTTAAGGTGCACTCATTAACCTTCTCTTCTCTCTTTCTATTATCAATTAGTATAGATGGTTTTGGGGTAGATTAAAGATAATTCAGTCTTTTAAGGGAGTTATCACTATGCCTTTTCCTTAGACCTAGTTTAGGGGGAATTTCCCCATAGCAGAATTGGCGACTCCACTAGGGAGTTTCTCTAGGGTATTAGTGGGAGATTTTGGTTTGATTTGAATTTTCAGTTTCTTTTTTATTTTTTTGAGTTTTCTGAGTCAGTTTGGGTCTCTAGTCACCTTCTAGGTGCCTACTAGCCTCCCTTGCCCAGTTATCTGTCAAAACCTTTTTCATTTTTGAAAACTGACAGAGGTGTACGTGCCATGTCCTCTGTATAACATGCGTACATACACATTATTCATGGTATACAACCCATGTTTATACGCATGATGCTCGTTCAAAACATGTGTCTCTATGTTTTCGAAGGGTTTTTGAAAAATTTCTTTCCTGGAAAGAATCTCGTTGCTTCTCAGGACTTCCTAAACTCTTTAGGGCATCTGTTGTTTGTGTTTGGTTGGGTTAAAGACTCAGTTTATCTTGCAGTTTGTAAATAACCCTTGTTGTTTCTTTATTTCTTTTATTTTCTTTTAAGCTTTAGGGTGAAATTATAAGCATTAGATTCTCCCGTGGATTCCAATGAATCCCTGCGTTCACACAATGCATTAGGGTCTGTGTCAGTATTGGGTTTATTTTCTCTTTACCTTGTTTTGTGCTTTGAAAAAACAAAAAAATATCATTTACGTGTGATTTTATTTTCTAATCATTCAAAAAATAAAACAAAATTGGTAGTTGCATTTACTTATGCATTTTTGTTTGGTAGTTGTAGCATAGGATGCTTATTACAAAAGAAGAGAGTTTCATTTCCAAAGTTCCTTCTACACTATTTCCTTGAAAGTTTAGTAGTTTGCATTTGCATTGTGAAACGAAAAGCACATTCTAGGAAACTTTTTGCATTTTAGGATCTTGGACTATATTTCTAAAAGTTCACACTTACAAAGATTAAAAGCCATTTTTAGTTTTAGAACGTAGTTTGCTTTTTGCACGAATTTTATAAAGATTTTAATTCTTCTCTTTGTCCCTTGAAAACACCATAAGTTGCAACATTCGTACCCTTTTGAGTAAATCAAGCCACTTAAAATCAATGATAAACACTTAAAATCAACTAGACTTTTGTTCGTAGGGTTCACTAAGTAGTCCATGCTTTAGGGAGTGTCAAGGCCGCTTAAAAAAACATAAGAGTGTGTGATAGGGAGTGTCAAAGTCCAGTTTTGTAAGAGTCATATGGGACACCCCTCTAACACATGGGCTAAAAACGATGTCACATGAGGAAAGGTAGAGGAGACAATCCCTTTAAAGCCAGACCAAAAGTAGTGGGGATCGTATATTGAGGGTCATTCTTGGGATTTTTGCTGAGTTCATTTGACTACAGAGCCTATAAAATTCCATATAAAAAATAATATGCATAACACAAATAATTAGCTAGAAATGGCAGATAAACAACGATATAACCATAACAACACCACAATAATACAAAAATAATACCAGAATAACACCAGAAAGAGCACTTTGATTACTGAGAGAAATGTTCACTTGGAAACCTCCAGTAGAGAAGATCTCTACTACAATAATATTCCAGACAAAACTTCTCATACCCTTTACTCCTATTTATACTAAATATTTCTATCAAAAGATCAATCTAGAGGAAGATCCTTCTAGAAGCGAAAGCTTGTATTAGGTCTTCTTACATTTGACTTATTCTTCCTTATTTCTAGGCCTTATTAATATTGACCTTTATTACATGGAAATATATTATTCTACCTATGTGAGGGGTTAGGTCCCTAACATTTCCTCCCCCTTAAAAACAATCTTGTCCTCAAGGCTTGAGATGAGGAAATTGTTTCAGAATGGTAGTTGGTTCCCAAGTGGCATCTGATGGAGTTGTATCTTTCCACTGGAATAACACTTCCTTGATGGTTCGTTGATGCAGATGATGCTCATGATGGTCCAAAACTTCTTGTGGATGTATCCAAATTCATCCTTCTTCGTCCAACTCAGGAAGGTTGGTTTGAGTTTGGCACTTAGGTCTAATCACCTTCTTTAAGAAGGAAACATGAAAAAAAGGATGGAGCTTCGAATGATTGGGAAAAGCTAACTGATAGGCCACCCATCCCACATGCTTGAGAATGGTATAAGGAACATAAAATTTGGGCTCCAGTTTTTGACAATGATCATCCTTGAGGGAATTTTTCTTGTAAGGTTGCAGTCGAAGAAACACTTGATCTCCTTCTGCAAATTGACGTTCAGAGCGACCTTGATTTTCTTGTTGCTTCATGTGATTATGGTCCATGACTAAATTCTCTTTTAGGGTATGGAGAATAGCCTCTTGAATTGTAAGTGTTTGGTCAACTGCCTAGACCTTTGAGATCCCTGGAAAGTATGAGATAACTGAAGGTAGATTTTGTCCATATATCCCTTCAAAAGGAGTCATGCGGGTAGCTATATGGTAAGAAGTGTTGTACCACCATTCAACTAGTGGTAACCATTGAGCCCATTGATTTTTCATTTCCGATGCAAAACACCTCAAATATGTTTCCAAACACTTGTTGACAACTTTAGTTTGACCATCAATATGGGGATGATAAGCTGTGCACAGATGCAATTGGGTGCCTAGTATCCTAAACAGTTCCTACCAAAAATTGCTGGTGAAAGCTGGGTCGTGGTCAAAACAATAGAATGAGGCATGCCATGAAGCTTGAAGATCTAATACGTAAAACGTTGAGCCACAGTGGAGGCTGTAAATGGGTGTTGAAGAGCACATAAATGAGCATACTTGGAAAGACGATCAACTACCACCATGATGACTAATTTATTGCCTGATTTAGGTAATCTTACAATAAAATCCATAGAGATATCCTATCAAATGGTAGGTGGAATCGAAAGCGGTTGTAGTGTGCTAGGAGATTTGACTGTTTCTCCCTTGTTGCATTGATAGACATCACATTCAGCCATAAAATTGTGAACGTCCTGTTTGATACCATCCCCCAAAAAAGAATGTTTGACCTGGTCATAGGTTTTGGTGAACCCTGAGTGCCCATCGGTGGGTGTAGCATGAAGCTCAAAAAGTGCCATGGATTTAAGTTTTGACTGTTTACTTAAATACAAATGACCTTTGTATCAAAGCTCATCATTGAGACAAGAGTACCCTGGGAAGACTGGAGAATTGGCCTACAATTTTTGTATTAGATGCAAAATTTTGGGATCGTGTAGCCATTCCCGATGAACAACTTGTATCTAATCTGGTACATTGAAGGAAAGAGAAAAAAGGGACCCTTCATCTTCATATTTTCTAGAAAGTGCATCAACAACCACATTATCTTTTCCTTTCTTGTAAATGATCTCATAATCATATCCAAAGAGCTTAGTCACCCATTTTTGTTGCTCTGGGGAGGAAAGACATTGTTACAGAAAATACTTGAGGCTTTGATGATCTGTCTTAATTTGGAAGCATTTCCCAAATAGATAAGGGCACCAAAGATCCATGACATGCAGAATAGTCAAGATTTCCTTTTCATAGATTGATTTTCCCAAATGTTTCTCTGATAGTTTTTTTCTGGTAAAGGCCAAAGGCCAACCCTCTTGCATAAGGACTACACCAATTCCTTTCTTGGAAGAATCACATTCCAGGAAACAGGTCTTTGTGAAATCAGGAAGGATCAGGACTAGAGTGGTGCACATGGCCATATTCAAGATTTGAAAATCCTGAGAAACTGTTGGAGTCAAAGTGAAAGAATTATTTTTAAGGAGAGCAGTGAGAGGTGTCACAATCATTCCATAATTATTAACAAAATTGCGATAATAACTTGTTAAACCCAAAAATCCATGCAAGATTTTGAGAGTCTTTGGGTGAGGCCAATCTTGCATAGCTTCAATCTTTTTAGGATCCACCCTAACACCAACTTTGCGAACAAGATGACCCAAGTACTTGACTTTTGAGGCACCAAAATAACATTTAGATTGTTTGAGGAAAAAATGGTGCCGAGAGAGTAGATGGAGAACTCGATACACATGAGAAAGTTGGGTTGTATAGGTTTTACTATAGATGAGGATATCATCAAAGAAAACTAAGATAAAATGATGGAGAAAAGGACAGAGAAAATGATTCATGAGGTTTTGGAAAGTGGAGGGAGAATTGCACAAGACAAAGGGAATGAACAAAAACTCATAGTGGCCCTCATGAGTTCTAATCATTCATACAGATTTGGTGGTAGCCAGAATGAAGATCAAGTTTAGTAAAGAACTGGGACCACTCAATTCATCTAAGAGGTCATCAATGACAAGAATGGGGAATTTTTATTTAATGATGAGTTTGTTGAGGGCGTGGAAGTTAGGACACATGCACCAAGAACCTTCTTTCTTAAGGACCATGACCAGAGGAGAATAGTAGGGGCTCATACTAGGGAAGATAACACATGCGTTGAGAAATTATTGAAATTTTTTGTCAATTTCATTTTTTTGGGACAAGGGATGACGATAGGGACAAATATTGGGAGGAAGGATTCTTGGGACAAGGGGAATGGAATGATCATGACCAACACAGGAAGGAGGGATTCCCTGGGGAGTGGAAAAAACCACTTGATGTTTAGAGAGGATGGATTGGCGGTCCTATGACAAAAAGGGCATATCAGTGGATTGTATGGCATGGAGTTGGGAAATAATTCCAGAATGACCTTTTTTGAGAAACTTTTCCATGCGATGGGAAATGACGATCTCTAGGGAACCTGTGGTGATGCATTGGAACTTAAATTGTTGGCTCTCCTGGTCGAATTGCATGGTTAATTCCCTAAAATCCATGAGAATGGGACCCAATGTCCTTATCCATTCTGCACCCAACACAATGCCACAACTGCCCATGTAGATAGAAAACATATGATATTTCATGTGGTACTCACCAATTTGGAGACACACATTTTCACAAATCCCTCCACATTTCATGGACCCTCCATTGGCAATCATGATTTGAAAATTATTGATGGCACGAATATAGCAATTGGTTTCTTGGGAAATGCGGCGATGACTAAAATTATGGGTTCTTCCACTATCAACAAGAATGATGACCTTCCTATGCTTAATGTAACCAGTTAGCTTGAGGGTTTGGGGAGCAGAGAAGACAGTGAGAGCATTTAGTGAAATGATCGGTTCTACTTCAGGAGGGTCTAAGGGAGGGGTCATGTCATTGGGTTAAGGTGAAAAAAAGATAAGGGTATCCTCAATGTTGTCTTTCAAAACATCCTCCAAGATGTCCATAAAAATATTTTGTTCCTTACACTTGTGCCCAGGAAAACATTTGTCATCACAATTATAAAAAAGGCCTTTAAGTTGACATTCAACCATTTCGGCCCTGGTCAACTTTTGGATCTTTAGTGGAGTAGAAGGAGGAGTGGGAGTGATTGGTTAAGTGTGAGGAATAAAGGAGGGTTTCTAGTTTTGAGAAGAGACAACCTGTTGTGCTTCCTTAGATATTTTAGTAGTGTACACCCAACTCTGAGGCCGAGCCATGAGGACAGGGCACAAATATAATCCTTGAGGCCAATGATAAAACATTCTCATAAAAAAGCATCAGACATGCGATCTGTACGAAAATCCAATCTCTCAAAAGTGTCTATAAAGTCTTCCACGGTCCTAGATTGTTTCAACTTTGTCAAACAGACTAAATGGTTGGTGTCAGTGTTAGAGCATTCATAAAGCTTTGCCACAAAGTGTGTCCAAGCCACATACCCTTGGAGGGTATTTTTTCTCCATTGCCACCATTGGAAACGTTCTTGATATAGATGGAGAACACCATACCAAAGTTTTGCCAACTCATCCATAATTCCATACAAAGAGAAATAATGTTCCATTTGAGTTACCTAGCTAGTGGGATCCGAGCCATAAAATTTGGTCACATCCATATGTGGAATGCATAGGTCACATTGAAATTGATGGGGATGAAAATTCTAGGAATGAGAGGAAGTTTCACCCTCGATTTGCAAAGGTGGGTCAGATGAGGGAATATTTGCAGGCATATTTATCTTGGCGCAACTCTTCATAGCGAAGGATTCAATCTGGGTAGAAAAGTCTTGTTTGAGGTCTTATTCGAGGTTGTCTATTTTTGCGTTGATGGAGGAATGCATATTTTTATTGACGGTGGCAATATTGGCCTGAGCTGTCTCACTTCTTGTTGGGTTTCTATGAAATTAGAGTGCAATGAATTGAAGCGAGCTTTCAAGTCTTGGCTACGGGTGTGGGCCATGATGAAGAGGGAACATGAAAAGGGGTGCGGGACCACACAAAAATGGGTTATGGGTGAAGTGTATCATAATGATCAGGGCGATGAGTTGAATCCACTGGGGTAAATCCCAAATAAGGGTGTTGGAAGGAGGTTGGGTCCATGAGATTTTTTTTTTCTTAAAACTGATACGTATGACTGCGATAAAGGCGAAGAGAGAAATACAATGGGATAGGTATCAAATAATGGTGCCAAAAGGATCCATAATCATTTTTTTTTTACTGCTGTGGATTTATACTCTGATCTGAAGAATACTACAGTGATGAAATGCCCAAATACTTAACATCAAGAAATGTGTAGTAATTTCATAAATCAAATGCAGGAGACACAGTTGCGCGGAAATAGATATTGTCTATTCTGTTTTCATTTCCATCCCAAGGGTTAGGGTATTCAAGGGTTCTACATACAAGGGTTTTCCTTGTGCTATAGCTCTTTGATATACGTGAGGGGTCCAACAATAGTACTCGAACCAATATCTCAGGGAACCAACTAAGGAGGCTAGACCGTGCCCTTAGCCATACTACCCGACTACCCAGGTAATAGAGAGTATCTTCCTGAGTGTTGTTCTTGGTGGCACTATAGAATTCAAGCGACCGATTGGTTTATCTATGGAGGGATTCAGGTGATCTAGGATGATCTGTATACATGTGTTTTTTGATGCACTACCACTCGAAGGGGTACCAACATGGGTTACAAGGGTGGCCAACAGACCTGTGCTTAAGTACCACTTATATTTCCTACATGTATGAATACCAAACCATGGGTTTATGCACATAACGACAAATCTCTGTATCTTAAAGATGTCGAAATATGTCTCTACCCTGAAAAAAAAAATTAACCCACAATTTTCTGCTGAGGAAGGTGCTCTGATATCACTTGTAATATTCCATATATAAAATAGTATGCAAAACATAAATAATTATCTAGAAATGGAATATAAACAACGATATAACAAGAAAAACACCACGATAATACCAAAATAATACCATAATAACACCAGAAAGAGCACTTTGATTACTCAGAACAATGTTCAGTTGCCTCTTCGAGGGGGCAACCTCCAATAGAGAAGAGATCTATTACAATAATATCCCAGAAACAACTTCTCATACCCTCTACTCCTATTTATACTAAATATGTCTATCAAAATAACAATCTAGAGGAAAATCCTTCTAAAAGTGGAACCTTCTATTAGGTCTTCTTACATTTGACTCATTCTTCCTTATTTCTAGGACTTATTAATATTGACCTTTATTACATGGAAATATATTATTCTACCTATGTGAGGGGTTAGGTCCCTAATAGAGCCTCATGGGCCTTGAATCCATTCGATATCCTCAATTGTCTTCCAGACCATTTTACTTCGGTACCCTTGAAAGGCTTCATACTTTGTTATCCTGCTCATTACGATCAACCTGACTGTCGACTATACCCGCCTAGTGATTGACTGCGAGCTGACAACCTAGTTTCCTGTTTTTAGGGACTTACACAAGAGACTGGAGGGGTATACCGTGGTACCTAGGGAAAACTTCGGATCACACTTTGTAGAGTATACCCAAAGGGTGCTTTCATGTTTGAGTTACACTTGTAGCAGTAAGTTTCTCTAGTGTCGATTGGAGTAATTGTTATTCCTTCCAGTCAGTTGATTACTTGATTTACCATTAGGAACTTTTTAGTGTGCGCTCTGTGTTTTTCACTAGCTTAAACTTAGAGTGTCGGTTGATCATTTCACAAGGTGGAAGATCATTAGCTCTACCATTCCTGTAGGCCTCAGAGCCTGCCGCCGATTACTTTGGATCCACCTTCACCACCGCTGAGGAAAATGCTAGATCAAGAGGGTTCATTTGAAGCGATCCGACCACATGGAACTGTAATCGAGCCAACTCCTAGAGAATAATTTCATGCACCAAAGGAGTCAGACATATTTGAAGGAGAACTAGTGAAGTTCACAACAACACATTGTGAACCACAACATACTCAGTATATTGACTGTTGAACTACCCATGCTATGCCTTGATGATTGATGTGTGATTTCCCTTTTAGAAGTGTGGTTGCACAGTTAGTTCTCTGGGTCAGATAGCAGAGTTGATCTGTCAAAAGAACTCCATCTCATACTTGCATGTGCTATAATGGAGTAGATAGCCTCTCTGTGAAAGACAATCAAAGTGTATTTCAATTTGATAGTCTGTTTTGTTTCCAGCATACATAATCTAGAATAGTTCTATACTCATGAAATTCAAAGAAGAGCATATACCTTCCAACCCAATACCATCCCATCCTGTAAAAAGGTTTTCAGACGAGCCTCCCCTGTCACCGTGCAAATAACTCTTTAATAAAAACCAAAATAGGTGACTATGGACAAGAAGCCTCTGATGGAAAAAGGGTTTAAGAGACTAACCCGCTGGGATACTGAATAGGTCTGCTGGTAGTAGGTACCGGTCTGTGGTATGACTAGGAAAACCCATCAGGGTACTGAACATACCTGTTGGTAATGGGGCATTCTTCCTGGGGAAGGGATCTCTCACTAACTATCACAACTATCCCACCGGAGCACTGAACAAGCTTGCTGGCAGTGGGTTCTGGTTGAGAAATGTCTCATTTCTACTTGTCTGATTGAAAAATTAACTTTTTTCATCTAAAAAAAGCAAAGGTCACTATTGACGTTTATGAGATACAAACTCCAAATTAACAAGCAACATAATTACTACAAGAAAATGTCCATTTGAGAATTACCCTAAGTCAACTTACCTGTTTGGCATCTAAAGCCTACATTACCTAAGAAGGAAACTTCTTAAGAGTGGAG
The DNA here is from genome assembly GCA_009831015.1 of Picea engelmannii. NCBI lineage: Eukaryota > Viridiplantae > Streptophyta > Pinopsida > Pinales > Pinaceae > Picea > Picea engelmannii. The sequence continues at coordinate 258,145 of ML791197.1, forward strand.
CCCTAACTAGGGAGTCTAATCTACTTATACTGTGAAATTTATCTATAACATCTAATGATAGTAAATCTCTGAAGCAAGTTAGGATGGATCTGTTCTTCTGGAAAACATATAAAAACTTCCTTGTTTTCACTGCTGAATGCTACCTTTGTCAATAAGTCATCAAAAGAAAGGCAATTTCAATTTTTAGACATGTGATCGTATGCTAGGTGATAAATGTACTTCTGGAATTTGATTTGGTTTCTTTTCTCTTATCATCTTTTCTCCATTATGATACATAATGTTGAATATTCTTGCATAACGATATGTAACATCCTTGGCATGGGGGAAGGTCAAAGAGCTCCTTCAGAACTCTTTTTCAGACTCACATCTCACCTTCATAAACCAACATGATCACCCTACAACCCTGCAGAACCAAATACAAAACAAGATAAGCACAGAATAAAGAAGTACAGGAAATTCCAGTACCAAGCTTTCAGAAAACTCCAGCCTAAAAAGATGAATTCTGACAATCTACAAGCAGTCACATATGCTATGGATATTGATCATACAAAGGTAAAAGAAGATGTAACATGGTATTTATTTTCCTTTTCTCATAAAACTACAATAGGTATGAAAATATATACTAGATCTTATGACCTTAGTATTAAAACCATGCACCTATCCCTCATACCCATATGCCTAAAATTAATCAATCCTCTCATAAGTGCTTGAAAATGGTTGAGGGAAAAATCACATCAAATCGTGAATATGAAACATGTCTAGTAATGATAGGCCATGAATTTACTTCATCCTTAAGCAAATCACGAACTTATATTGTGTCATGAACCATGATCCAACATCAAATTCACCACTCGTAAGTCCAATCACCTATCCCAAAATGATGCTTTGACACTCAACATCTTGTCCTCATCATTACATTAACAGGTAGAAGTGAAATGGCTTATCTGGGTGGCGAAGCCATCCAGATAAGCCTCATTTGGTATTAAATTTTCCTTGCGACATCCTTACTTAAACTTATTATTCGCATTATCGACGCCATCACCATATTTCCCTTGTCGTTACCTTTCTCCAGTTTCGAGCCTACTCCTCTCTACGATTTCCGGTACCAAACCCTTACCCTCATCAATTGACTAAATCCTTGCACTACAACCCGATTCTTTTCTCACAACTTATAACGATGGTCGTAAGTAGACATGAACCGGTCTTCCAAATTTATAGAGAGACCAAGAAGTTCCAACTATGTCGAGAGAAGTATGCTAGATTGGGATGGATGCCATTTTTGGAGAAATTCACAGGCTGGAACGAGAAAATATCTCACAAATTTATGCAGGGTTACGATGGAGAGATTGCACATATAGGCAATCTGCAACTAACAATCAATGAGGAAACCTTAAGGGAGGTCACGAGATTACCTAACAGAGGAGCCAAATACTTCAAAGGTGTAGGAATCAACAAGGAAATGTGCCAACGATTTTTGAAAGAAGACCATCAACACCTTGATTGGAAAAAGTGGATCCCTAGGATCTATATCAAGGAAGAGTATCATCCAATGATTGCTAGTCTTCAATGATTCCTCACTTGTGAGGGAAGGTATGCTGTGACCTTCATATATCATCTTAGGCTTCTATTACACTTTGAAGGAGGCCCTGAAATTGATTTCCCATATTTTCTATGGATGAGCTTGAATAAAATGGTAAGAGGTGTCAAATCCCTATCCAAAACTGAGAAGACTAGCATTTACCATCAAGGTCTTATTAAGATGTTAGTTTTACATGAAATTAGGAAGCAAAGGATTAGTTGGAAAATCCTTATCACCCAAAACCTTCCCACAGAAAACAAACCTATGGAGGAAGCCCAACGTGCTCCAAAGAAAAATAAGGAACCTCCAAAGAAAAAGAGCAAGAAGGATAAGGCAACTCCATCATCATCCAGGACAGTGAGCCAACACGAAAAATCTAGTAAACAAGCAGGGCCCTCTTCCATAGTCAATAAGACTTTTCAAAGTCAAGAATCAAAAGGTAAAACCAAATTAGTAGAGGAGAATTCAACAGTGGCACTTGAGGAGAAGGGCCATGAGACAAAAACTGTAAGGAAAGGGAAGAATAGCTCAGAAAATAAAAGTGAACAGTCTATAGAACAATCCCCTGTAACCATTCCACAAATAGAAAAGAAGAAAAGGAAGCCTGTGAGCACCCCTGATCAAGTACCTCCTTGTAAAAGAATCACAAGGAGCATGGAAAAGAGAGGGAAAGAAGTTGTCAGTCCTCATACACAGGAAGATCCAATTGATCTTACCCCCCCTTCTGAAGACTTATCAGTCCAGGATGACATCCCTAGTTTGACTGAGGAACAAGCCACTATTAATTTATGTGGGATGAGGGAGGAAGTCAAGGAAAGAGAATGCATCCAGCCAGTAATGATGGAGTCAACAAGGACCTTAAAAAAATAACAAATGAATAAAAAGATTGGGGAATTGAAAAAACAAAATCAGGAACTCAAACAAGAAGTGAAGGAATACCAACTATTGGACAGGTATATCAAAAAAGAAAATGAGCAATTGAAAGCAACCAGACAACAAATTCAAGATGACCATGAAGAGACTTCTAATAAGCTCAAGAAGGTACTACGAATCCTACAATACATTAGGGTCATAAAAAGGGAGATGAAAGAAGAGGCCTCAACCATCAACATCATTGATCCATAGAAGTAAAGAATGCAGTCTCAAGTTTTGAAAATTTTGGTTTTGTTTTCAGTTGCATGAGGACATGCAATGGTTTTGGCATGGAGGAATGTTGAGACTCTAAATTGACATCCCCACTACCCTATTATACTCCTCATCTATGCCTTTTTGGCTTACCTAAGCTTGGGTAAATGACAAAGAACACTACCATTAGCCATTGATAAGGTCATTAGGTAAAGTATAATTAATTCATGCATTTTTGTGGTTTATTGAGCTAGGAGTTTAAATGTTTCATGTACTAATGCTTCAATTTTCCATGTATAATCTTTGACCTCTAGATAAGTCCAACCTTCCTGTACCAGCTTAGCTATCTGGTACTTGTGCACCAGATTGCCACTGTCTGAATCCGGTACCAAGCACACCTTCTATTTAGATCTGATACTGAATCTCACCTATTGTGATCCGGTACCAACGGTCGTAGAATGTCATGATATGGTACCACCATTTGTGCACTGTTCGGATCCGGTACCATCTACCTGTCATGATCTAGTACCAATACAAGAAGACGAATGTACCAAGTTTAGCTCCAGATCGTGCCCAAGACAATTGTTGGATGTTTATTGAATCATAAATGTTTTAGCAAGGCTATGTTAGGATAGTTTGTTGTTGCTTCATCCTCATGCACTTCATGTCATGAGGATGAAGCTTAAAATATGTAACCGAATAATTAAATTTAACAATTGACTGATTTGCAAACGATTTCACCTCCTTGTGTTTCACGACTAACATTGTTTAAATAGTCATGGCAAGGATGGTGGAGGTAGTAGAGAGTTAGCATAATATAGCATGTGAAGCAATGTTATATGTTATAGAACATATTCTGGGTGAATATTAATAGAAGGATGCCATTTATCTCCATGTCTTGATCGTCTATGATTGAATGTGAGTTGAGTGGTTAGCATAGTTTGATTCTATGTTTTGAAGTTTGAGTAAGAGTAATGTGTGGGTTGAAAGCAAGCTTACTGTAAACTCCAGTCGCTGACCTGTTGAAGAGGCAAGGGCCAACCACCCAACAAAGGTCAACACCTTCGTAGATTAGTATTATCATTTGCTTTCAATAGTGTAAATGTTAGATTAGCTGAAGCTTTAATTCTTTCAGATGATAGCAATACAGTTTAGAATAGGATTTCAATTATATGATTGCTTAGGGATCTTTACTCACTCTGTTTTGCATATGCTCTATTTTTATGAATTTGATTTTGTTTCATAGACATGAATGTTGGCAGCAGTAGTCAGACATATTTGAAGGAGAACTAGTGAAGTTCAAAACAACACATTGTGAACCACAACATACTCAGTTTATTGACTATTGAACTACCCATGCTATGTCTTGATGATTGATGTGTGATTTCCCTTTTAGAAGTATGGTTGCATAGTTAGTTCTCTGGGTCATATAGCAGAGTTGATCTATCAAAAGAATTCCATCTCATACTTTCATGTGCCATAATGGAGTAGATAGCCTCTCTGTGAAAGACAACCAAAGTGTATTTCAGTTTGCTTGTCTGTTTTGTTTCCAGCATACATAATCTATAATAGTTCTATACTCATGACATTAGAATTACCTTTCTTACTGGTGTCTTGTAACTCTGTTGATTACGAATCCCAGATTGATAATTAATGAGTGAATTATACTAAACATATAATCAACACAACAACACTTTCTAATTGTCTTCTTTCTCATCAGGGGAAAACCTCGTCTTTGGTCAACCAAACCATATGCAAGGCTTCGTTACTTCACAAGTAGCGATGAAATGAATTTACTCCTCACAAGGTATTGTAAATCCCTGACAAGGATCATTTCCTTCACAAAGGATGTCGATTTAGGGAAACCCCTCCCACACTCAGTGGAACCCTGGGCAGGGTTCAATACCTATGCCAGGAGGGTCGGCCGGGGGAATCCCCAACCAAGGTCATTGGAATACCATGTAGAGAAAAATCCATACATAGGGTATGTCATCCAACTACATGACTCTTTCAACAATGTAGAATCAAGCACAAACTCCTTTAATGGCCAGGGCCACCATGGTCTCTACCAAAACCCTGGCCAACAGGAAAGTTTTTCTTGGAAACTTGGTGCCATTCAAAATCTAGGCCCCTCTTTTCCTTTGAATCCATCACAACCTAAACTACCTTTTTTGGAAACTCTTCATTTTCTAGACTTGTCGAGGCTATCGAATGACCTGATATGTCATGATCAGCGTTGGCCCCCCATGCTGACCATGTTTCCCTCATAAATCCCTAAGTTTCAAGGAAGGTGTGGTGAAGATACAGGTGATCATGTTACGATATTTCATTTATTGTGTTCATCCAAATCATTAAATTATGACTCCTTTCAATTGCATTTGTTTCAAGACACTCTTATAGGGGGTGTCGTGAAATGTTATATTGAGATCGATAGCTTGAAGTATGCTTACTTTAATGACTTGAATATGGTTTTCCTAAACCATTTCCAGTTACTGGTAATATATGATGCCGATACCGAGTTGCTGTCCAAATTCAAGCAAACAAAATCCGTCCATATCTCGGATCACATCCAAAAATGGTGTCGACGAAAGAGCTTAATCAAAGTGAATGTGCCTCTCACATGTTTTCTCAAGTGGTTCCCAAAGTCCTTGGTTCCATGTGTATCCAAATATGTCATGACATCCAATGTTTTTTTTTTGAAGAGGCTATCATGAGAGACCAACAGCTGGATTTTATTTACTCTCAATCTGGTATGTTGTATGAGATCCTTCCAGATGCAAATGGTCGACTTTCGACAAGACCAAATTTTTTTTTGGGCCTCACGTCGATGGCATAGTAGGATCAACACAAAGTAAGTCCATATATCAGTTGAATAACAAGTTACAAAAATTATTGATTCAACAGACCGTGGCTAGCCAATTTCCTGGTTCGACTGCCCCCATAACCCAAACGTCAGATGTACATAGTGTGCAATCGATGAATCCTAGGAGTAACTAGAAATATGAGGGAAAGGGGAAATATAAAAGAAATAAGGGTAAGGGGGATAAGAAGGCTGCAAATAATGTTGACGAGGGAAAAAATGAAAAGAGGAAGGTGAAGTTTCCATGTAATCTTTGCACAAATGATCACTTGACTCACCAATGCCCTTGACTTGAGGAAGCCCAAAAGCTTTTAGCACAACAATAGGCTGCCGTATTAACCAACCCTTTTCCACAAGGGAAAAATATGGCTCAATCTTCCTCATCCACTAATGTACCTAGGGGAAATCAGGGAGACCCCACACCTAATGCTAATAACAGATCCAAAAATGTTTATATGATGAGATAAGATGCTCATCTGTAGACCAGGGCTCATAATTACAGAATGCTAGAATTTGCCGAGAAGGGAAAATAAGACTCCAACCCAATGCATCCTATTCAAATTGAGAAAACTATGGGATAAACTATGACTCACATCCCTAAGGGTGCATTTAAAAAGTATTCTCATAATTCAAATGCAATGGATGCTCATAATTACTCTCTTGTGGAGGATCTGGCACAAAATCCTTGTGCAATTTCTACTTTGGAAGTCCTCCAGAGTTGCACCTCACAGAGGAAAACATTGTTTTTTTCCTTGGGAGAGGCCGAGAATACTAACTCAGGAATGATTGTTTTTGACCCTACAGATTATAAACCTCATATGCCTCACCACACTGCTTTTTAGATAGTAGTGGTGTATGATAGGAAATTGTTGACATGAAACATTTTCTGTACGGTGGTTGATGAGTATGCCTCGACTTGCATAATGTTGTTGGCATGTTGGAATTCCATTAGCAAACTTGAGTTGTCTTCGCCGCCCACGTTTCTAACCACAGTTGAAGGTTGATATTTTATAACACATGACATAATTACGTCCTTCCCCGTCCAGTTGGAGGGAAAAATCGTGTGCATCGAGGTAGAAGTAGTCGATGCACCTCTCGACTACAATCTCTTGTTAGGATGGAGTTGGACCTACGCTATGACAACGGTTGTATCCATTTTTTTTCAGGTCTTATGTTTTCCTCACAATGGCTATATCATAACCTTCGATCAATTATCCTTCTCCCATCCTGATCCTTCATCAGGGGCATCCACGGTCACGATGATTGACAACCCACAACCAGGTACCATCAACTTAGGTGATGGGTTGTTCCCATATCTAATGGGGACTTTTGATTATTCGTCGCCTCCCAATGACGTCAAGTTTATTTCGGTTATCCCCAAGTCGCTTCTTTTCAAACGAGTTACTTTACTGACCCATGGATTTTACCTTCCCCATCGACTTCGATGGAAGGGGTAGGGAATCCTGGAATGGCTATGCCTTTATCTGCTACTGAGGTTGTGTAAAATATTGTCCATCAAGCCTCGCCCAAACCTGATACAACTCCCCCATAGAAGCTAGATCCCATTCTTGAGCCTATTTGGGCTCAAGAATATCTTTCCATTCATGATCCTTTGGACTTAAGTCTTTCCCTCCAACAAGGCGATTTTGGAGGTAATGAATGGGTCAGATAGACCTTGGGGCGATATTCACCACAGATCGTATTTTTTACCTGAGATGAGGAGAGTAGAGGAAGGAGAGTTCACTATGACTGTGAATGGATATTCCACTTGTCCTGTTAACCCTATGGCCATGCACATAATATATGCCAAGGGAAAAATGGAAAGTATAGCTGAAACGATTCCCATCGACATCTATAGAACCCATCACATCGTGGAAAACGTCTTCGTCAAAGCAGATTGTTCCTCTGAGGAGATTCATATCTATATTGAATTATTTAAATAATTTCATGACATTTTTTTCTGGTCTTATGAGGATATTCCAGGCATTGACCCATGTATAGTTGAACACGAGATTAAAACTTACCCCGATTTTAATCTTGTTCGACAGAATCTTCGCCCAGTCAATCCTCACAAGGCAACAACCATCAAGGTTGCGGTAGAGAAACTCATCAAGGCTGGTTTCATCTATCCAGTGAAATTGACGAAATGGGTGTCGAACCTTGTTCCTGTAAAAAAAAATCAAGGTATGATCCGCGTGTATATGGAATTTCACAATCTAAAAAAATCTTGCTCGAAAGATAATTTTCCAACCCCATTCATTGACCAAATTGTCGATGAATATGCGGGTTGTGAGGTCTTTTATTTTATGGATGGTTTTTACAGGTACACCTAGATTCATATCAAGCCCAAGGATCAACATAAAACGATGTTTATATGTCCTTGGGGTACATTCACATACACGAAAATGAATTTTGGTCTTGTTGGGCCCCAACAACTCCCCCCTAAATTTTTACAAAATTTAAAGGCCCCCGATTAGAATCTTGATAATTATAATGAGCTATAGAATCAACCTTTTCAAATAGTTCCATACCTTGGCTTGCTTTGAGACAAAATTAAGACATTCAATATAGTAGCAGACATTCATTACAAGAGTATATGTCAAAATTTAGAAACGAGCATAGAAATCTCAATTTAAACAAAAACATTATTTTTTATCAATTGTTTACTTTTGTTTAAATTATGATTATGTGTTCTTTATTTTGCTCATTAGCAAGTTTGACTATTTTGAATAATGGGTTCTGTTAGAACCCTATATAATAGGGAATTAGTATTCTGAATAATACCTATCTATTTCAGGCTTTGCGCTTTTGCTCATGACGCATGGTGAAGGCGACAAAAAGCGCTCGACACTGTCCAAGCATAAGATGAGTACCTGAACGCGAGATTCAAGGCGAGTTCCAGTGCATTTTTAGCAAAAAATGGTGAAGTGGTTTGAAATGGAAAAATTTGACTCTTGTGGGTAAATGCAAAGTTGGGTTTATTAGCCTAATTTGGGTTTTTATAATCTATTTTTGGTGAATTCAGCAAAAATTGGCCCCTCGGCCTTTATGCAGAGTTTTATGCAAAAATTGACAAATGTTTTTCCAAAAATGATATTGGCCTAGGGAAAACCCTCGAATAATCAACACCGAGGATAAACACCACTTCATAAACCAATAACAAACACACAAGACATCGCCAACACCAAACTCCAAAGATAGCCTTGGGCTCACTTCATCGAAACACTTTACAACTATTGGTGTATATCAATACCCATATGTGTTCTCTTCTCTTGAATGTGGGATTAATTCCCAAAACTTTAAATATAAAACACAGATTTTCCAGATGCCAGGGTAACTCATGAGTGTCAATTTTATCAAAATCTCATTAAAAAGGTGGCCCGAAAGCCAAGCTCCAATGCTCTAGCTCCATGCACCTGAAACCACAATGCGTGAGTCAAAGGGGAACAGAGACCAAGGCCGGTTTTTTATATTAGATTGACAGATGTGAATCTATCATCATATTCCTTTAACTTCTGATAACATCATCATATTTCCATCAAGGTCTGTTGAAATTGAAAATGCTTTGCGAATGTTTTCACCAAAACTTGCATTGGTCGATGAAAATCTTACAAGAAACTTGCCCAAGAGGTGGCTTACTTCTTTGGAAATTGAGAGACAACCAAATGCAGAGTGTTCTTCTGAAGTGGTGACAGTAAGAGAAGCACCACATCGATCTGATCTGATGATTGAATTGATAAGGAAGCTGAAGCCACAGATTGTAGTAACAGGTATAGAAGTTTTTGAGGCAAAAATTTCCACAACTTTTGAGCAAATTCTTGATGAAACCCGACAAATTGGTTGTCGCCTTTTCCTGGATATGTCCAATCATCTTGAATTGTCTAGTTTCCTGGGTAAAAATGGGATACTGAAATATCTGGCGACAAACACACTACCCTCACATGCAACAATCTTTTGTGGGCTCGTCAAGAATCAGGTCTACTCAGACCTAGAGGTTGCCTTCGTAATCTCTGAAAGTGAAGAGGTCCTTACTGCCTTAGCAAAGACTATGGAATTGTTACAGAGTCGAACCGCTCTATTTAGCCAGTATTATTATGGCTGTCTTTTCCATGAGATTCTAACTTTTCAGCTTCCAGATCATCATCAAACTGCAAAGAGTTTATGTACAGACTAAAAGTCAGGAGGATGCGTTGGAGGAATGTTCTGTAGAGAGGGTTTCAGAAGTTGCCAGTGATGTTGACTATGATTGCAATGTTTATGAAGAAGATGAACCTGTTTCTTATACCTGGGAGGGATATTGTCTTACAGAAACCGAGCAAAAGACTGTTGGAGAGTTTCCATATCTGTGCTTCTTGGCATTGACATCCTATCTGGTCAAAGGGTTTTGTGTATTTCATTAACTTGTGCATTAACAAGTTCCTTGTAGGTGATATCTTAGATGAAGAAGTTACTGTTGAAAGAGATGTTTCTTATCATCAAAGAAACAATACCACATCTAAATAGGATACAGATACAAAACTCCTAGGAGATTATGGTATAGAAAAAGAGATGGAAATTGAATTTGGGCTGAGCGAGGAAAGACATAAATGGAAAAGCAACTGAGCAATGGGACTTCACCGATGGATCATTTGTTATTTAACAAATTGGATGAGCTTCTTAGCCAGACTCAACTTCATTCAGAAGTTTCTTATTGAGAAGATGGATGACATCACATTTATTCCAAGTGAGAATGGCCATGCAAAAGCAAGTGCAGTAAAGAAAAGTGGTAGGGTTTGAAAGCACAAGACAGTGGCTACCAATGCAGACTCTTATCAGACAAAGAAAAGTCAAAAAATGCTATCGTTGCCATGATTGAGAATTGCATAGGAAACACCCCAGTTCACGCTTCTGATAATTTAACAGAGGAGGAGAAGAACTGGAAAGAACAGATGGAACTTGTTCCTCTATTGATTCGGGGAAGGTTAAAATCCTATCAAATTAAGGGTGTAAAGTGGATGATTTATCTGTGGAAAAATGAGCTCAACGGAATCCTAGCAGATCAAATGGGTCTAGGAAAGACAGTTCAGACTATTGGTCTTCTTGCTCATCTGAAAGGGATGGACATGCATGGGCCCTTTTTAGTAGTTACTCCTCTTTCTACTCTATCCAATTGGGTGAATGAAATCAATAGGTTTGCACCAAGCATGAATGCTATAATCTATCATAGATCCAAAATCAAACGACAAGAGCTGAGGAATACCCACATGCCTCAAACAGTGGGTCCAACATTCCCTATTATTGTCACTTCTTATGAGGTTGTTATGAATGATAGCAAGGCTTTGGCTCACTATGATTGGAAATATTTAGTTGTCGATGAGGGACATCGATTAAAAAAAAATTCCAACTGTGAATCGCTGAGGTTAGTGGAAAACAGGGAACCCGACTACAACAGTTTGATCCACATATTTAGGTAACAGTTACACAGGTGGCAAAGCATGTTTAAAAAGAGGTGGCAGAGTATCCCATTTGTGAGGAGCCCTTTCTAATGCATCTGGCAGTCAATACACCAGATCAGCTAGAATGAATGAAGCAGATCCACGATTCGAGGCAGATCCATAATGATCATCTCCAGAATTCCAGGCAGTGGTTAGAGCATTGATCCTCCAGCTGGCAGCAAATCTCTAACAAACCTCCAGTGTTCCAGATGTTAAGCAACAGTTACGAAATCGAATTTTCTTGGACTTGATGTTTTATTTGTTTTAGGAAACAGTCTACAGGTGTCAATCTTTGTAACTTCTTTCCTATTTTTAGAATGCAGAGTTATGAGCTTGAGTCTGGGGAAGACTGAGATATTTTTCCTTTTTATAGAGATGTAAAAGAATTACAGAGGGTTCGACTGGGCTGAGAGGAGAGGGTTTCGACCTGTGTGAAGTTTCCCTTTGTTCGACCTATGAGGTGTTTTATTGTGCTGGACTGTGGGTTGTGCTTGGCCAGAAAACCTTTTTGTAATCTTCAAATGATCTATCAGACATGAGCATGTTGTTCACAGGATTCCTGTGTGGAGATGTTGGTGGTGTTTCCTGTCTTTGTTAAGTTTTTCCTGTTATCATTTTGCTTGTTTCCAAATTCTTATTATCAAAAGAAGAGTAACAGAGCAGAATTTATTGTGAAATACTCTGCCTATGATCTTGTGATAATATTTATGTTTCTCCTCTAAAAAGATAGTTTATGAATTCTTAATTGCTCATTTGCTCGCTTTTTCCTCCCCTATTTCTTCCTAAGATCGACACCATCAAAACTTAATTCGATCCAACATTTCCACTACCTTGCCCAGTGTAAGAGTTTTGTTTAGATCTAAGAGTGAATCACATATTTAAGCGCAGACCCCATTTGCCCAATGGCCCTCCTTGCTGTCCCAAAATGACCATTTAAAAACCCCAACCCCATACTTTTATTTCTTTTATAGCTATCCTAACATCTGTCCTATTCCATACCAAGTTAATTAAGAAAGAGAGATCCCTCTCTGAGTCTTGGAGGGATAGATCCAAGACTCCAAGCGGTTCGAGGTTACCTCTGTGATTTCCTCCGTAGCCTTAGGCAAATTACAGAGTGCTAACAGGTTCAATACTTCATCAAATAATATCTTGGTTGGTTTCTCATTTTCATAAAATCATTTGGTGATATTAATTAATTAAATTCTTTTTTCATTTTGCATCTCATTTCAAAATAAAAATAATAATAATAAAAATGAATTATCTATGATTTGTTTGATTTTGTAAAAAAACAAAATTAATATTTTTCTCTTCTCCATTAACTTGAAGCTTCTAGAATTTTAAGATCATATTTGAAAGGAAATTATAAACAATGTTTGTTTAGAACTTATAGTTAGTTTAAATTCATTTTTGATTTTATTGTTCTAGATTTTGTTGTATTCACCATTTTTAGGTTATTAATTTAGGTTTCTTTTTGTTTGACATGTTTCTATTATCAATTATTTGGTACAGATATGATCATGGCCTGATTTTACTATCTAAATACGTTCAGGATGATTGATCCAAAAATAATATTGGATTGTTGCAAATAAATTTATGAGCAACAACAGATAAAATTTGGAAATGCGTCAAGAACAGAGACACGATTTTGCAGGACTGATTGCAGCCAAACCATGAGGAATTTGAAGAAACAGTTGAAAACTCATTTCTCAAATGGACCCATTTAGCTTCTGCGTAGAAATTTTCCCAAACAATGCACAATTTGAGAGATATTTGTGTCTCTTTACGAGGCAAATTTCAGGTGGCGGAAATTATTAGTGACGCCCAAACTGTTCATTCATTGTATAAATATATGAGAAAGTTCAGAGCCATGGAGATCCAAGAAATTGAGAGGAGGATTTTAATCCTTTCTCTTTTGTATATTATTTATTTTGTAAACTTTTCTTCTTTTCAAATGGAGTAATGGATGGTTGGAATCTTTGGGAGAATGGACGAGTATTTTCAAAGAAGAATATGGAATTCCAGGTTGCTTAATGGCTTTTGTCCTGTGAGTAAAATGGTTTTATTTTCATTATAATATATTCATATTCTTTGAATAATTGATTATGCATTGATTTAAATTAACTTTAGTTTTTTTTATGAATACATGGTTAATTGCTATCATTTATGTATTAATTTGTTTTTCTATATTTAAGAATCTATTATCCCAAAAATTCTTCCAGGATTACAGTATGGGCATGTGATTTTGAGAAAGAATATGGGAAAGCAATTCATCTTTGGATTTAGACCTATGTGTTGCTTATTCCATTTCGTTCTTTCATTACTGTTGTATTATGAGAATGTTATTATGGTTGATTTTAGCTTTATCTTGTCATCATATGGTGTTTTCATACTGTTAAATGTTATATGTTGTCCATAATTTCTTATTCCATTTTTCATGTGTGATTGATCTATCATTTGATTATTTTTGAATTTATTCTTAATGTTAAATGTTGGATAATATCAATATTCAGATCTGAGTTTTCTCTCATTTTTAAATATTGATCATCCTAAGATCACAATATTTTTAATTAGATGTTTTTCTGTTGTTATTAATTTACTCCAATATCAAATACTTCTTTGAATGTATTCTAGAAGTGCTAGTATTGTTCTATTATAGGTTTCCCTTAACAACGGTACAGGAAGGAGCTCATACAACACATGAGGATAAACTCAGTTGACTGATCAGTTAGAGGTTAGTAGATGCACTCTTTTATTTTATTTAGAGTTGTTTATGAATGAAACGATGATTACATTAATTAGCTTTGATTGTTTTTGTGTCACTGTTTCAATCGTATTCATTTAGTATTTATTTGTTTAATATATTTAAAAGAAAACAAAAAGAAGTGTTGTTCATATTTGATTCAAAAACTTTATCAAAAAATAATTTTCGCAAGATTTCATGCAAACCTTGTAAACTATATATAAACTGTTCATAATCATTTGTTTATTCACATTCTTAGATAAATATTTGCAATTATTGTGTCAATTGTTAGAATCTTTTCTTTAGTCAGTTTATTTCATTTTCCTATATTTAGGACCCTAGTTGGCTAACAGAGCCATTAAACCCGTCAGGATAGGTCATACCAAATGGCTTGGGTTAATTAGAAAACCCCAGACCGAGTCTATCCTTCCAGTTGATGGTGTGTCACTTACGCCCGTCAACAAATGGTGCTAGAAAGAGGGTAGAGGTAAATTTAATGATTAAATTTTTTACCCCTCAGCCTGTCACAATTCCATATTTATAAATTTTTCTTCAGTGTCATCTTGAAATTCACTACAAGGCAGGCCAAGCTGACAAGTTGGCCTTGCATGAGTATTTGTTTTGAATGTATTTAATTCCCCATGGCTCCCCAAATCATTGTGTTGGAACATGATTTCCACTTCTCATTACCTGATATTCCCAACAAGACAGTCTCTCACTAGTCCAAACTCACCTTTGATGGTGGGGGGAATGTATCTGCTAAATACCATATTAACAAGTTTGGTGTAAATGCATCAAGCATGATATTTTTTGATTTAAAGGTTTTATGCAGATTGTTTGCTTTTACTTTTAGGGGTCGGACTAAACATTGGTTTGAGTCTTTTCCCACATATCACATTATTGATTGGTTTCAATTTGTAGATGAATTTTTAGATTCTTTTGAAAACTATGATTACAATCAATTACATGAAGAATTTTATACTTTACTAATCAATGAAAATTCATCTCCAGAAGGATTTTCAACAAGAATCCATCATGTTCTCTATAAATTTAATCTTGATGACATGTCATTTGTACTAAATCTCCTCTATGGTGCTTGCATTCCTTTCATCCAGTCATATTTAATCGCAAATGATGAATCAATTACAAATCCTATCACTCAATTGGGAGAAGAATTTTGTTTACAGGATGAGAAGAATCCATCCGAAAATTTTCAACAAGCAAGGGAAGTAGAATCTATTGAAAAGGTTCCTACTGACAATCAAATTGGTTTTTCCTCTAAATCATTGTATACTCAGTCCTCGACCATCGTGGAATAATATTTTATCTTGGGTCAAGATGAATGCCCATATTCTTTTAACCCTTGCTCTAATCAGTACTTAAATTTAGTTATTGAAGAACACTTAGGTGACAAAAATGATCTTAAGCATTCTAACATTCCAATGAAACTGATTAGAGATGTAGATCTACAATTGGAAAAAGAAACCTTAAACTCTCATCTACAAATCATACCTTATCCACAAGAAATATTAGATGTTTGTCGTGAAAGTTTTAAATTATCTATCATACAGGAGACAAATTTAAAAGGGTCTGACTTGCTCGAAAGAGTCATTGATCAATGGGGATATTTTCCTTATTTCATCTTAGGACCCTTGGTATGGAGATATACTTGTGTGTCTTTAGTCTTTGAAGTTCCCTTTCTCTACTTCTCGTGATGAGTGTCGATGAATATGCCATTAAGTGCATAAACATATTATCATCAATGATAATTTATATCTTCGAGGAGTGGATTGCATTCTCCATCGTTGTCTTAGTCATGAAGAGGAAGAGATTGTGTTGAATGATTGTCACACTGAAGCATGTGTCAGTCACTTTTCTGGGTTGGAAACAACCTAGAAAATTATTTGCGTTGGATACTTTTGGCCCTCGTTGAACAAATATTGTGTAGAAGTGGTCAAGAAGTGTCACTCATGCCAGATATTCTCTAGAAAGATGTGGGCACACCCTGATCCCATGTTTCCAATTATTGTTGTTGGTCCCTTCACCAAGTGGGCGATTGATTTTACTACATGCCACCCAGATTAAACTAGGGGGAATCATTATATCATCGTGGAGGTAGAATACTTCACTAAGTGGGTCAAGGCCATGCTGACATTTAGCAATGACGGAGAAATGACTGCACTTTTCATTTTTAACCAGATTGTAGCTAGGTTCAGTATCCTGAAGGAGATTGTCATAGACCATGGTAGTCACCTCCAGAACAAGATGATGTTTGAGTTAACATAAAAACTAGGGTTTAAGAAAGAACATTCATCACCCTACTATCCACATGTGAATGGTTAAGTAGAGGCCATTAGAAGTATCTCAAGACTATCCTCCAATGAACGATCAATTCGACCAAGTCAAATTGGCATTTCATGTTGTACTTGACACTTCGGGATTATCAAACCTCAGTCAAGAATGCTACCAATATTTCTTCTTTCCAACTTATTTACAGGTTGGAGGAAGTATTTCCCATAGAGTGCCAAATTCCCTCTCTTAAGTTGGCAGTGTAATTACTTCCTGACATTACTCCAATTGAGGAGCATCTTCTATATCTCGAGCAGCTCGATGAGCAATGTCGAGATGAAGCCTTGGCCAATGAGGCTCACAAACAACATGTCAAGTGTCAGTATGATCGGGCCATCTGCCCTAGAGTTTTTTCCAAAGGAAATCTTGTCTAAGGATTCCTTGAGAGTAGGAAAATTCAAACCCATGTTATTCAGACCGTTCATTGTTAAGAAATTTTTAGAAAAGGGTGCCTATCAACTGGTTGATTTTGAAGGTAATGCTCTTTCGAAGCCTAGAAATGGGATCTACCTTAAGAAGTATTATGCTTAGGTTGATCACCTGGGCATGAATTATTATATATAATGTATAAATTTATTTATACATTTTTGTCTTTTTGTCCTATGGAAATGTAGTTTATTGTGTTTCTTTTCATTGTGGTAGATGTTAAGTGAATCTGAGGTTTATGTCGGTTTCACGAATGGTGCTAGCTAACACACTCGGAGGCTTGATTCCACAGCTTGGGTGATCTTCATGCCCTTTGGTCAGTTGATTTCTTCTGGAGGTATTTTTCTGGCCAAAGCAACCAATAATGTTTTTGAGTACACTGCTGTAATAAAATTACTATGTGATTCCTCGTCACATTGTATTTCTCACATTCAGGTTTACCTAGATTCTCAACTTGTCATGTCTCAGTTAAACGGAGTATACTGTGTCTACAATACCACCCTTCACTGACGATTCCTTAGGGCACCTCTCTTAGAATACTATTTTGATTATATTACTTATATTCATGTTCCTAGGAGATCTAATCAACTAACTAATACATTGGCTAATCCTGTATTAGATTGGCATATTGCTCACAGATAAAAGTAAAATCACACACATACATTCATATGTAAATAGATTTGTACAAAATGTTTTATCCATAAGGAAAAAATATGTATATATATAATAATATGTCCAAAACATAATGGCATAAGTAAAAAAGTGGTCCATAAAGACTCAAATAGAGCCAATATACATCACTGGGATCAAACCCTCACTACATAAGAAAGTAAAAAAAGAGTTCCCTCAACACATATGTGGTCCAGTGCTAGATATGGCATAGGCCTGTTGGCCCTAGTGTAATGAACTACAACATTCACAAGGGACTGGAAGAACTGAACCGAAGTCCTGGGTACCCCTACAACATGTGGCTGCATGGCCAGGGGTAGGTCCTCAATATTTTCCATCAACATTGGATGAGTGAGTGCTGTTAGGTTCCTCTCCACTCATCAAAATACTCTCTCAACCTCTCCGGCTGGTGGTCCTCCAATGACTGTTGGTCCTCCTGCTATTGCTGGTCTGACATCCTCTCAAGAATGACACCTGGTCCTAGAGATGTCAACTGGTTGTACCAGTCCCACGTCTGTATATAACATATTACTGAGTTAGTTCTTTGACGTTACTATAAAAAGGATAATATTTAAAAATAAAAAAAAACAAAATAAATCTAAAATATAAAGTAATATGTACCTATCTCTCCATGCTCCTCATCAGGGGGCATAGGCATATCATGATCCCTCAGAAAACTAATGCCTGCATAGGGGTAGTCCTCGATCACATGAATTTGATGGGCCCACCAGTCAAAGAATTTGTCATCGAAGGCCTCATGCACTCTCCCTGCACCATGTCGAAGCCAAAAAGCTTCCCACCTACACAATGCTGAAAAAGAGGCAATGTGGCCTTGTACTGTCTCTCACAGGATAAGGCTTGAATCTCTCTCGAAAAAGAAAGCACACAGCATGGTCCCAAACTTGAAGTTATTGGTTGTTCTTCTTCAGAAGTCAGTCGATTTTTTTTTCATACATGTGAGCATCATGGTGCTCCTGTAAAAAATGGTGGCCTGCAAACACTAAGTTGCACAATGCATCTATGCATGTGAAGACTGATGAAGTGCTGCAGATCCCGTGATCTGCCCAATCATGTAAAGTACTATCCACATATTGAGGCTTATGATACTATGAATTGACACCTGAGATCCTACTTTCTCAGTGCCAGCCTTGTAGTACATGCCAATAAAATATTCTATGTTGTGTGGTCCTAGAGGAAAGGTCCTCAAGTTAATCGGTTCCCCCCTCTTGGAGAGGTCGGTAAAAAAGTATATATCCTCATTCGTTGGAGTCAATGATTGGCCCTCTAGAATGAAGACATTTGTGTCCGGGCGCCAATACTCTATCAAATGATTCACTAACTTGGGTTGTGCCCTCATGAATGGACACTGAAAGAACTTCCACATACCACATTGCTTGAGCATGGTAATAGCCCCTGGGTCCTCCTCTACCAAGATATCTAACTCCTCATGTTTTCTCTCTCGTAAGTGAACATACATCTTGTTGCATAAATGTTTTTTGAGGTTAGTCCCTTATTTTTAGTTTTTTGAAAGCTTAAAGAGATGTACGGGAACCGTCTTTAATACAGTCACGTATATACGCATGCTAAGCATGGACAACATGCATACATGCAGACCCAACCTTTTTACTAGGGAACATACCCTCTAAACAATTAAATAAAAAATAAATGTTGAATTGAAATGCTGAGAGAGGTCATTTTTACTTACTTGGTTTAGGTTTGAAGATCTTTCGTCCATCGTAGCTCCTTGAAACCACATTCTAAAGAAGAGGGGTTTTTGGCTTTTTGGTTATTTTCCAATTTGAAATGGTTAAAATGAGCTATCTACCCCTATTTTTATATTTATTTGGATCTTTTTCCCTAGTTTGGTCCTCTTTTTCCATATTATTGGCTTGGTGGGTGCTTAGGTTTCTTTTTGAATGGATATTTGGGTCGTTCTTATGAATTTTTTCTTTTGGTTTGGTATTTTTATGAGATGGGTTACACTCATATCATCCCATGGTAAAGTTGTTTTTTCGACAGTTTCATATCAGTTAGGTTCTCATCACCTTGCATCTTGCATCTTGTTAACTTTTTTCGTTTTTCCATAGAATCGATCCCATCGAAGTGTGACACAAAACCTTCTGTGTTGCTTTAGAAGTGTCATAATTAGGTGGTAGAGACTTCCTCTACATGGATTCCCTAGGTATATCCTTTGCTTCATTTTGTTGTCCATTCTATGACTTTTCCATAGGCTTGGGAGTCTATTTAGTCCCACCATGACTGTGTGTTGAAGCCTCATTCTTCTTCATATTTTTTGGCTCATACCCGAGGGACTCCCTAAGAGCATGGTTTGTTGTCTTTCAAGCTCTCTTAAACTTTGAAAGCAACATCTAACAAGAAATTATTTTTTCTTTTTAGTCTCGTTTGGATTACTTAAGAAAAGAATCCCCCTTGGAGTCTTCTTTAAGCCCTTTTCATACTCTCTAAAATTGAAAATATTTCTGAGCGATCTTGTTTCCCTTCATGCTCGTCAAAATAAAATTTGAAGGCACATATGTCCGATGGTAGTTTACCCCTTTTTTTGGTCCGTATGGTTAATTTATGAATAAAGGTATGCCCTAGAAGCTTTAGTTCGCTAGGAGAGTATTCTCGGGCATAATTTTAACCCTTTTTCGGGCCCGAGGGACTAAATTTTTGAAAAAGGGCCATTCTCCTTGGTTTTGGCTTATCTCTTTTTCAGGTCTTGGAGATTATTGACAAAAAATGAACCCCCTCAGAGTCCATAGTTAATCTCTTTTCAAATTCCCTAAATACGAAAAGATTGTCGAGTGACCTTGTTCTTTTCACACTCGTTAATTGGTCCAAAAGGAATATCTATTTGGCATAAGTTTAACCCTTTTTCTGGACAATAGATTATGTAGGAAAAAGGTACGCCTCGGGAGACATGTCTAGCTAGGAGAGTTATCCTAAGTTATATTTAGTACTTTTTTGAGCTAAGGGGACTAAATTGAGAAAAAAGCTGTGAGTCCATAGTTAAGGTTTTTTCAGACTCCTTAAAATTGAAAAGATATCCGAGTGATATTGTCTCTGTCACACTTCTTAAAATGGTTTTGAAGAGATGTCCTTTTGGTATAGGTTTAACCCTTTTTTAGATCGACTGGAATAATACGAAAAAGGAACACTCTGAAGTCTTCTTTTAGCATTTTTTCAAACTCTCTAAACGTGAAAAACTACCAATCTTAACTTCTCTGGGCCTGTAAAACCTCACATGGAAGGAGTCTTGTTGTGTCATGTTGTAATCATGTCACATGTCTCATCCTTGCATCTTTTTCCTAATGCCAACTTCATGTTTCTATTACTGAACCTTTAAATAATTCCTTAGATACAATCCTTGTAGCACTTTTTCCCCTTGTGACTTGACACCTTGACCCATGGAAGAATTTTCTTGAGTGTCCTTATCCTACACATGTACCCTTGCATTGAGCATCAATATGTTCCATGCGCTTGGAACTAGTTTTCTTTCTTGCGACACTTGTTCCTCCTTTATAACGTAGCATTATTTTATTCTTTTTCAAGCTCGTTAAAATTTTGAAAAAGACAAAAAAATCAAATATTCCAAAAAGAGGGGATGGGATATACATTCTTTTTATTGGTAGCAAGATAGTCACCCTTAGACAAAGCACATCCTTCCGTTTGTTTTGCAAGAATTGGGATCTAGTATGACCTTAGGAAGCTGTTCTTGTTACATAGAGCTGTGTCCTCCTCCATTTGGTTACTCTTCCAAACATGTGGAAATTTCGTGGTGGCTCCTATATCACATAATTATGTCAATAATATGATGCCCGAGTCTCATCATTTTGTTGTGATTTTGTACAAGGGAAGTTTTATCCAACCTGATTCAACCATTCTGCAGTTTATCTCTTAACTTTCATGAGTCAGCCATCCTAAGAGTCCAATCAAGTTCGGATTTGAAATCAATGAAGTTCTATGCCTGATGATCGAGGTCCTCCAGTCTTTCCCCAACAATATGTCGAAGACCTCAAATTAGTAAGTCTTACACTCCTATTGTAATCCTACATGAGTTTTGAAGATATTGAATTTTTTTCCCGAGCTATGAAGTTATCATCTCCAACCACATGCATTGATTCTTCCTGAGGATGCATGTCACATTGTACTTGTATATCTTCATATGATTTTGAGATGTAGATACACCGTGTATTGTTCATGGCTACACTTTATATAGACATTCATATTTGTCTCGTAGTCATCATTATTTTATACAACATGGATCTGTAATATACTTGATTGGAAACCATGCTTATTTTATCCCGAGCATGGGTTTTCTCGCCTCGAAGAGATTATTTCACTCACTATAAATGGGGTAAATCTACCTTCTAAAGAAACTATTTCACTCACTCCTATATTGGAAGAAATAAATAATGGAGGAATAAAAGGTGATGCACAGATAGAGGATGGGCTTGTAGACATATTCATATATTATAAAGAGAATAAACCCGTAAGAACATGTGTTACTTCCTATCATTGGTGGAGTTGGCTCATACCTAGCCACTCCCTTCAAAGTAACTGAAAAATTAGGTACATCCATTACATTTTTGGTATTCTAGTTTTCATTCATACACTAAAAAATTGAGGTTAGGACGAGGTAGTAGTCATCATAGTTGTAATAGTAGTACACTACAAGTAGTTAATAAAGAGAGTGGTAATACCTCCAAGTTTTAGAATCAAGATGCCGTAACATAGCCAAGACCTAGAGGGTTTATTTTAGTAGGAGTTTATTTTGGTGGTATAGATAGAACATAAGGAGAATCTCCTTCGAGGATACTAGAGTTATTAGGGAAGGGTGAGGAAGATGTGAAGAAAAAATGGTTTCTTTATGAATCCATAAATAATTATAAGGGCACTATCCTAGCTACTGTATTGGTAGAGATTTAGACAATTCTATGGAGTAGGGATCTCAAATGGTATATGAAATTTATGCATTGTCCACAAGTGAAGTAGGTCCAACATTGGATGAAATCAAACAATAGTTTATGATAGTATTTTAGTATATAAATTTTAAGCAACAAAGCACTGTGAAAATAAAATATATAAATAGGAGAAACAACATGGAAGTACACCTAGAGATGTCAAGATCTAATGAGTGTTGGACAACTGA
>ML791197.1:280559-302185 GCA_009831015.1 Picea engelmannii
TGGGCTTAAAAAATTATGATTATTTTAAACTCTTTACATAGCATTTAATGACAGTCACAATAATGTAGGGAAGTAAGCAATAGAACATTCAACATCATTCACACATATGATATACACAGAGACAAATATTTCTTGAGGAAACCCATACAGGCTAAAAACCTCTTCTTATTTATATGATAAGTAATCTTTACATTCTTTACATTATCATACATATGAGCACCAACTCATAATGAGGCTACAACCTCTGTTTTGCAAGCTGCTACTTGTTGAGAGAACCAACTCTCTGGATTCTCTAGCACCAACTAGAAGGAAGCACCAACTCCTTGGTTTCTCTAGCACCAATTAGAAGGAAGCACCAAATCCTTGGTTTCTCTAGCACCAACTAGAAGGAAGCTACAACCCCCTGTGTTCAAGCACCCACTTGAACCTCTGAGGACAACAGTCCTCCCTAGCACCTCCCTACCACCCTGAAATGTAAATCTTTGCTATTAAGACTTATTACAGTGATATAAAGTTCTTCAATGTCTTACCGGTCTCATCACTGTTCTTCTACACTACGCTTCTCTGTTTGCATCAATGTCTTCTGCGCATTCCTTGTGATTTATATTCTTTTGTCTTTTATGCTCTCTGTGCCATGTCCCTTCAATGCACCATTCCCCTTCTGTGCATTTCTGTTGTTGTGCTCTGCCTCCTTCTTCACACCTCAATCACACCCAACTGCAACCACACCGATCTCTTCTTTGTTCTGCATTCTTATAGTCTCTGTGCTCCTTGTGCATGCAATATGCACCAAGCTCCTACATGCTCTCACCCTACCACTGTTCTCCACATCGGGGTGTTTTTTTTCGCACTTCCCTCTACCCCGCTTTTCTGCCTCTAGCCTCAACTCCTCTCTCTATTCTGCATCTCCTCCTCATGTCGAGTTCTCTACCTGATCATCATTGAAACTCTTTATCTTCTCTGGCAGTTCAACCCACGCGTCCAACATCACTGGGTGTTATGCTGAGATTTCTCAGCCTGTCTAGCAGTTGAGACTCTTCGTATTCTCTATCATAGTCGAGCTAATCCTCTCCGTTGCACTTATAGGCTTCAACATTCATCCATATGTCAATTGCCTCTAAGAATAGTCTTAAATCACTAGAAGATGCCTCGAGCCTCTTCATCTTCTCTGACGATCACACTGAGGCCTCTTCAAGTCCTCTGGCAGAAACCTTCAGTCATTTCTAGCAGTTACACTGTGAAGTGGAACATTATCCCTCTGATCATATTCAAGTTCACTAGCACCGTTGGATGGAGTTTGTAGGGTCTTGCGTTTAATTCACCATTTCACATTTTGACATTTCAGGATTCCTGTGGTTAAGGTTTCTTTATGCTTCACATACTGATTCCCGAAACTATGAAATTGAGCTTGGTTTCACTAGCTCCTTCCTCCATCTTCCGCCGATGTGACCAATGGCTGTGACCATAGGCTGAGCCAAAACGTGTTTTGGATTTCATCATTTCGGCAATTTGGCAATCCTGTTGTGAGGCATCTCGACTCTCCAAGTCACGATCTCTGAAACTCCAAAAAAGGAGATTAGCTGGACTAGCTTCGATCATTTTGGCATTTCACGATTTTGCATGTCGCAAATTCCTGTTGTAAGGAATCTCGACTCTCCAAGTTGCGATCTCCGATATATCCTCCATGTCACAATTTCGCATTTTGTCTTTTCGTGATTTCACATATCGCGAGTTCGAGAGGTTAGGGAACCCTGTTCCTCGACTTTCTAGTTAGTGAAATGATGATCTATCACCATGTGTCCTATGGACCCAATGGTCCAGATCTTGTCGTGATTTCGACACTTCACCGGCCTTCGTCATGTCTGATCAACGGTCCAGATCAATCCTCGATCCGATGGCTAGGATTATTTCATGATTTCGCATGTTGAGACTTCAAAGGTTAAAGTTCCTTTGTTCTTTGATTTCCCAGTCTGTGAAACTCTTTGATTATGTGCCTATTTTGGGATTCAGGATTCCAGATTTCGCAACTCTGAGACTCCTGTGTTGAAGAGTCTCAACTCTTGACTTCTCAATCTCCGGGTATCTGAAACTCCAAAATGGAGTTGGATCAATGTATTCCAACATTTCACATTTCATCGTTTTGGAATTCTTGTCGTGAGTTGCTTCCTTGACTCCTCCAATGCCTGGTCTGATCTTTCCTTGCAATTATCCCTGCGCTGTTGATCTTCCTTGCCTGCCTGTTTTCCATCAAATAAACAAGCACACTCTTGCACTCTTCATGCACCTCTGCATTATCTCTTCTGAGCTTACGTTGTCCCTGTTTTTCCATCACTGCATACTCTGATCTTTCCATCAATGACAAGCATACCTTCCTGTAAACATGCCAACAATCTCCCCCTTTGGCATTGATGGAAACGTTGAATGACTGCGCTAATATGTTTGGACCTCCAACTGTAGCATCCGGTCTAGACCACTCCTTTTTCTCCCCCTTTGACATCAATGTTAAAGAAAACATGCTCCCCCTGAGCTGTTGCAGTAATTTTAGGAGGTATCAAATATTCAATCAAAATAAAACTCCCTCTAACAGGATGGACTCTCTTAGGTGTAAGACGGGATGACACCCAACTTCTGTCGGAGATATTCAAATGGTGTCTTGGCTAGGGGTTTAGTAAAGATGTCTGCAATTTGTTCTGTGGTTGGAATGTAATGGACTTGAACAACCTGATTGGTGACCTGCTCTCTCAGAAAATGGTATTTTATGGGAATATGCTTGGTATTGGAGTGGAATACAGGATTCTTAGACACACTGATGGCACTAGTGTTATCAGAATGAATTGGGATCGGTGCAGTGTATTTTACCTCCAAGTCTGCAAGTGTCTGAATCATCCATAATACCTGAGTGCAACAGGTAGCAGCAACAATTTACTTTGCCTCTGTAGTTGATAAGGAAATGTAACCTTGATTTTTACTAAGCCATGCTACTAATGAGTCACCCAGGAAGAATGCTCCTCCACTGGTTCTTTTTCTCTCATCAACATAGTTTTCCCAATCTGCATCTGAATAGGCGGTTAATTGAAAATTCTGATTTCTGGGATACCACAAACCATAAGTCATTTTTTTTGTCAAATACTTGAATATCCTTTTGACATCTTGCAAATGACTCTGTTTAGGTGAAGACTGGTATATTCCTACCATTCCAACAACATGCATTATGTCTGGGTGAGATGCTGTGATGTACAATAGGCTGCCTATCATTGACCTATATGATATTTGATCAACATCAGATGAGTCATCATCCTTTCTTAATTTTCATCCAATAACCATAGGTGTACTCACAGGTTTAGAATCTTCCATTTGAAACCTTTTCAACATTTCTCTTAGATATTTTTCTTGAGAAATGAACATCCCTTCATACCTCTGAGTAATTTGCAGACCAAGAAAAAATGACAGTTAACCTATCATAGACATTTCAAACTCAGACTCCATGGCAGAAGCAAACCATTGTACCAATGAATCCTTATTACATCCGAAGATGATGTCATATACATAGACCAATACGATGAGAAGATCATTATCCTTTGTTTTGATATACAGATTGTTGTCAACTGTTCCTCTCTTGAACCCTTTGTCTTTGAGATACGTATCCAGTCTGTGATACCAGGCTTGAAGGGCTTGTTTTAACCCATATAAATCTTTCTTCAACTTGCATACTAAGTCAGGGTTATCAGATGGTTCGAAACCCTCTGGTTGTTCCATATAGACTTCTTCACTTAAATCTCCATTTAGAAAATATGACTTGACATCCATTTGATAGACTTTAAACCTTTTATGACAAGCATAGACAAGAAACATTCTGATAGCTTCTAATCTTACTACGGGTGGAAATGTTTCATCAAAATCCAGTCCTTCTATTTGATCATATCCTTTACAGACCAATATTTCTTTGTTCTTGACAACTTGTCCCTGCTCATTCAACTTATTCTTAAAGATCCATTTGGAACCAATGATATTTTTACCTTCAGGTCTATGAACCATCTCCCATGTATTGTTTTTCTCAATCTGATCAAGTTCATCATTCATTGCTTTAACCCAATGGTCATCTTTGCTAGCTTCATTAAAATTCTTGGGTTCCAACAAGGATATGAAAGCTATATGTGATTGTTCGATGTCTTTGATTATCTTTCTCCTAGTTTGTACACCTTTGTCTTTTTCACCAATTATCTGACTTGCAGGATGATTCTTTTGAGTGATTCTAGAGGAGGAATTTGAAGTTGTATGCTGATTTGAATCTGTCTAAGTATCTGTCTCTTCATCTGATTCAGAGTCTTTGTTTTCTGATTCTTGGACCTGTTCATATTCAGCTTTAACCGTGTCCTCTATAGACGACTCATTATTGTACACCTCTCTTGCTGGGATTCCTTCGTCAACTTTTATGTCAATACTGTCAACCATTTTATGCAGCCTCTTATTATAGCATCTATATTCTTTACTGTTTGTAGCATACCCTAAGAAGATACCTTCATCAGCCCTATCATCATATTTTCCAAGGTTCTCATCATTATTATTTATGTAACATTTACTCCCAAATACTTTGAAGTGTTTGATTGAAGCATGTATCCCATACCACAATTCATAAGGTGTCTTGTCACTTTGTGGTCTGAGGTGGGATTTGTTAACAAAATGGACTACTGTGTGTATTAATTCTACCCAGTAGGTTTGACCAATGTTCTTCTCATTCATCATTCACCTGGCCATTTGCTACACTGTTCTATTTTGCCTCTCAACTACTCCATTTTGTTGAGGAGTTCTTGGGATTGTGTATTCTCTCTTGATCCCATGCTTATCACAAAATTCCTTGAAATCACTTGACACAAATTCTCCTCCTCTGTCTGATCTTACCGCCTTTAACCTCTTGCCTGTTTGATTCTCAGTTAAAGCCTTAAATATTTTAAACTTCTCAAATGCTTTAGTTTTTACCTTGAGAAAGGCAACCCAAGTAAGTTTGGAGTAATCATCAATAATCAACATGAAGTAATTTTCTTTCCCTGTGCCTTCCTGTCTTGATAGTCCACATAAATCCATATGAACTAGTTGGAGTGGTTTCTCTGTTGAAGTAAAGATCTTGGATTTAAACTGTGTCCTGGTTAGCTTTCCTACTTGGCAGGGTTTACACATCGAATCTTGGGGCTTTAATATTCTCAGAAGATCTTTTACTGCCTCAAGATTTTTGAGCTTGATTAAGTGGTCAAAGTTTAAATGTCCAAGTATCCTATGCCATAACCAGATTTCATCATGTTTTCTTAGATGACACTCTTCTCTATTTTCTTTCAGCACATATACGTTATTTTCTGTCCTTATGCCTTTGGCCACCACTTGTCCCGAGTTTACAAACTTTATTTTGCAATCCTTGGATGTGAACACCACTTCACATCCTCTATCACACATTTGACTTACACTAAGAAGATTATGTTTCAGCCCATCTACAAGTATAACATCTTGGGATTTTCCTTTTCCATTACTTAAAATCACCATCCATTTACCCTTTATTTTACTTGGAGCATCATTTCCAAAGGTTACGTTTCCTGATTTTCTTTCACTTAGAGATAGAAACTTACCTTTGTCTCCCATCATATGTTTGGAGCATCCACTTTCTATATACCAAGGGTTCGTTTTTCTTTGAGCTAACAACACTAATCCACACTTGTCACTTTCTTTCTTCTTCCAAACCTTGACATTTTCAGCAGGGGAATTCAAATATGGTTCATAGTTCCTTAATCGACAGTCAACAGATTTATGTCCATAGTTATGACAGATGTATCATTCAATATCATTGTTCAATAGGTCAAAATTATTGATGTAGCGTTGTCTACTCATTGACTGTTGATTATTTCTTGACCTCCTTAGTTGCATGTCTCTAGACTTAATTTGACAATTTGCAATCTGTGAAGGTTTGTTACTTGGCTGTATCATTCTTTGTTGTGGAAAGTATTTATTCCTTTGAAATATTAATTGCTCATGTCTAAGTCTTAAGGAACAATTTACAACTTTGTGACCAAAGTTAGAACAGTAGAAACAATAGCCATAGAAAAATTCTTTGTACCAGGAAAATGGTTGTCTTCTTTGAGCAAATCGATTTCTTCCATGCTGATGACATCTTTCAGTAGGGAGCACATTATTTCTTTGTTCTACAGATTCAGTCCTGGCACCTTTTTATTTACTCATCCTGGGCAGCTGATTGTCTTCCTTTGTTTCTACAGGTTTGTTGTTGTCATTGGTTGTAGATTTGACAAACTTGATGGGTTCTTCGTTTCTTGGCTTATCACTACTTGATCCCTCTTCATAACCCAAACCATTTTTCAGCTTTGGATTCCTTTGCTAATTCATAATGGTGGCTAATCCTTTTGAGGCTTTGATACTTGACAGATTCTGATTATACAAGGCTTGAAACTTCTCCATCTCTTTCCTAGTTTTCACTACTTCTTGTTCTAAGGCTTCACATCTTGCCTTCTTTTCTGATAACTGTCGTTTCAGAATGTCTTCGATTTTATTTTCCTCTTCTAATTCCACTTTTAGTAGGACAAGGTCTTCATCATGTTCTTTACTGTCTTTCTTGAACTATATCAGCAATTGTCTTTACTTTTTGTTCTTAATTCTTAGTTGGTCAATCTCTTCCAGTGCACTGATCAATTCTCCTTCCATGTCAACCACATCTTCTTCTTCATTAGCATCACTTCCTGTGCTTATATTATCGTAATCCTATTTGGCCATAAGTATGAAGTCATTTAGTTTATCTTCAATAGTGGAGTCACTGTCTTCATCATCTGAAGGATCATCATCATTGTTTACACAAAGAATTTTCTTCTTAAAGTTATTCTCTTTAAGGAAATTTCTGTGTTTGTGCTTCTCCTCATCATCACATGTATGATCCTTTCTTTTGTGGGGACATTTATTTTCAAAATGACCTATCCTACCATAGTTGAAACATTTGAAAGGCAGTTTACGTTTGTATTTGCCTGATCCCTTCTTTAGTCTCTTCACAAATTTTTCTTCAATTTTATCAGGCTCTGAATCCTCATTCTCGTCTTCCTTAAATGATGCTTCTCTGGAGGTGGGTTTATCTTTAACTATTCTCATTTCATATGTAGTCAATGTTCCTAGAAGTTGATAAAACTCCAAGGTTTTTAGATCATTAAGTTCTTCCATAGTAGAGACCTTCAGGTTGAACCTATCTAGTAGAGATCTCAAAATTTTCTGAACTAAAGAAGGTTCCTCAATTTTCTCACCAAGTGCTTTCATTGCATTTACCATTTCTTCTACTCTCAGAAATTATTTTCCAATAGTTTCATCTTCCTTCATATTCAGCTGTTCAAACTGTATTCTGTAGGTTTGAAGCTTGGCGTCCTTTACCTTCTCATTACCTTCATAACTGCTAATGAGTTTGTCCCACATTTCTTTGGTAGTTCCTAGGTGCATAAATTTTATGAATTCTGCTTCTACAAGACCACTCAAGATAGCATTCATAGCCTTAGCATTGAAGCTAAATTATAGCTTGTCATCCTTATTAGCTAGTACAACTAGCTTTACATAACCAATATCTACCACATCCCAGACATCTGCACCTAAAGCCATTATGTAGGTTCTGATTCTAACTTTCTAGAAGGCAAAGTTTGTTCCATTGAATAGAGGGGCCTTATTGGTTGAATTTCCTTCATGGATTGACATGTTTAAGCTCTAGGATATACCCTTAGATAAAAGGGGCCGGCTCTGATACCAATTCTTGGACAACTGAGAGGGGGGGGTGAATCAGTTGTTACTGGGCTTGAACAATTATGCTTATTTTAAACTCTTTACACAACATTTAATGACAGTCACAATAATGCAGGGAAGTAAGCAATATAACATTCAACATCAGTCACACATATGAGATACACAGAGATAGATATTTCTTGAGGAAACCCATACAGGGTAAAAACCTCTTCTTCTTTATATGATAAGTAATCTTTACATTCTTTACATTATCATACATATGAGCACCAAATCATAATGAGGCTACAAACTCTGTTTTGCAAGCTCCTACTTGCTGAGAGCACCAACTCTCTGGATTCTCTAGTACCAACTAGAAGGAAGCACCAACTCCCTGGTTTCTCTAGCACCAACTAGACGGAAGCACCAACTACCCGGTTTCTCTAGCACCAACTATAAGGGAGCTACAACTCCTTGTGTTCAAGCACCCACTTGAACCTCTGAGGAAAACAATCCTCCCTAACACCTCCCTACCACCCTGAAATGTAAATCTTTGCTATTAAGACTTATTACAGCGATATAAAGTTCTTCAATGGCTTACCAGTCTCATCACTGTTCTTCTACACTATGCTTCTTTGTCTGCATCAGTGTCTTCTGCACACTCATTGCGCTTTCTATTCTTTTGCCTTTTATGCTCTTTGCACCACGTCCCTTCAATGCACCATTCCCCTTCTATGCATTTCTTCTGCTGCGCTCTGCCTCCTTCTTCACACCTCAATCACACCCAACCACAACGACAATAATCTCTTCTTTGTTATGCATTATTATAGTCTTTGTTCTCCTTGTGCATGCAATATACACCAAGCTCTTGCATGCTCTCACCCTACCACTGTTCTCCACATCGGGGTATTTTTTTCACACTTCCCTCTCCCCCGCTTTTCTGCCTCCAGCCTCAACTCCTCTCCCTGTTCTGCATCTCCTCCTCAGGTCGAGTACTCTACCTAAATATCATTGCAACTCTTCAGCTTCTCTGGCGGTTCAACCAATGCGTCCAACATCACTGGGTGTTATGCTGAGATTTCTCAGCCTGTCTGGCAATTGAGATTCTTCATCTTCTCTATCATAGTTGAGCTAATCCTCTCTGTTGTAGTTATAGGCTTCAACGTTCATCCATGTGTCAATCGCCTCTAAGAATAGTCTTAAATCACTGGAAGATTCCTAGAGCTTCTTCATCTTCTCTGGCGATCATACTAAGGCCTCTTCAAGTCCTCTGGCAGAAACCATCAGTCGTTTCTAGCAGTTACACTATGAAGTGCAACTGTAGCCCTCCGATCATATTCAATTTCACCTACACCATTGGATGGAGTTTGTAGGGTCTTGTATTTACTTCGCTGTTTCACATTTCGGCATTTCTGGATTCCTGTGGTTAAGTTTTCTTTACACTTCATGTACTAATCCCCAAAACTCTGAAATTGAGCTTGGTTGCACTATCTCCTTCCTCCATCTTCCACCGATGTGACCAATGGCTATGACCATAGGCTGAGCCAAAACGTGTTTCTCATTTCGGCATTTCGACAATTCAACAATCCTGTTGTGAGGCATCTCGACTCTCCAAGTTGCGATCTCTGAAACTCTGAAAAAGGATCTTAGCTGGACTAGCTTCGATCATTTCAGAATTTCGTATTTTGGCATTTCACTATTTCGCATGTCACGAATTCCTGTTGCGAGGCATCTTGACGTTGCAATCTCCAATATATCCTCCATGTCGCAATTGTTAGGATATTTAGACACTTAGGAGTTAGTTAAGATCTAGGTCTAATATGTCGTTAGGTAAAAGTGTGTTTCTTTAGTATGCATTAGTATGCATTTGTAGTTAGGAAATCCGACGGTCACGATATGTTCCCGACATAGAGTGATCCGACTGTTCATACTCTCCTCGATCTTAATGGCCATTGTTCCATGGCTTAACACCTGATTGGTCCATGTTCTTTGTTTAAAGAGCATGGAGGATCATTTTCCGATGATCGATTGTGAGAAACTCTCTTGTAAAATCTCTCTGTAATCTTTTTCTTTGCATTAATAAACTGCTCCAAGTGACCGCGTTGGCTGGGGCTGTGGATGTTTCCCCGTAGGGTCTTTACCACGTGAAAACATCGGTGTGTTGATCTTTGATCTGGTTATGTGAGTGGTTACTGAAGGTGTTCGTCCTCTATTGGAATACCTGTGTTGTCGAACAACAATTTTGCATTTCACATTTCGGCTTTTCGCGATTTTGCATATCGCGAGTTCGAGAGGTTAGGGAACCCCGTTCCTCGACTTTCCAGTCAGCGAAATGGCGATCTGTCGCCATGTGTCCTATGGACCCAACGGTCCAGATATTGTCATGATTTTGACAATTCATGGGCCTTTGTCATGTCTGATCAATGGTCTAGATCAATCCTCGATCCGACGGCTAGGATTATTTCACGATTCGCATATCGCAACTTCAAAGGTTAAAGTTCCTTTGTTCTTTGATCTCCCAGTTTGCGAAACTCTTTGTTTATGTGATTATTTAGGGATTTCAGGATTCTGGATTTCGCAACTCCAAGACTCCTATCTTGAAGAGTATCGACTCTTGACTTCTTAATCTCCTGGTATTCGAAACTCTGAAATGGTGTCGGATCAACGTATTCCAGTGTTTCACATTTCGTCGTTTCAACATTCTTGTTGTGAGTTGCTTCCTTGACTCCTCCAATGCCCGGTCTAATCTTTCCATGCAATTATCCCTGCACTGTTGATCTTCCTTGCCTGCCTGTTTGCCATCAAATAAACAATCACACTCTTGCACTCTTCGTGCACCTCTGCACTATCTCTTCTGAGCTTACGTTGTCCCTGTTTTTCCATCGCTGCATACTATGATCTTGCCATCAATGACAAGCATAATTGCCTATAAACATGCCAACAATGAGTAATATGACTTCTCTACTATACAACACACACCATAAGGATTATTTTATTGGTGGTTTTCTTTCCTTGACTAGAATAAATTTTCTATAGTAGAGGATTGAAACTTCTAGAGAAGAACCATAACATGTAATGTAGATAGAGTCAATGATAGGATATCCTTATAATACTCATGTTGAAATTCCTAAATTATCCCCTAATTTATCCCAGTTTCATTCTTATATTGCAGTGCTCAGTGAAAAAATATAAGAAATCACTAAATCCAAAACTATAATATAAACAATATGGTGTACTCAATGTAAAGTGGAGTGGCATCATGATAATGAGTGCCCTCTACTTCTAGGTGGAATGGCATGGGATCCTATAGCTATTTTTTTTTCAAGAGTGGTGCAAGGTCCTCTGGGTCCCTTTCTAATAACTTCTTCTAGTGGAGTTTCACATGTATATTCTACATGACCTTTTAAGAATCTGCAAATAGGGGAGTATTGTGAGATTTACAAGGTGTATGGTCATTCACCACATAATTGTCCTATTTTGAAAAATTATTCGTTTGTCCTTAATAATGTCGATTGTGAGTTATGTAATACCATCATGTTAATAAAAATAACTATAGATATTTGAAAATCTATTAAAAAGGATGGAGAGGACCTCATTAGAGTAGTAGATAATTCATATCCATAAGGTGTTAGAGGTAGAGAAAAAGGAGGAAGATAAGGGGGTAAGGCTGGTGGAAGAACTAGGTTGAACATATGTTATAATTGTGATGAGGTGGGTCATATTTCCCATGACTACCCACTTCCTATAAAACCCCAGTGAAATCACTTTTATACTATTGGTCCTCCTACTAAATATTTCCCAAATCTAATTTAGAAATGGAAATATCACACACGATAAGGCTATGAATTTGGTAAACTCCATGTTATACCACAAATTTCCACATCAATTGCATTTGTGAGATGGCTTAGTCCTTTTCCCCAACTTGCAAACTTAAATCCCATCCTTCTTCATAAAAATTACCTAAAAAAAACATTTTTGTTTCCATACACAAGTCACCCATGTGAAAACTGTGAATGTACGCACCTTGCTACTTTACAACTCGTGGATTCCCTAAAAAATATGAAAAAAAAAAAATTCACATTTTCAGGCAGGTTTTTCGGTTGGGCTCATTCCCAAACTTGCCTTGGCCCATACACAATGAAATTAAAACACCTCAACCTATTGAGGATAGTATAAAGGAACTTATGAGGGAATTGGTGAGAGGGACATCCTTGGTGCAATATTATGCTTGAAATCCATTTTGTACGAGCTTGGGGACGTTGGAAAATGAACCCAACCAAAAAACTTGCCCGAAATCTCAGAATTATTTTATTTTTCATTATTTTTTAGGGAATCCATGGGTTTCACATTATAAAGGAGCAAATGTCCACATGTTTCTCAAATAAAACCTCTGGATATGTTCAAAATTTATGTATCCATGACCCATCCTTCTTTCGTATGAAAATAACAAGCACACACCACAGTGACACACTTGGACGTAATTTCTAGGTCCAACAACTCCTTCAGTTGCATATTCAACTCCTGTAACTCTGGGGTCGACATATGATAAGGCATTCTTGATATTGGTTCAGTCTCCAGTTTTAGGTCTATGGTAAACTCCAACTCCCTCTCCGGCGACATTCCAAGTAACTCCTCAAGGAATACATATGCAACTCTTTCACCACTGGAAGGTGTTATAGACCTTCCAATACGCCCTTCTCATTTAACACAAGGATCGACTAAAGCTTACATCCCTTGCATGTTCTATTCTATAGCTGAAAGGAAGAGATGAAACTTAGAGAAACTCCCCGGTTTCAACCTACAATCATGCGTCTCTGACCCTCATCATTGGCCAAGCTCAACCATTTCGTCTTACAGTTGAGTATCGCCTCATGTGATTCCAACCAGTCCATACCGATCATGATGTCATAAGATCCTAATATCATGACGTATAGGTTATCCCTAGTGAAAAACTCTCCTAGGTTAAGGCTACAGCCCGTAACCTTCCCTCCAACCTTTTGTTTTGCTCCTGAAGCCATTTCTACAAAGCTAAACTCATCTTGTTCGACTGCCTTTACCTTAATCCCCCCCACCCTTTTTTTTAGCTCTACCCCATAAATGAAACTCTCTGTAGCACCAGGATCTATAAATTACTAAGGTTCTGGTCAATGATAGTACCTGATGTCTTGAGCATGTTCGACCGGTGCTCTGCCTAACAGTTATTCACTGCTGCATGAATCCGATGGGCCTTGCCCAAATCTCCCATGGTAGTGGGTATGAATAATCCATATGCTCTAGTCCTCTCCTCTGGGTAGTCACATTGGAAATGTGCCTTCCCACATGTCCAACACCCCTTCTTCAGTCTAGTACTCCTAGTACCCGAAGTAGAAGCACACCACCTTTCTCTCCAGCCATGCCTCAACTGCTGGGCCATTCGTGGCACTCATGGATTTGATAACTTATCCCTCTCGAGTTCTTATTGAAGAATAACAGTACTGGCTGAGGCGTGATATGGACCCTCAGGAGTACAGGCGCCCTAGACTCATCTCAGTACAAATGGTGAATCACGGCCTCTAACATTCCTTAGAAGGACCTTGTCATACCATCATCATCCCTTACAACAATCAAATCCATCCCAAGGACTTGTTCCTCCCCTTGGGGGTTAGACTTTGAGGGTGTGGGAACCTCTGGAGGCGTCACATCTCCTTCCATGACACCCGTTGCGGACCTCTACGACATCCTCTCATCGATATCACCACATGGACACGTTAAATTTTTACTTAGCGCTAGCTTATTACTCAAGGGTTTACTGTAGTGGAAATCATAGTGATCCATAGTCGCAGGGTTGAACCTATTGACATTATGGTAGCTGTGGGAGGTATTTAACTCCACGTGTAAACCTGACGAGAATAGAATATTCCAAAAAGAAATAAGAAACCATAATTAGTTGGCTAATAACCCTAGAAGACAAGTCGGCTCAAGAGGATAACTTGTATTAGGTTATTAGCCTCTAAGAGAAGAAGTCGACTAAAGGAAATATTATATACTAAGTAAATAGGCACCCATAATGAGAAGTCAACCCAGGTAGTTTTCCATATTTAGTATAAATATAGGAGGCCAGTCTTCATTTTGGCAGGCATTCTCATAACTACAGAATAAACACTTGTGCACACTGCAGTTGGCCAGTTTGTGCGCAAGTTTGGAGGAGAGTTGTCGTTGCAGCTGCTGCAGCTAGCAGATTTTGGTTTTGTCTTGGACTATATCTTGGTTATGTTTTGGACTCTCTGATCATCTCTTTCTTGGTGCGCCATCCTTGGAGAAATTTGCACCACTCTTTGTTTGGATATCTAGCCTAGGGTTTGCTTTCAAAATGATTCTCTATTAAGGTTAAGGTGCTTGGGGGTGGCTTCGGCCTATGGTTGGGTGACAATAGTGATATTATGTATGGTTAAATGCGAACATCCATTATATTCTAACCATTTATGGGCCTACACCTCCTTCATTCAGTCTAAACACTGGAAGGGAGCATAGCCATAAGGATACTAAGCTCGTTGAAGAACTACTGCTAGGGTTTCTAGCAGGAGAAGTTACCAAAGAACTGCCGCTAGGGTTACTAGTAGATGAATTTATAGAAGCCCTAACCCTCTCATTGAGGCACCTTAAGTGAAGGGATTGACCTAATTTCTAGATAGACTAGTGTGCCCTAGACTACCACATTTCCTGGTCCTCTCAGCAAGCAAAAATGTCAAGTTTGAGTTTTTGGTCAAATCTAGGGTTGACCTAGTCAAGGCAACCATGACTTACTCTATGAAGTCAGAAAACAAGTTAGATGGGGCTTCTAAATTCAAAGCATGGAAGACAAGGATTTACCTCATCCTTTCCAAGAATAAAGTGTTGGATATCGTGAAAGGAAAGATCGTGGAACTAGAGTTTGAAGAAGAAAAAGAGAAGGAACCGCAGAACGTTGTAGTTATGGAGAAGTTCAAAGACAATGACATCAATGCCATGAGTATCATAGTGGACTCTATAAAATACCACTTGATACCTTACCTCTCCCATATTGACTCATCTAATAATATGTATGATTCCCTAACAAACCTCTTCTCAGTCAGAAACATTGGATAAGTAATGAGTCTGAAGAATGAGCTTTGTGACATGAAGATGAATGATGATGACAACATAACATAATACTTTGTGAGGATCTCTCAGTTAAGATATCAACTACAATCTATTAAAGAGATCATCTTAGAGAAGGAACTGGTAAATATAACTCAATGGTCTTCCCAAGACATGGGATGCATTTTCCGCAAGTATGAACACAAGGAAGGAGTATCCTACATTCAAAGAACTTTGGAATTGCTGTGCACAAGAAGAATCAAGGATTAGTGCAAAAGAGAAACCTCAAAATAAATACGATGATAAATCCTTCACAACAAGATTCAAGAATGTCAGGAACAAAAGGAAGTTTGGTTCAATGAAGAAGCCAAATCAAGAGAAAGATATGTTAGAAATACAATGCTTCAACTGTCAAAAGTATGGTCACTACAAGAATCATTTTCCTGAGATGAAGAAAAGGAAGGAGACACACGAAGCATCAATTGCCGAAGAAAAGGAACAGTCAAAGAAGATTAAGCAGGATAAAACCGACTTCTTCTTCTAAGACAAGGTAAACACCACTCTTCATAGTTCTTATACATACCATGTTTTTTGTACATATCTTGCATATCTATTTCTTAGAAGATAATATGTTCAAAGAGAAACTATACTTATGGAAGAACAACAAGATGAGGATTACTACAAGTTAGAAAATACACATTAAAGGATGAAGTACATCAACAACCCCTGGTAACAATTCACGTGGAAGTTATTATCAGAATCAATCTTGAAGAAACCTAGAAGAAGTAAAGACAGAAAGAAGTCAACAATCAAGAGGAAATTGGAAAAAAACTTGTGACACTTTTCATAAGGCAATAAGGATGTAGATGGAACTGTGGACTCTTCTAGATGGAGGGAGCCGATTATATTATCAAAAGAAGAACATGAATTCATGCATGAAGCAAGGATTAGGAGGGAGCTAATCCTAAATTATATGATCCATTGAATATGATGAAGTATCTATCCATGGTAGCAACCATGAAAAGAAACATGTGTTCAGTGTGACTTCAGAAGAAGTCTTCTTCGAAAATAATCCTTAAAGTAATCCCTGGTTGTCTATCCACATCCATGATCCTATGATGAAAGAAAGAAGTTGGAATCTTCAGAGAATGGAATCTATAGAAAACTCCATGAACTGAAGAGCTAAAGAGAAACATGAGGAAGAACATGAAGATTCCAAGAGAGAAAGAAAAAGACAGAACAACCAACCAGTGTATCAAGAATCACAAGACTACCAACCTAATATGAACTCACTAAAAGCAATGAAGCAGAGGAAATGAAAGTTGTGATGAAGAACAATGTATGGAAGACTTATGAATGAAAGAATTGTAAGATCAAGAAATCGAGGTTCTCCCAGATGGAGGGAGAAGACTATGATGATTTCTTGTAAACCATACATACCTCTACATGAGCCAGTATATCATCCGCAATATCCATAGGTTGGAGTTTACATGTAGATAAACCTCAAAGGCTTTGAGGTATACCAGAAAGAGACCCTTGTATGCAGATGAAAGAAGATCTTGTATGGATTCAAACAACTTGGTGCAAAGCCTTCAATACATAACAAAAGCGTGGTGAAAATATTTCTATAACAGAGATATTGTATCAGAATGGTTACTCAGAAGTCCAGGATGATGAATTTCTAATCCATGACAAACTCTCATAGATATGTTCCAGTTTGAGCCCTGCCACGATGTTTTGAGCTAGCAGGAAACAAAAGATGAATCCAACAATGATATACTACATTGATAAGAGCTATATGAAGCCTTCAGAGAAAACCAGTATTCCAGAAAGATCAAAGTACATTGAGATCAAGCATTACATTCTCCATGATGAATTCCATGAAGGAGAAAGTGGTTCTCCAATACACAGATGAGAAGATAAGCAGACATTTTGGTGAAGCCTCTGTCCAAGATGAAAAAGTTTGTGTACTCAAGTTGGAGCTCATGGAGATGACTTCCTTATTGAAAAAGGAAGAGATGAATCCCAGGTTGGGAGGGAGCACTGATGTGTTATTGATTTATGGACAATTATTTTTTAAGTTAAAAAAATGGTCCAGGATGAGAAGTTCCTTTCCAATTCTGAAAGTGGTTTGATATTTCTGACGGACAGGCATTTTCCAATTCAAAAAATGGTCCAGATCAAACATTCATTTTCGTAATGAAAATGGTTCGATGGATTGCTGATGTACCATAGACAACGATTACCCTTGTGGTTAACATAGGGAATGGTATAGGAAAGTCTCTATTATTGAAAATCACTCTTAGTAGTGGTCAAGAAGACTGGTCCACCTCACTGGACAATCACTTTTGAAGCTCACAGTTGTGAGCAGTTTTGAAGAATGGTCTATTTTGGAGGTTGGTGTAGGAAAGTCATTTCCTTTGGAAATGGTCTGGACAGTCATTCCCTAGGGAAAATTCATTCTCTCCAATATGCACTTTGTTTAGTGCCGAAGGAATGACCCAGATAGGTGAATGGTCTAGGTTCATCAATCAGGGACATGCATTCCCTAGGGCAGATTCATTCTCTCCAGGTTGCACTTTGTTTAGTGCCGGAGGAATGGCTCGGATAGGGAATGGTCCAGGCTCAAAAATTGGGATAGTTATTCTTCCTTACTTGAGAAGAATAGTCCAGATAGCTCATCATTGATGTTTTACCTTCTGAGGGCATATGCTCTTCCAAATCTCACATATGTGAGTGGAAGAATGGCCTAGATAAATCAGTTTATATCATAACAATGTTTTCTATGCAGGTTGATATCAGATTATATGATTGTTATGGAGACTCTATGTCTCTAGACAGTGGATGTATACTACTGTGGTGGATGTGTTCTAATTATTGTGACTATATTTCACTGATCAAGTATCTATGTGCTACTTGGTGTGGTAGTGTACCACTGGATAGTAGTTGTGTACTACTATGGATAGACATAGTTGTGTTCTATTGAATGACATTGTTCCGATTGCCATGAAGACTATCAGTAGTGTTGGAAAATGTTTAATCAACTAGATGGATGATCAATGGAAAGAGATTTCCCAAATGGAAAATGGTCCAGGACATTTATTCTTCTAGGGCATATGTCTAGATTAGAAGAATGGTTCTTGTGTCACTCTGTGGAGTGAGTGACTTATCCAACATCATGTCTGATTACTCAGATGGATTATGGTTTCAAGAAATGATGCAGCTAATGACACTGATAGTCATGATGGTGCTCATGATCTAGTCATGAGATAGTCTATACGAATATGTTGATGCTACCGAGTGAATGGTGTGTTTGTGATCAATACCATTACCTTCAATACCTCCCTAGCTAGGAGGGAGTGTTGATATTCTGGTAGTTGTGGGAGGTATTTACCTCCATGTGTAAACCCGATGAGAATATAATATTCTGGGAAGTAAGAAGAAACCCTAATTAGTTGGTTAATAACCCTAGAAGACAAGTCAGCTCAAGAGGATAACTTGTATTAGGTTATTAGCCTCCAAGAGAAGAAGTCGGCTAAAGGAAATATTATATAATAAGTAAATAGGCACCAAGAATGAGAAGTCGGCACGAGAAGTTTGCCAGATTTAGTATAAATATAGGAGGCCAGTCTTCATTTTGGCAGGAATTCTCAGAATTGCAGAAGCAACACTTGTGCACACTTCAGTTGGCCAGTTTGTGCACAAGTTTGGAGGAGAGTTGTCGTTGTAGCTGCTGCAACTAGCAGATTTCAGTTTTGGCTTGGACTATCTCTTGGTTATGGTTTGGACTGTCTGATCAACTCTTTATTGGTGCACTATCCTTGGAGAAAAGTGTTCCTCCCTTTGTTTGGCTATCTAGCCTAGGGTTTTCTTCTAGAATGATTCTCTGTCAAGGTTAAGGTGATCGAGGGTGGCTTCAACCTATGGTTGGGTGAAAATAGTGATATTGTCTATGGTTAAATGAGCACATCCATTAGATTCTAATAGAACCTACTCTGATACCATATGTAACGTCTCCAACGTTATGACTATAAGCGATGCGATGCAAAAGATAATATTTTTTTTTTTAATTAAGCATGAAGGCAATCGACGACAATAGTTAAACAACACAACTTGATGACGAACACAACACATGCAGATAAGGAAATAAAAAACAAGGACTCAACATACTATCACATCATGAAACTGTACGAACATGCGATAATCAATAGATAGATAAAAAAGACTACCCTCCTGACATAAGAAAGACAACGCCTACAAGCTAAAGGATAACATCAACAACCCAACACAACGACTTGACGACCAATAACTAGAAAACTTCTACGGCGTGAAAAAATTGACACATTGAGGTGTTCAGAACCAAGTACCAACATCAAATACAGTGAACCAACACTGACACCAGGAAGCACAAGACTCTGTCCATGCTATCATTCGCATCTATCCATCAGGGCACACAATGATCCCCTCATTAGGAATCATGCCGTCACAAGGCAATAGGAGAGATAGTAACTAAGGAACAATATAACATATCTAGACCAATAACCCAAGGAAAAATCCCTCATGCTAGGAGACCGAATCATATGTCAATAAATACCCAAAGACTATACCCAAGCACCCAAGCAACAGGTCGACAAGACGTAAGGTGACATCACTCAAAATTAAATTGCGCAACTCACTGAAGGATTTATTGTTTCCTACAAGGCAACTTGTGTGGTGAAACAACTATGACCAACCACCCTTTACAGTTTGACTTAAGGCACAAGGTGCATAGTAATCAAATAACTATTAAACTATTAATATTTTTATCTAATAAACTATTAAACCCTCAACCATTAATCTTGCGCAAGCTATTAACTATTACGCCAATAAACTGTAAATAAATAATTGTTAATCATTATGTCTATGTGAAAAGAAGTGAACTATTATCATTGCAATTAATCTAGTAATCTATTACCAAAGAAATTAAGCCATTATTCTATTACCATCGCAACATTTAATCTATTGTGGTAGAAGTCAAAAGACTGGTATGTAAGATGGATAAATGAACAATCACTATATAACGAAACGAAACAATTAATCTATTGTTTTCATAAGTCATAAGACACACACACACACACACACAGACACACACATATAAAATCGTTGTCAAAATAAATACAAGAGCGTTGTAAATTAATACATATCAAAACAAAACGCTATCCATAAATCATATCGAGAAACAAACTTCTATCCATAAATCATGTCAGAAAACAAAACGCTACCCATAAATCATATCAGAAAACAAAACGCTATCGATAAATCATGTCAGAAAACGCTATTCATTAATACATAACCAAAAATCGCTATCCATTAATACCTATCAAAATGCAGACATATCAAATGTTGTCTATTAAATAATATCATTGTCTATTTAGGATTCACTTGGGGTCTATTAAATCGAGATACTACATTTATTAAAAAGTTGTTGTCAACCATCCCATTGATGTCAAAAAGGGTATGATATCGCTGTGTAAAGATAAACATGAAATATAATATTGTTGTCTATAAAAATTACTGTCTGTAAAATAAACAATTAGCTCACGTTGGTCCAAAACTGCTTCTGGCTGTAGCCAAATGGATCCTTCTTCAAATGGATCCTTCTTCTTCTGGTAATAATAAAGTGTGGTTTCTTCTATATTGCTTTGTGGATCTATTGTGTATTCCATATTTTTTGTGATTATATTGGTAGATCTATTCAGGTTCTTAACAAGTGGTGTCAGAGCACTTTCCTTGGGCAGACATTGTGGGCAAATACTTTTTATTTTTGCAGATTTTTTTTTTCGGAGCAGAAAAAAGAGGGCCGCAACATTATCGAAGTTTTCGGTATATTTCTATGAAAAATTTGTAGAAAAGGGTTGTATATATGAGTTCCTCTCATAAAAACACCCAATTTGAAAAAACAAATCGTCCGAAACAGAGTCTGGGAAGTCAAGATATTGAAGTTTTAAAATCTGCAAATTTTCAGGGATTTTTCCGCGGATGGCGGTGATAATTTTTTTATTTCTGTAGCATCTAGAGGCCAAATTTTCCCAAATAAATTACAGATCTGAGTTCCTCTCACAATGTCACCGAATTTCAAAAAACAAATCAGCCAAAACGGAGTCGCGGAAGTGAAGTTATGAGCATTTTAACTTCAACAGTTTTTTAGGGATTTTCTTCAGAAAAAACCGTGATTTTTTGTTGTAACTTATTGTTCTATTTTTTTGGGTTTTTTCGTGATGGCTGCAGGACCGAAGGGTTCATAGGGTTCTCATATGGCTATTTCTTCTCAAAACCTCAAATAAATTCTTGAATCATTCAAATCTCAATTGTATGACACATTGCATGACAAATTTCATGACCTTGCAGATGGCCTCAATAATAGTATTCGTAGTTCATTGA
The DNA here is from genome assembly GCA_009831015.1 of Picea engelmannii. Classification (NCBI taxonomy): domain Eukaryota; kingdom Viridiplantae; phylum Streptophyta; class Pinopsida; order Pinales; family Pinaceae; genus Picea; species Picea engelmannii. The sequence goes on from ML791197.1 coordinate 301,818, forward strand.
ATAACATGCATGAGATATTTCTTATGGCAGACATCAGGGATGAATATAATCAAGAAATATATGTTTGGTATGATTTTGAGGACGATTGTGATGATTGGTATATGGATAGTTGTCATTTCTGGGATGACAACCACTTCCATATTTTATTTGATGACTCTACTCCACCTTATGTAGAGAACATCAATGTCCCACATCAGGAGCTAGTTACCAACATTTAGTCTGCATATTCTATAGTGGTATTATTCTTTCCAGATTCTGCTATGACCCTTTTCCACTATGTGGATGGATCTTCTTATTTGGATCCACATGATAGGTGTCAGTCTTTGGAGCATCATTTGGAGTTGGTTATTGGGTTCCAAAATCTTCCA
>ML791197.1:302235-335641 GCA_009831015.1 Picea engelmannii
AGAAGTATTGTATTTGGAGCGGTAGCTCAATAGGAGGATTCCCCCTCGAAGAGGCAAGTGAACAGGAGAGGATCCCTTCCATAATAGGATCCATTGTATGGTGTTGCCCTACCTCAAGGGTTTGATATAATAAAGTTGTGGTTATATATATGGTTTCATATATCTTGTGTGGTGATTGTATTCATATATCTTTGGATCTATTATGATATTTTGTATTCAGGTCTTTGGTTCTTAACAACATAGCAATATTCACCATGTTGTCAATCCCATAATACACTACTTCCATTCACCTAAAAAATGCTGACATTCACATGCAACGTTGTATTTGATAATTGTATATTTAAGGGCATCACTATCTAACAAATAATTTCGCTGCCTATTGAATACATTAGGTGGTTGCCAAAAATATCTATCTAAAGAAATCTCTGTCTAGTAAAATCACTTCTTAAACATATAACTATTGTATTTTATATATAAACTTGCAGTCTATTATATATAAAGTCGTTGTTATCTATATACCCTCATGCTGTCACTAAATCACTATATTCATATCTCTGTCACACATTTATATAAAACACTGTCAATTAATTATAACAACATTGTCTTTTAGCAAGGAATAACATTATCACTATCTATATAAATCACTATCAAAAGGTAAAAACACAGTTACATAAAGTCATAAAACGTAGTGAATAATTAATAAATTCGCTATCCATGATATGGAAATCCATAACATTAAATCACTGTCAACAATAAACAATGTTGTTTCTCAAATGCAATCAATTCGTTGTCTATTAAGTTGTTTTCAACAATAACAGGCTATCTATTAAACACATATTAAAATCTTTATCTAATATAATACATATAATGAAATCTTTGTCTAAAAAGGAATGATATCGCTGTACATTCATTTAAAATAAAATAAAATATAGACAACTTATTAAAGGAAACACATGCATCTCATATAAAGGAACGCAAACATATATAAAATCACATCCATATCATTTAAAAATAAAACACAGACATATGATTTAAAGAAACACAGATAATAAAAAACGCTATGACACATAGTCATAAAACGCAGTGAAGTTATGGAAAAAACGATTTGGGAAAAAAATGATTTCTTCAGAGATTATTCCTTCACATATTAATCATTCAAGGTTAAAAATTCAAATGAAAAGTTTAAACATTCCAAATAAATGTAGAGTGATCATTCAAGGAAAAGCAAAGGTAATCATTCAAAAGAAACGCAGAGATAATTAATCAAGAAAATGCAGAGATACTCATTCACAAGGAGGGCGCAAGGATTAGAGATCAATCATAAAGAAAAACACAGAGATAAGTAAGGGATATATAGCTGGGGGAATTTATCCTTCACTTATTATCCATGCATAGGAAAGAAGGGCATTTGAATCTATAGGTCTTTAAACATTAGAGTGACGACCGTTGATTCGGCTCCTGGACGACTGCTTAGGCATGGAATAATAACTTAAGGGATAAGGGTCAGAGGATAAAAACTCAACTTTTCTTCTTGTTAATCAATAACAACAAACACAGAGAAGTCATTGCAATCAGAGGTTGGGTTCACCATGGGAAATCAATTTAGAAAACAATGAGAAAGGGGATTACAATTATCGTAGGAAAGCATGTGCAAGAAATCTCATGGAAATGAAATCATCAACCGAGCACAAAAAAATAACATGTGTACATTAAATTTCATTGCAAGTAACAACTTTAACAAGCGTACCTTAGCCAAACGTGAATGCTCCGAAGTTGTTGTCCTGTGCGCACTCCATCTAGCTCATGCTTGCCAACCGAGCATAGAAAAATAATGTCTGTACATTAAATTTCATTGCGAGTAACAACTTTAACATACGTACCTTAGCCAAACGCGAATGCTCTGAAGTTGTTGTCCTATGTGTGCTCCGTCTAGCTCACGCTTGCCAACCGATGTGACCTCACCGGTACCTCCCAGCCAACACTAGGGGTACTCTTCTTCCCCATGAGCCCCCCGAGCCACAAAGGGGCCACACAAACAATACCAGAGAATGCTAGCACCCAAATCGCCTTGCAAGGTCGAGCTACCACTCATTAACCGAGCTGGGTATCCCCAACTCCCACAAAAGAAAGTTCAGTCAAGGTAAAATTTCATAACGTTACGCCAAAAGATGAGATCCATACTCCTCCTCCTCTATCCTTTTTATAGAGTTTTTTAAGTAATTAGTTTCCCAAATTCTCATTAAATTCCTATTTTAGTTAATTAATTTCGAAAAACCTCCCCCGTACACATGTCACCCATCCCCTAGTTGCACCAGAAAATCAATTTTATTAATTAATTAAATATTCCTATTTCCCCCACCCACCTAAAAGAATTCCTAAAAACTCTCCTTGGTGTCCCAATATTCCCTTACAGAAATTAAATGACTTACACCTTACTTAATTCCTTGTTTAGTTCATTAATAACAAGTTCCCAAGGCAAGATTCCTTACTAAGTTAGACATTCAACTTTTTTTACGTTTCCCCTTTTCTTTAAATTACCTATTTCTTTTAAGTTTCCTCCTTTTTCCTTTTTAACTAAAATCAATTTAGCAAGTGTAGATAAAACAACCATTTACTCTTTTTTCTTTTTTAATTAAAAATTAATTTAGAAGGTGTAGATAAAACAACCATTTACCCTTTTTCCTTTTTAATTAAAAATTAATTTAGCAAGTGTAGATTAAAAAAACCACCATTACCCCTTTTTAAAAATTTAATTCTCCATTATAATTTTGACTTTAATAAATAAATTTGAATTTCTTACCCCCCTTCTTGTTACATGTTTATTTATTATTTTTTTTTTACCACATGTTCTACTTAGACCTAGGTTTTAATTTCACTAGGTTGGGCGGCATTGTTATTAGGGAAAATTGTTTTTAAATATTACTTATCACATCATTCATTTTAAGGCCGATTAGGTTTATTCACTTACTAGTTAAAATTGCGACGTTCCATTCAGGATGCACTATGTGCTCCAAGGGTGCCACTCGCTTCTTTTTGTTTTCCTTGTGCGATGTGCCCTTCAAGACTCACTACGTGATCCAAGGGTGCCACTTGCCTCTTGACTGAATTTGGTAGACGTCAAACCCATGGATTCAATACTCCTCCAGGTGATCTTGTGGGAGACTAAGGGCCTCTTAGGAATAATGCCCCTTCCTTATTGCGTGCCCCTTAGAATCATCATGAGCGACTGTCACAGTTTTCCCTCACGACATCGTGGATATTATCAAACTAGGTAATCGTTAACCTACAGTTTGAGCCACGATGAGAGTGCTAGTAGGCTATGGCTGGGCTTCTTCCACACCTCTCCCTCAACGTCTCTGGCTGTCTTGTGACCCCTCTACTCCACATGTGAGTCTGGTTGGCAAGCTATCTTCAACCTGCATCCATCAATGAATCATGTCAGCGATAATAATCAATCATCAAAAAATCTAATCATATGTACACATGGCATATCGACAACATTCAAACCCCAATATTCCACTCCTTGACTCGATCCAGAGTCCAAGGGGTTTCATCGATGCCTCTGCATCCTCAATGTCCAAAGTCCCGCACACTAAGGAAAACCCAGTCAATAACACCTGTCTATGAACATACAACAAAATAACCATAATATCCATAATATCTCATAATCATCATATCCATAATATCTCATAATCATAATCAAATGACCAATAGTATAATAACCCAAATCACTTGCACACAAGTGTCCTCAAAGAGTAAGTTCACTCAGTGCGTGCAAGAGAGGGATGTTACATACATCCCCTCTTGTTTTAAACTTCATCCCAAAGTTTCACAGTATGTATGTGCCAAAATAAAGTGTATTAGAATATCATATGTCTAGGTATCAAACAAAAATGGAAACTGTTGACGCATATCATATGCGTCCTCCGAGGTTGCTGAGTGCAGAATATAGTTGTCCCACTGGACCTTGACCTGATCTACTGTTCGACGTTGTAGTTTTCCAATGCAATGGTCCAGGATGTAGATTGGCTCAGCCATGAGTACACCCTCGTCAGATACATGCAAGCAACTCATGTCAATAACGTGTGTAGGATCACTAATATAATGTCTCAAAACAGATACATAAAAAACATTGTGCATATGCCTCAAAGAATCAAGAAAGGCTAGTCGATAGGCCACGAGCCCCTTCTTTTCCACAATCTTGAAAGGTCCCATGAACCTAGAAGAGAGTTTAGCACCCTTTCCAAACTTGATCGAACTCTTATGAGGTTTCACCCGCAAGAAGACTTGATCGCCAACATCGTAACTACGGTCGACACAGTGCACATTGACATAACTCTTCTGTTGATCTTGTGCTTTCTTGATCCTTTGTCTTATTGTTTTCATTTGATCTTCCATTTCTTGGATCACTTCTGGTCCCACTAGGAACCTATCCTCAATCCGATCCCAACTCATATGTGTCCGACATGATCTCCCGTAAAGAAAAGGTGCCATCTTAATGGTGCTTTGATAACTGTTGTTATACACAAATTCTACCACTGACAAGAATTCTTCTCAATGATTTTTTTGGTCCATCACGTATATGCACAACATGTCCTCCAAGATTTGTTTGTTCATTCGATCTACCCGTTTGTCTCTGGGTGATACGCGGTACTAAAGTTAAGTTGGGTTCCCAAGGCCTCTTGGAAACTAGTCCAAAATCATCCAGTAAACACTGATCCTCGATCGGATATAATGCTCTTAGGCACGCCATGCAGCCTCAAAATATCGCTGATGAAAACTTTAGCTATGTCAGGTGCCTGATACATCATATGCATAGGAATAAAATGAGAACTCTTCATCAGAGTGTCGGCTAACACAAAAATCGAGTCGTGTCTTCTTGCCATCAGTGGAAATCCAACAATGAAGTCCATCGAAATGACCTCCCATTTCGATTTCGGAATAACGTGTGGCTGTAGTAATCCTGCTGGATGTCTATGTTCAACCTCCACCTACTGACATTCTAGACATCTTGCCATGTAGTTGACTATGTCTTCCTTCATTCCTTTCCAGAAGAATAAGGGTTTAATGTCTGCATTCATCTTCGTGACTCCCGAGTGATCCATGTACACTGCTCTGTGAGCCTCGTTTAGGATCAAAATCCTCAACTCGTCATTCGGTGGTACATAAATTTGGCTTTTAATTCTCATTAATCCATCATCATCCAACGTAAATCCTTCAAATCTTGGTACCATCATGGTGTTTTTTCCGATAAAATCCTTTATCTCTTTGTACTAGTCATTGTCGCATTGTAAAGTTAAAATCTTTTCCTGTAGATTCGTCTGAAGAGGCATAACCAAAAACATGCACGGTCTCTGACTCAATGCATCAACCACTTTTTTCACTGTTCCCTTTATGTAAGTAATCTCGAAACCGTACTTGCTAAGCAATTTTGACCAACGCCATTGTCGCACGTTCAAGTATCTTTGCGTAAAGATGTGTTGTAGTCCACAGTGGTCCATTTTTAGTTCAAATTTTTGTCCAATAAGGTAATGTCTCCAAACTCTCAAGGAATATACAATGGCTAAAAAATCCAAATCATGTGTCACATAGTTCTCCTCATGCCTTCTCAACTTGCTCGAGATGTAAGCAATCACTCAACCATCTTGCATCAAGACTCCACCTAAGCCTTCCTTGGATGTGTCAGTGCATACCAAGAAGTTTGCATCCATGTCAGGGACCTTTAGTATCGGTGATGACATCAAAATATCCTTGAGCCTTCAAAATTCTTCCGCGCATTTCTCGGTCGAAACAAACTTCTTGTTCTTCTTCTGCAATTTCGTAATCGAATTTTCTATCTTTGAAAAACCTTCGATGAACCATTGATGGTATCCTGCTAAACCCATGAAGCTACGCACTTTGGGGACATTCGTTGGTGCATGCCATTCCATAATAGCCTCGAACGTTGTTGGATCCACGACGATAATTTCGCCGGAGATGACATGCCCCAAGTAGTGAATCTTCGATTGATAAAAAGAGAAGTTAGACAATTTCCCAAACAATTTGTTCTCCCGCAGACCTGTAGTACCAAGCGGAAGTGCTCATCATGCTCCTCCAATGTCCGAGAGTAAATTAAAATATCGTCAATGAATACTTGGATGAACTTGTCCAAGTATTCGCGGAACACCCCGTTCACCAAACTCATAAATACCCCAAGGATGTTTGTCAATCCAAAAGGTAAAATAATTAACTTGTAATGTCCCAACCTCATCTTACAGGTGGTCTTAGGGATGTCGTCCTCCTTGATCCGTAAGTGGTGATACCCAGATCTCCAGTCAATTTTTGAAAACATTGTCACACCCTTCATCTCATCAAACATATCATCAATCCTTGACAATAGATACTGATTCTTGATCGTTTCCTTATTCAATTGATGATAGTCGATGCAGAGTCTCCACGACCCATCCTTATTTCGTATGAAAATAACATGTGCACACCATGGTGAAACACTTGGATGTAAGTCCTAGGTCCAACAACTCCTTCAATTGCATCTTCAACTCTTGTAACTCTGGGGTCGACATCCGATAAGGCGTTCTTTCTATCATTTCAGTCCCTGGTTTTAGGTCTATGGTAAACTCCTACTCCCTCTCCGGTGACATCCCAGGTAACTCGTCAGGGAAGACATCCACAAATCTCTCACAACTGGAAGGTGTTCTAGACCTTCTGCTACTCCCTTCTTGTTTAATGCAAGGATTTCCTAAAGCTTACATCCCTTGTGTGTGCTCTTCCATAGCTCCAAGGAAGAGATAAACCTCAGAAAAACTCCCTAGTTCCAACCTACAATCACACATCTCTCACCATCATCATCGACCAAGCTCAACCATTTTGTCGTACTGTTGAGTATCGCCTCATGAGATTCCAACCAGTTCATATTGATCATGACGTCATAAGAGTCTAAGATCATGACATACAGGTTGGCCCTAGTGAAAAAATCTCCCAGGTTAAGGCTAAAACCCGTTACCTTCCCTCCAACCTTTTGTTTATCTTCTGAAGCCATTCCTACAAAGATAAAATCATCCGGTTCGACTTCCTTTACCTTAATCCCCCATTTTTTTTTTTTAGCATTGCGCCATAAATGAAACTCTCGGTAGCACCAGGATCTATCAATTACTAAGGGTCTGGTCAATGATGGTAACTAAAATCTCAAGAACAGTCGAGTGGTGCTCTTCCTGGTGGTTATTCACCATTGCATGAATCCGATGGGCCTTGCCCAAATCTCCCATGGTAGTGGGTCCGGATAATATAGATGTCCTAGTCCTCTCCCCTGGGAAGTCATACTGGAAATGTGGCTCCGCACATGTCCAACACCCTTTCTTCGGTCCAGTACTCCTGGTACTTGAAGTAGAAGCACACTGCCTTTCTCTCTAGCCATGCCTCGATGGATGGGTCGTCCGCGACACTCATGGATTTGAGAAATTATCCCTCTCGAGTTATCGGTGAAAGCTAACAGTACTGGCTGAGGCGCACTATGGACTCTCAGGGGTATAGGCTCCCTGGCCTCATCTTAGTACAAATGGTGAATCAAGGCCTCTAACATTCCCTGGAAGGACCTTGTTAGACCATCATCATCCCTTACAACAATCAAATCCAGCCCAAGGACTTGTTCCTTCCCTTGGGGGTTAGATTCCAAGGGTGTGGGCACCTTTGGAGGTGTTACACCTCCTTCCATGACATTTGTTGCGAACCTCTATGGTGTCCTCTCATTGAGATCACCGCATGGACGTGTTAAAGTTTTACTTAGCGCTAGGTTATTACTCAAGGGTTTACTGTAGTGGAAAGCATGGAGATCCGTAGTCACAGGTTTGAACCCGCTCTGATACCATATGCAACGTCCCCAACGTTATGACTACAAGCGACGTGACGCAAAAACAACATTTTTTTTTTAATTAAGCAGGAAGGCAATCGATGACAACAGTTAAACAACACAACTTGATGATGAACACAACACACGCAGATCAAGAAACAAACAACAATGACTCAACATACTTTCACATCATGCAACTATACGAACATGCGATAATCAATAGATAGATAAAAACGACTACCCGCCCGACATAAGAAAGAAAATGTCTACAATGTAAAGGACAACATCAACAACCCAATACAATGACTTAGCGAACAGTAACTAGAAAACATCTACAACGTGCAAAACCCGATGCATTGAGGCATTCAGAACCAAGTACCAACATTAAATACAATGAACCAATGCCCACATTAGGAAGCAAAAGACTCTAGCAAGACTATCATTCACGTCTATCCATCAGGATGTGCAATGATCCCCTCATCATGAATCATGTCGTCACAAGGCGATAGGAGAGATAGTAACCAAAGAGAAACATAACATATGTAGACCAATAACCCAAGGAAAAATACCTCGTGCTAGGAGACCGAATAATATGTCAATAAATACTCGAAGACTATACCCAATAACCCAAGCAACAAGTCGACAAGACACAAGGTGACATCACTCAAAATTAAATTGCGTAACTGACTGAAGGATTTTTTGTTTTCTACAAGGCAACCTGTGTGGTGAAACAACTATGACCAACCACCCTTTACAGTTTGACTTAAGGCACAAGGTGCATAGTAATCAAATAACTATTAAACTATTAATCGTTTTAGCTAATAAACTATTAAACACTCAACCATTAATCTTGCACAAGCTATTCACTATTATGCCAATAAACCGTAAATCAATAATTGTTAATCATTATGTCTATGTGAGAATGAGTGAACTATTATCATTGCAATTAATCCAGTAATCTATTACCAAAGAAATTAAGCCATTATTCTATTACTATCGCAACATTTAATCTATTGTGGCAGAAGTCAAAAGACTGGTATGTAAGAAGGATAAATGAACAATTGCTATATAATGAAAAGAAACAATTAATCTATTGTTTGGATAAGTCATAAGACATATATATATATATATATATATATATAAAATCGTTGTCGAAATAAATACAAGATCACTGTCCATTAATACATATCAAAACAAAACACTATCCATAAATCATATCAGAAAACAAAACACTATCCATAAATCATGTCAGAAAATAAAACGCTACCCATAAATCATGTCAGAAAACAAAACACTATCCATAAATCATGTCATAAAACACTATCCATTAATACATAACCAAAAATCGCTATCCATTAATACCTATCAAAACAAATACATCTCAAACGTTGTATATTAAATAATATCGCTGTCTATTTAGGATTCCCTTGGGGTCTATTTGTTGGATTACTAAGAGGGGGGGTGAATCAATAATAGCGTAATTATAATCCTTTTTCTCAAAATAATCCAAGTGTTATATCAATGTAGAATTATTATCGAATAATGAGAAATAAGAAATGAACAATCACACACATACACAGTACACTAGTGTTTTACGTGGAAACCCAAATCGGGAGAAAACCACGAAATGATTTTTCTTATATGTCTTGAAGAATTACATTCATTGGAAGCACCGACTTCCTTTGTTTTCTAGTTGCAATTGGAAGGAGGCTCCAACCCCCTAGTTTCTCAGGCTACAACCTGAGAGAAGATCCAACTCCCCAATTCTCTGGCTACAACCAGAAGGAGGCTACAACCCCCTATGTTCTCTGGCTACAAACAAAAGTTGGCTACAACCACTTGTCCTTGCCTCGTCCAATCGCCCTGTAATCAATTTGTACCTAAACTGAACATGTATCTACAAAATTACAATAGGTACACGACCTGTAGCGCTATAGCCCGTGTATGTATGCGCCCTATATGTTATGCAACCCGCGTATGTACACACCCTAACTGTTATGCAGCCTGTGTATACCTTATGAAAACCAGGGTTTCCTTTTTCTTGAAAACTTCTGACCCTCTGTTACTTATTTCACATAGATATGTAACCTGTCACTGTATCCAGATTGTAACTGTACCCTGTGCATGCATCCTCATACATAACCTTTACTCAAGGCAAATATGTCTCTCTCTAGTCATGTGCCACATAGGTGTGTGTAATCATAAATAAGTATAATATCCATTACATGATCTTAGTTATCAAACCCTTTCTGATATTCATCCTCTCAATACATCAACTACTACACAAATACAAGCTCTCAACCATGTGCCATAAAAACCCTTATCCATATGCCAAGAAATACAAGATGCGCCTCACAAGAATTATCAATGATGAACATACCAACACTGTATTTTTGTAGATCTGACTTATACAGAAAATCCCATGTAGCCACTAGTCTCTCTAGGGAGAATCCTCAAATATCCATTGCCATTCCTCATGCATACATCAAAATCCAAATATTCATAGAAATAATACATACCTTTTGAACCAATGGATGAATCTCATGTATGTAAGCACTTTAGACCTTCCTAGGAGCTTGATCTCAGAACCTAGAACCTCTGCATCTTCATCTTCTCAAGTTTCCATGGCTTTACCAACATATAGTCACCCTGTACATGGCTAGCCGACGCACGTACTCAACCTATACACAGATATCCCACATACATGTATGCACCCTATACACAACCAACCCGTGTATGTATGCTCCCTATACACAGACAACCCGCATACATGTACTCACCCTATACACAGACAGCCCGCGTACGCTTCAGAAAATGGGTTTTTTTGTATTCATTGTAATTTCAATAATTTCTCCATCAACCCTTCATGCTACCTCAGACGCTCGCCACTTCAGATGTATCCACAAGTATTTACAATAATCTTTACACAAGAAAATAGATATACAATATGTACAAGTGTGTCTTTAATGAGTGAGCTTCACCTCTTATTTATATCTTCATGTAGCCTTACACTTTCCTTATTTTAGGGATTCTTCATTTACAATAATTTATTTTGCAAAGCACTTTGGCCCTTAGGGGCTTCTATAAGACTTATGAGGGGTTCTCCAACTTCATATGGTCATAACTCTCTAACCGTGAGGAGTTATGTGACGTTCCACATACCACCGGAAATGGCATGACAAGAACTATCCATCTAGGATAGTTTCACTCACAAATTCACTTTCCTTCATCTCATTATTCCAAAATTAAGAATTGGTTCTCTCACTCTGCAAAATGTCTTCTCGTGAGGGCTTTCACCATAAGGGGACCACTTTGGAGTTCATCCATCTTTACTTCTTATCAACCATGACAAGACAATAATGAGTCATCTTTACATCAAACAAACTTGGGTCTATTACCCAAACCTTTTTGCTACCAAGCTTTCTTCAAGGGTTGACTTCAATGAAAACCAACCTTAATCAACACTATTAAATCGAAATACTACATCTATTAAAAAATCGTTGTCAACCATCCCATTGCTGTCAAAAAGGGTATGATATTGCCATGTAAAGATAAATGTGAAATATAATATTTCTGTCTATAAAAATGATTGTCTGTAAAATAAACAATTAGTTGTCTAAATATATATTGGATGAGAACAAAACCAACATAACAATATTCACCATACCATTTGTTAGTCTCTAATTTTTTCTTTTGATTTTGTGAGAAACCTTAATCCCAAACCCTTTCTACCTGCACTTCATTATCTGCTTCCAATTGATTTTGATCATTGTTTTTAGTGTCTTATGGTTTTCATTTAATTTTTTGAATAATTTATTTAAGTTTGGAGTTGTAAGACATGGTTTTAAATGATGTGTCACTTTATATGCCTGTTTGAACTTTATAAATTCAAATTATGCTAAGTCATTAATAGTGCTACGGGAATAACCTTATTCCCGTAGCGCAAAGATAATCATGCATTGATATGCGCCTATCACCTAGATTTCGTTATGATGACACAGATCATGGTTTGAGAGTTCACATGTGTCCCACAATAGCTTTGGAATCATTTAGTGATTCAAACCATTTCATGATCGGATTGCTCTTTACCAACAAAGGACTCATTTCAAATCGCCCAATTCTCAACAATTATTATATTGAACCTGTCATTCTATGTCTGATTTTGCTGAATTTTAGACACAGGTATTTGCTCAGAAGAACGGTTATATACTAACAGATTGTAGGTGGCAAATTCAGAATCCGAGTCATGCTAGTTATAGCATTATGTTTTGATGGCGCCTAAGAGGAGTGGACAGGTAGTCAGATTAGAACCCGAGGGTGATGAACTACTCAAATTTTATCCTTAGATGGCTCAAAGGTTCAGAGATGGCGGGTGGTTTGAATTCCTTACCACTTTTCAAGGTTACAATGAGAAGGTATCCATGGAGTTTTCACTGAACTTTGATGGTCACGAGGTGGAGATCAGGAAAATGCTGATGCTGGTGACAGAACAGACAATTGCTAAAGATTGTAGATTGGTGGTTGGAGGAGAAAGATGGTGGAAGAAATAACATGTGGTTAAAGAGTTTGTTAATCAATTCCTGTTTCCAGAAAAGAAAAATCTAAATTGGATAAGGGGAGTTCCTTGCAGCTGGATTATACCTGAATGGCACACTACTCTAATCATTATCCACAGGTATATCACTTGCGAAGGTATATTTTCACTAGTCTATATATACCACATTAGGATATTAATGCATCTGAATGGCGATTATCCCTTAAAACTGCCTTACTTTCTACTCAAAAGCTTGAAAAAGATGTCAAAGAGAGTGCAGTCACTCTCCACCAATGAAAAGAGCAGTCTATTTCATCAAGTCTTAATTAAGACTTTAGTTATGTCTACTTTGAGAGAATTACAAAATCCCTAGAGCTGGCTCATGCAATCTTTAAACCCTAACACACAGTCCAACAAACAGAATAAAGGCAAAGGAAAAAAGACTATTACACAGAAACAAAATATTTCAATTGATGAAACCCCTGTTAAAGAAGAAATGCCTGGTATCAGGGTGACGAGGAATAACATAGGTAAAATACCTAAGTTGGATACAGAAATCGAAATGTTTTCTGAGGAAGATGTTAAAGGGGAAGAAGATTTAGATGAAGATTTTAATACTCAAACTATAGTCAAGCATGAATCACCATCAACCAGTAAAAGGGGTGTTGTAGTCAAAAGTATAAAGGTGTGTATGTGTCTCAAAAACCTAGAAGGAATTCTACTAGGGTTACCAACAACTACAGATTGAAGTTAAAATCCATGTTTAATCCATCAATCAAAGAAGAAAACGTCATAGTTATAGAAGATCACTTTGAAGATGCTGAAGAAGGTACCGGGAAAAAGGAAAAAATAACTACATTGCTTAAGAAACCAATAAACAAAGGTAAACACATGTTTTCATCATCTACATGACCTGTAATGAGAGCTACAACCATACTAACAAAAGCTAAGGAAATTGCTAAAGGTATCAATGAGATTCCTGAGAATAAAAAGGATTACCTTGTAGACTCAGATCACATATCAGATGTGCTTGAAGCCATGGATTCAATAAGTTCTGATGAAGAACATAGTTCGGGATTGGTTTCTAAATACCGAGTTAAAGAAAAAGAACCCAAAGTTTCCTTAAATCTGAATGAGCCTACACCTTTTGAAGAGTTCTCAGAATTCAGGGTTAAAATTAGAACTGATAAAGAAAGGATCAAGGAATTCCAGAAAACAGCGAGATAGTTGAAGAAAGAAAAGTCACAAATAGAACAATGGAATGCTCGTCAGCAAGAAAAGATTCAAGGTTTAAAAAAGAAGAAAAAAGAGCAAAGGGCATTGCTCAAAGAACTCAGAGAAATAAAATTCAGACTCTATTGGCACAATGTCGTGCTTACCATAAAGCTCAAACAAAAAAATGCTAAAGCTTCTGCTGTGATTATATCCTAAAGGTTTCATGAAGATTGGTATTTTAATGTTTTCTAGGAAATATGGAAGCGTCGACTCATTTTTGGCCTGTGAAATGAAAAGTCCTCGAACTGTATGACTAGATCAAACTAATCCCTATTTTGTAGAATGAAATGTAATGCTGACAAGATCATACAATATCAAGTTGTTGAGCAATGATCTATTTTTGGATTGTAAAAGCTCTTTTTGAGTTAACTTCCCTAGTAAATAGATACTATTCGAATCTAGTCATTAAAGGTACACTAGATGATAGGATTCGAAGGTTTTATGGATAGTTTAAATAAGCAGAGGAAAGAATGTGTTCAGGTCGAAAAATTGGAGATCAAGAGGACGTTTTTGTAAAACTCCTTGTAAAGGCATTTATGTTCTATTTGACACTTAATAGCAAAGGCATATGGATGGTTAGACACTCTTTTCTACTCTGTTTTTCTTTCTTCATTCTTGAATTCATTATTCATATTGCAATGCTTTTGATTCTTGATTGTTAATTAATACAGTGAAAAATTTACTATGGAAATTATTTTTCAAGTTTTGATATGAAGTTGATGGTCTTGTTTCTTTATGATATTCTGAGACAAGAATTTATTTGAAGTTAACAAATTGAAGGCTTCATCTTCTCTTTTTCTTATTGGTTTAATCCATCTATGTGTCTACCTTTTATTCAGTCAATGGGATATGCTATGTTCTAACCTTGATTTTCATGTTATTTTATAACCTTGAGCCAGTTTTCAACCACCTTATTAAAAAAACCAAATTATAAAAACTTTTTAAACACTTTTCAATAAACCAATGATTCCCTAGCTTTCCCTCTCACAGTCAAGTGAAACTTTAGGGACTAACATTTTTTGCGTCGTTGTCAGGGACGAAGAAACAAAGATATCTTCCCTAGGGAAATGACAAGTTTAGATTCAGATCTTGATGGTGAACAAGATTTTGGACATTATTTAAGACTGTGATTATTCACCTGGCGACTCCTCTATGGTAATTCTGGCTCCTAAAAGAGAAGGTAAAGGACCTAAAACTCCTATAACTTCTTCATCATCTAATAACAGACCAATAACCAGGAAAAATCTAGATCCTGATTCTATTGCAACAGTTCTAGATACTGAAAAGTTACTAAGAAAACCTAAAGTTCTTTTTGGACAGTCTTCACTCCTAAAAGGAAAATTATCTTCAGAAATTTCTCAAGCACAATCCTCTAAAATCACCAAAACCCAAGTAGATGAAGAGGTGAATCCTGAAAGTGAAATTAAACCTGTTATTGAGCCTGCTACAATTTCATTCCCTTCAACTATTTCATAATTAAATCTAGAACAGTGGAAGTTACTTACTGAACTTATTAAACATGAATATATAGACATATTTCGAGTGATTGAAACTTCAAGAGGTCACATTAGAGATATTAAGAGTGAACCAGAGACACCTTCATCATCTCTTGAATCTCTCTCATCTGAGGATACTAAATCACATTATTTTTATTTTGAGAATCCTCTGTTTCTTAGCCCATTATCTGATCATAATCCAGAAGAGAAATCCTTATCTGCTAAAGATCAAGACTCAGTGACAGTACATATAAGTTGTAATACACAAGGGACACTTTCACCTTCAGCATCACCAATCTTGCTTACTCTCAAAGCACCAAAAATAGCTAATATGGCTGCAGACAAAATGGATGAAATAATTGTAGCAAGGTATGCCCCTTTGGTTATTCCACAAGTCATGTATGCCTTTCCACCAAATGATTATATGAGATACTTTCCCGGATTCAATGGAGATTGAGCAGTTACTGCTGAAGAGCATTTGAGTTCATTTTATAGTTTTGCAGATAATTTCAATGTAGAGCATGCTAATGTGTGGATGAGATTATTCGTACAGAGTCTAAATTGGGAAGAAAGAAAGTGGTTCATGAGTTTGCCTCCTAATTCAATTACTGATATCATAGCCTTAGTTGATGATTTTCTTAAACACTAGATAGACAAGAAATACTTTTTATACTACATTACTGAATTCGATGCTTTAAGGAGGAAACAAGGTGAATCAATACCTGATTTTACCAAAAGGTTCAACCAGATGTATGGTAAAATTCTAGAGGAGATTAAACCTTCAGAGACATCAGCTAAAATCACTTTTGCCAATGCATTTGATGCCAAATTTTTCTTGTTGCATAGGGAAAGAAGAGCTGCTACCCTCATCTTGATGTAAGATGCTGCTATCGAGGTAGAATCAAACATATAAGCAACAAACAAATTGAAGTCTAGAAGTGATAGAGACAGGAAAAATCAAAAGGAAGAGTTGCCTTCCTCTTCTAATTCAACATCTGATTCTAAAATGGATGAAATGGCTAAGATGCTGAAAAATTCTACATCTGAAATGGAAAGGTTGAAGATGGAACAAAAACAACCTAGTAGACCTGCACATGAGAGTGGTTACATAAATCCAAATCAGTTCAGGAGGCCAAACAATGGACCTCAAATCTTACTAAGAAAAAGAAAAAACCAAGATGACCAAATTTTTTTGCCTCCTTTTCAGAATAATGAAGTAGATGAGGAGGAGGATGAAGATGATATAGTAGAAGACCCTGTAGTTCATTTGAATGATTATGAATCATCTCCTCTACATGTGACATAGAAGGATTATGAAGATGCTTTGATTGCAAACCAGTTCGAGGAAGGGGATGAAGATGCGATCGTCCAACAGGAACCTAAAAGGAAAAAATACAATCTCAGATCTGGTTCGAATGCACCTAAAGTAGATACACTTGTTTCCACAAAGAAGACCAGTACTCCAGTTAAAACATGAATTATCAAAGTTAGTCCCAATATTCAAGCTGATCAACCATTGAAACAACCTGCCAATGATAGTATTGTTGGCATAAAGGAACCAGACAGAAACGCTTATTCTTTCAGTTTAGAACACGAAATCAACAAAATCAAGATTTCAGTGCCATTATTAGAACTCATGAAAACAAAATCCTTCAGAAAGACAGTCCTCAAGGATCTATAGGCACCATCTCATGTCACCTTTTCAGATACAGTCAATTTGGAGGATGAAAACCCTGCTATAACTATTGGACCTCACATTGAAGACAAAATTGATGCCTCTCCACCATTCTACATTTCATTAAATGTCCATGAAAAGATATTTCACAACTTCTTAATGGATTCTGGTGCCTCACATAATGTCATGAATAAGGTGGTGATGGAAGAATTAGGGTTGGACATTACTAGACCATATCATGATCTATATTCTTTTGACTCTAAGAAAGTCAAATGCCTTGAAGTTATGAAATATGTGGTTGTTACTCTTTCCCAATTACCTATGAAAAGTGTGGTATTAGATGTTATTGTGGCTGACATACCACCAAAATTTGGAATTCTTATTTCAAGATCTTGGGCCAAGAAGGTAGGTGGTACTCTACAGATGGACCTTAGCTATGCAACCATACCTGTTTTTGGTGGGGAACAACAAAGATTATACAGAGAAGTTAGATTGGCTTATTTGGTAAGTGATCACAATAATCCCACTAATCATCCTATATATGCTGTAGAAGATGATATTGGTTCTTCTATTTTTCATATGAGTGATGAGATGGTAGAAGTATCAGTCAGAAAGACAACAACTGCAGTTAGAGACAGTAAAGACAATTTGTTTGGAAAATGTATTTTGACGGAGCATGTTCTAAAGAAGGTTCTGGAGCTGGCATTGTCTTCATTTCCCCTACTAAGGAGGTTATTCCTATGTAATATAAACTTAAATTTGACACCACTAATGACATTAGTGAGTATGAATCCTTGTTGTTAGGTTTGAAAGCTGTTAGAGATACGGGTATAGATAAGTTGTCTATTTTTTGAGACTCAGAGCTTATTATTCACTAGATCAAGAATATATATCAAACCAAACAACAAAGTTTAAAACAATATAGAAATGAGGTGTGGGATTATGTGGATAATTTCTTTTTGGCATTCAATATTACTTTTGTGCACATAAATTTAAATCAGCAGGCTGACTCTTTGGCACTTGCGGCTAGCAACTTTAAAACTCCAATGTTTCATAATCTGAAGTTTGAAGTTGAAGTCAGACACAGACCCTCAATACGGAATAATATAAAACATTGGTAGGTTTTTAAAGACGATGAAGAAATTCAAAGATTTTTGAAAACTATTGAAGAGTTTTCTAACATTTCAATAGATCAAGATGAAGAAAATGGTGAAGCAAAAGTACATGTTGCAGAAGTCCTTCAAGATACTATTGTTGGCCAAAAAATCATTGAACTGAAGACAAACCACCTGCCCAAAGTTTTGGTTCCACTAGAGAGGCTATTCGATCATAATGATGTTTCCAAGAAGGTTGTTATCCAAACAGAAGAAACATATGTGGATGCAGAAATTAAGTGGATACATAAATTAAGTAGATACTAGAAGCGAGAGAATCCTTTGAAAGGATGACATAGGCTATTATTCAGGCACTTGTTCTAATTAGCCCAGATTACTCCAAAGAATTCATGATTTTTTCATTTGCATCAGAAAATACCATAGCTATTTTTCTTCTGCAAAGAAATGAGAAAGGATATGAGCAACCCATATCCTTCTTTAGCAAAACCGTCAGAGACTCTAAATTGAAGTATGATATAATAGAAAAACAGGCCTATGCCTTGGTAAATGCTCTGAAATCCTTCAGGGTATATGTTCTTCAATCCAAGATTACAACTTATGTCCCAAGCATTGCAGTCAAAGAAATATTGGTTCAACCTGATTGTGAAGGATGGAGAGGGAAATGGATAACAAAAATCCTAGAGTATGATCTCACCATAAAGCCTACTCAGCTGATAAAAGGACAAGGCCTTTCCATATTAATGATAGAATCTAATTGCAAAGCAATTGGGTTGTACCATCTTTCAGACAAGACACATGATTATTCTGTCCAAATTGAACAAACAAATTAACAGGTAAACAACAAGTATGTTTCTTCACCATGGTACAAAGATATCGTATTTTTTTTTGCTGAAATTTCAATCTCCCCCAGAGTTGGATAAATCAAAATTCAGATCATTAAAGGTAAGAGCAGTAAAGTACTGCATTGTTGATCAAACCCTGTTCTGGAAAGACCCCAATGGTTTTCTGTTGAGGTGTGTGGATGGAAAATAAGATAAAAAAATCTCTCATGATTTGCATCATGGTGTCTGCAGAGGCCATCATCATTGGAAGGTTACTGCCTTCAAGATTCTTAGAGCAGGCTATTACTGGCCAGTTCTATTCTCAGATATTTTTGCTCAAGTCAGGGCATCTGAACCCTGTCAGAAATTTGTTGGAAATCAGAAACTTATATATTTGCCTCTGAAACCAATCATCACCCATGAACCATTTCAACAGTGGGGATTGGACTTCATTAGAGAGATTAATGTGTCATCTTCAGGAAAATGTAGATGCATTCTTACAACCACAGATTATTTTACGAAGTGGATTGAAGCAATTCCGACTCAGAATACAACATACACGGTAATCATGGAATTTCTAGAAGGACATATTTTTTCTAGGTTTGGATGTCCTAAAAAACTGGTCACTGATAATGCATAGGATTTTAAATCAAATTCCATGATTGAATTATGCAATAATTATAGTATCAAATTGGTTCATTCTACTCCCTACTACCCCCAAGGGAACGGATTGGCAGAATCTTCCAATAAAACTCTGATAAGAATTATCAAAAAACTACTGGCAAAAAATAAAAAATCATGGGATTCCATGTTAAAGTTTTCCCTTTGGGCTGATCGTATCAGCAACAAGAAGTCTATTGGGACATCTCCTTTCCAGATGGTATATGGAACATAATCTATTCTTCCAACTCAATTGGGCCTGCCAATTTTAAAGTTTGTACAAGAAGAGCTAGAAGAACCCAATGATATCCAAAGTATAATTTTTCAGATGATTGAAGTTTAGCAGGTCAGAGAATAGGTGAATCAGAAAGATGCTTCTCACTAGAGAAAAGTCAAGGCTACATTCGATAAGGGAACTAAGAAAGATATTTTCAACAAGGGAGATTTGGTGTTAAGATGGGATTCCAGGAGAGAGGATAAAACAAAACATGGAAAGTTCGATAACCTATGGTATGGTCCTTTCAGAATAGCCAAGGTAATGAACAATAACACTTTTCTCCTACATAATTTAGACAACACGAAAACTTTTGGGGGCCGAGAGAATGGGAGGTTCTTGAAGCACTATTTTCTCTAATGACTCATCAGGTTTTCAGTTGGTACAATAGGTTTTCTTTTCAATAAAGACTCCATATACCCATTGCGCTTGTTTTTACAGTTATGCCGAGAATAAAAGACTGACAGATGCAGGGAGATCAGTGAATCAGAGATAAAGGGAAAGGCATTGGTCTGCAGTTCTTGTAGTTTATTATCAAAACTCCATCCCCAAAAGGAGCCAATGTTAGTCTCTAATTTTTGCTTTTGATTTTGTGAGAAACCTTAATCTCAAACCCTTCCTACCTGCACTTCATTATCTGCTTCCAGTTGATTTTGATCATTTTTTTTAGTGTCTTATGGTTTGCATTTTAGTTTTTAAATAATTTATTTAAGTTTGAAGTTGCAAGACATGGTTTTGAATGATGTGTCACTTTATATGCCTGTTTGAACTTTACAAATTCAAATTATGCTAAGTCTTTAATAGCGCTACGAGAATAGCCTTATTCCCGTAGCGCAAAGATAATCATGCCTTGATATGCACCCATCACCTAGATTTCGTTATGATGACACGGATTGTGGTTTGAGAATTCTCATGTGTCCCACAATAACTTTGGAATCATTTAGTGATTCAAACCGTTTCATGATCGGATTGCTCTGTACTAGCAAAGGACTCATTTCAAATCGCCCAATTCGCAATGATCATTATATTGAACCTGTCATTCTATGTCTGATTTTTCTGAATTTTAGGCGTAGGTATTTTCTCAGAATAACGGTTATATACTAACAGATTGTAGGTGGCAAATTCAGAATCCGAATCGTGCTAGTTATAGCATTGTGTTTTGATGGCACCTAAGAGGAGCAAACAGGTAGTCAGATTAGAACCCGAGGGTGCTGAAGTCCTCAAAGATTATCCTTAGATGGCTCAAAGGTTCAGAGATGCCAGGTGGTTTGAATTCCTTACCACTTTTCAAGGTTATGATGAGTAGGTCTCCATGGAGTTTGCACTGAACTTTGATGGTCACGAGGTGGAGATCGGGAAGATGCTGATGCTGTAGAAAAAATAGACAATTGCTAAATCTTGTAGATTGGTGGTTGGAGAAAAACGTGTTACACATGATTTTGGTCACTCTGGTGATGTCTCTACAAGTGATGTATTCAGGCTCCCACAAGGACTTTTTTCCCGAGAAAAGTGAATGCTGTCTCCTTCCAAAAAATACACTTTTAAGATTATTTCACAGGATGCTTAAATTATAGGGTGAAAAAATCCTTCATTCTCGTAGGAAACCTAAACTTAGGGTGCGAACTATTCACAGTCTTCTCTTTAGGTAGGGTGCGAACCTGTTTCAAAGCTTGGGAAAGAGAAGAGGTCACGAAGGTTCTAGAAGGGATTCTTATAGAAAATGAGTTGGCATTCGCATGGTTGGAATCCTACTGACTTCTCAGATTTAGTGGGATCATCCTCATCCATTTAACCATCTCTCCTTCTCCTATATATTGAAAGGTTTCTCATGGAAAAGGTTAAGAAAGATTGAATGAAGAATTGGTGAAAGAATTGTGTGAGGAACCCTATTTGGACAGAAGCTTGAAGACTCTACTTGGTCTTTCAAGTCATATTGGATATTCTTCATGCAAGTGTAGAGAAAGTGTGTGTGTTGGAACTAAGGGTCACTAAAAGGAAGCTTGCGACATCAAGGCGATCCAGTTGTATCTTCTACTTTCATTTAATATAATACAACGACATATCTCTTTCCCATAAAATCACTCTTATTTTATTGCATAACTCCTTGATCATATGCATATGTTGACATTGAATATACATTTCTATATTAACTTTGGTTGGTTTTTGTTGTCTGTGACCTGATTTCACAAGACCATCGGAGTGAAGAGGAAACAACAGAGACCTAAGGAAGCGTTATAAAGGTATGTCACTCATTCCTTCTTATTATTAGATTCAATGAATACAACTTAGGGAAAGAGTCGTGTCTTGTCCTATTTTTTTCTAGATCTAGGTGGATCTAGGGAGATCTGTTAGTGTCTGTACCTACCAATTTATCCGATAACAGAAAGATGGTGGAAGAAAGAGCATGTGGTTACAAAGTTTGTCAATCAATTCCTGCTCCCAGAAAAGAAAAATCCGAATTGGAGAAGGGGAGTTCCTCGCAGCTGGATTAGACCTGAATGGCACATTTCTCTGATCGTTATCCACAAGTATATCACCTGTGAAGGTAGATTTTCACTAGTCTATATCTACCACATTAGTATATTAATGCATCTGAATGGCGATTATCCCTTAAACCTGCCTTACTTTCTACTCAAAATCTTGACAAAGATGTCAAAGAGAGCGCAATCACTCTCCACCAATGCAAAGAACAATCTGTTTCATCAATTATTAATTAAGAATTTAGTTATGTCTGTGATCCATATGGATATCGGTGGCCACCCACCTTTTCCAACTGGCTCAAAACAGTTTTCTGACATTTTTGGCAATTTACTATTTTTAGCAGTTTTTACTTCCGGGGCCATTTTGAGGGCCTAAATGAAGGTTTTTCGGTATCGATAACTTCAAATATAGATGAAGGAATAATTGAGAAACCAAAATGAATCTCTGCGATGATACCTTTCCAATGGGCTATCACACGCCTAAAACCGAGATCGTATGCAAAAGTTACGACCCCGGGAAGTTGATGTACTAGCTTACCCAAACGGGGCCCACATGACTTTTGGCGCTTCATCTCCTAAGGTTAGGTTTTTGGATGTCTAGGGTTTTTGGCATTCTTTATTATTGTAAAAAGGCCTTCAGAGCCTCATTGTAATCTTCTTCTTGCGAATGCGCATTGCCGTCACATCTCTTCTCAGAGATAAGCCGCCACGATTCCAACAAACTTGTTTCCGCTGCATTTTACAGTTTCAACTTATTTCATTATTGAATAGAAAACCAGTTTTACTGTATATCTGTTATTTTGTGTTAATCACCTCTTAATAATCTGTATTCATTTCGTTCTGCTCATAAAATCCGGATCAGTCTGCTTTGAGATAATTACAGAATCCCTGGAGCTGGCTCATGCAATATTTAAACCCTAACACACAATCCAACAAACAGAAGAAAGGCAAAGGAAAAAAGTTTGTTACACAGAAACAAAATATTTCAATTGATGAAACCCTTGTTAAAGAATAAATTCCTGATATCAGAGTGACGAGGAATAACAAAGGTAAAAGACCTAAGTTGGATCCAGAAATCGAAATGTTTTCTAAGGAAGATGTTAAAGGGGAAGAAGATTCAGATGAAGATTTTAATACTCAAACTACCGTCAAGCATGAATCACCATCAACCAATAAAAGGGGTGCTGTAGTCAAAAGGAAAAAGGATAAAGGTGTGTTTGCGTCTCAAAAACCTAAAAGCAATTCTACTAGGGTTACCAAAAAGTACAAATTGAAGTCAAAAGCCATGTTTAATCCATCAATAAAAGAAGAAAACGTCATAGTTATAGAAGATCACTCTGAAGATGTTGAAGCAGGTACTAGGAAAAAGGCAAAAAGAACTCCATTGCTTAAGAAACTAGTAAACAAAGGAAAACAAATGTTTTCATCATCTACAGGACTTGTAATGAGAGCTACAACGAGACTAGCAAAAGCTAAAGAAATTGCTAAAGGTATCAGTGAGATTCCTGAGAATAAAAAGGATTACCTTGTAGACTCAGATCACATATCATATGTTCCTGAAGCCATGGATTCAACAAGTTCTGATGAAGAACATAGCTCGGGATTGGTTTCTAAATACCAAGTTAAAGAAAACGAACCCAAAGTTGCCTTAAATCTGAATGAGCCCACACCTTTTAAAGAGTGCTCAGAATTCAGGGTTAAAATCATAATTGATAAAGAAAGGATCAAGGAATTCCAGAAAACAGTGCGACATTTGAAGAAAGAAAAGGCACAAATAGAACAATGGAATGCTCTTCAGCAAGAAAAGATTCAAGGTTTAAAAAAGAAGAAAAAAGAGAAAAGGGCATTACTCAAAGAACTCAGAGAAATAAACTTCAGACTCTATTGGCACAATGTCGTGCTTACCACAAAGCTCAAACAAAAAAATGCTAAATCTTCTGCTGTGATTATATCCTAAAGGTTTCATGAAGATTGCTATTTTAATGTTTTCCAGGAAATATGGCAGTGTCGACTCATTTGTGGCCTGTGAAATGCAAAGACCTCGAACTGTATAACTAGATCAAACTAATCCGTGTTTTGTAGAATCAAATGTAATGATGACAAGATCATACAATATAAAGTTGTTGAGCAATGATCTATTTTTGGACTGTAAAAGATCTTTTTGAGTTAACTTCCCTAGTAAATAGATACTCTTCAAATCTAGTCATTAAAGGTACACTAGATGATAGGATCTGGAGGTTTTATGGATAGTTTAAATAGGCAGAGGAAAGAATGTGTTCAGGTCGAAAAATTGGAGATCAAGAGGACCTTTTTTTGAAACTCCTTGTAAAGGCATTTATGTTCTATTTGACACTTAATAGCAAAGGCATATGGATGGTTAGACACTCTTTTCTACTCTGTTTTTCTTTCTTCATGCTTGAATTCATTATTCAGATTGCAATGCTTTTGATTCTTGATTGTTAATTAATACAGTGAAAAATTTACTGTGGAAATTATTTTTCAAGTTTTGATATGAAGCTGATGGTCTTGTTTCTTTATGATATTATGAGACAAGAATTTATGTGAAGTTGACAAATTGAAGGCTTCATCTTCTATTTTTCTTATTGGTTTAATCCATCTATGTTTCTACCTTTTATTCAGTCAATGGGATATGATATGTTCTGACCTTGATTTTCATGTTATGTTATAACCTTGAGCTAGTTTTCAACCACCTTATTAAAAAAACAAAATTATAAAAACTTTCTAAACACTTTGCAATAAACCAATGATGCCCTAACTTGCCCTCTCACAGTCAAGTGTAACTTTAGGGACTAACATTTTTGGCGCCGTTGTCGGGGATGAAGAAACAAAGATATCTTCCCTCGGGAAATGACAAGTTTAGATTCAAATTTTGATGGTGAACACGATTTTGGACATTATTTAAGATTGATTATTCACCTGGCGACTCCTCTGTGGTAATTATGGCTCCTAAAAGAGAAGGTAAAGGACCTAAAACTCCTCTAACTTCTTCATCATCTAATAAGAGACCAGTAACTAGGAAAAATCCAGATGTTGATTCTATTGCAACAGTTCTAGATCCTGAAAAGTTACTAAGAAAACCTAAAGTTCTTTTTGGACAGTCTTCACTCTTAAAAGGAAAATTGTCTTCAGACAATTCTCAAGAACAATCCTCTAAAATCACCAAAACCCAAGTAGATGAAGAGGTGAATCCTGGAAGTGAAATTAAACCTGTTATTGATCCTACTACAGTTTCATTCCCTTTAACTATTTCATAATTAAATCTAGAATAATGGAAGTTACTTACTGAACTTATTAAATAAGAATATCTAGACATCATTCTGGTGATTGAAACTTCGAGAGGTCACAGCATAGATATTGAGAGTGAACCAGAGACACCTTCGTCATCTCTTGAATCTCTCTCATCTGAGGATTCTAAATCACATTATTTTTATTTTGAGAATCCTCTGTTTCTTAGCCCATTATCTGATCATAGTCCAGAAGAGAAATCCTTATCTACTAAAGATCAAGACTCATTTATAGTACATATAAGTTGTAATACACAATAGACACTTTCACCTTCAACATCACCATTCTTGGTTACTCCCAAAGCACCAAAAATAGCTAATATGGCTGCAGACAAAATGGATGAAATAATTGTGGCAAGGTATGCCCCTTTGGTTATTCCACAAGTCATGTATGCCTTTCCACCAAATGATTATATGAGATACTTGCCCATATTCAATGGAGATGGAGCAGTTACTACTGAAGATCATTTGAGTTCATTTTATAGTTTTGCAGATAATTTCAATGTAGAGCATGTTCATGTGTGGATGAGATTATTTGTACAGAGTCTAAATGGGGAAGAAAGAAAGTGGTTCAGGAGTTTGCCTCCTAATTCAATTACTGATATCATAGCCTTAGATGATGCCTTTCTTAAACACCGGGCATACAAGAATGAATTTTTATACTACATTGCCGAATTCGGTGCTTTAAGGAGGAAACAAGGTGAATCGATAACTGATTTCCCCAAAAGGTTCAACCAGATGTATGGTAAAATTCCATATTAGATTAAACCTTTAGAGACATCAGCTAAAATCACTTTTGCCAATGCATTCGATGGCAAATTTTCCTTGTTGCTTAGGGAAAGAAGAGATGCTACCCTCATCCTGATGTAAGATGCTGCTATCGAGGTAGAATCAAACATATTATCAACAGACAAATTGAAGTCTAGAAGTGATAGAGATAGGAAAAAGAAAAAGGAAGAGTTTCCTTCATCTTCTAATTCAACATCTGATTCTAAAATGGATGAAATTGCTAAGATGCTGAAAAATCTGACATCTGAAATGGAAAGGTTGAAGATGGAACAAAAACAACCTAGTAGACCTGCACATGAGAGTGGTTACATAAATCCAAATCAGTTCAGGAGGCCAAACAATGGACCTCAAATCTTACCAAGAAGAAGAAAAAACCAAGATGACCAAATTTTTTTGCCTCCTTTTCAGAATAATGCAGTAGATGAGGAGGAGGATGAAGATGATACAGAAGAAGACCCTGTAGTTCATTTGAATGATTCTGAATCATCTCCTCTACATTTGACACAACAAGATTATGAATATTCTTTGATTGCAAACCAGTTTGAGGAAGGGGATGAAGATGAGATCGTCCAACAGGAACCTAAAAGGAAAAATTACAATCTCAGATCTGGTTCGAATGCACCTAAAGTAGATACACATGTTTCCACAAAGAAGGCCATTACTCCAGTTAAAACATGAATTATCAAAGGTAGTCCCAAGATTCAAGCTGATCAACCATTGAAACAACCTGCCATGGATAGTACTGTTGACATAAAGGAACCATACATAAACATTTATTCTTTTAGTTTAGAACATGAAATCAACAAAATCAAGATTTCAGTGCCATTATTAGAACTGATGAAAACAAAACCCTTCAGAAAGACTGTCCTCAAGGCTCTACAGGTGCCATCTCATGTCACCTTTTCAGATACAGTCAATCTAGAGGATGAAAACCTTGCTATAACTATTGGACCTCACATTGAAGACAAAATTGATGCCTCTCCACCATTGTACATTTCATTAAATGTCCATGACAAGATATTTCACAACTTCTTAATGGATTTTGGTGCCTCGCATAATATCATGCCTAAGGTGGTGATGGAAGAATTAGGGTTGGACATTACTAGACCATATCATGATCTATATTCTTTTAACTCCAAGAAAGTCAAATGCCTTGGAGTTATGAAAGATGTGGTTGTTACTCTTTCACAATTACCTATGAAAAGTGTGGTATTAGATGTTATTGTGGATGACATACCACCAAAATTTGGAATTCTTATTTCAATATCTTGGGCCAAGAAGGTAGGTGGTACTCTACAGATGGACCTTAGCTATGCAACCATACCTGTTTTTGGTGGGGAAGAACGAAGATTATATAGAGAAGTTAGATTGGCTTATTTGGTAAGTGATCACAATAATCCCACTAATCATCCTATATATGTTGTAGAAGATGATCTTGGTTCTTCTATTTTTCATATGAGTGATGAGATGGAAGAAGTATCAGTCAGAAAGACAACAACTGTAGTTAGAGATAGTAAAGACAATTTTGTTTGGAAAATGTATTTTGACGAAGCATGTTCTAAAGAAGGTTCTGGAGCTGCCATTGTCTTCATTTCCCCTACCAAGGAGGTTATTCCTATGTAACATAAACTTAAATTTGACACCACTAATAACATCAATGAGTATGAAGCCTTGTTGCTAGGTTTGAAAGTTGCTAGAGATATGGGTATAGATAAACTGTCTGTTTTTTAAGACTCAAAACTTATTATTCACTAGATCAAGAATATATATCAAACCAAACAGCAAAGGTTAAAAAAATATAGAAATGAGGTGTGGGATTATGTGGATAATTTCTTTTTGGCATTCAATATTACTTTTGTGCACAAAAATTTAAATCAACGGGCTGACTCTTTGGCACTTGCAGCTAGCAACTTTAAAACTCCTATGTTTCCTAATCTGAAGTTCGAAGTTTAAGTCAGACATAGACCCTGAATACTGAATAATATAAAACATTGGCAGGTTTTTAAAGACGATGAGGAAATTCAAAGATTTTTGAAAACTATCGAAGTGTTTTCTAAAATTTCAATAGATCAAGATGACGAAAATGGTGAAGCAGAAATACATGTTGCAAAAGTCCTTCAAGATACTATTGTTGGCCACAAAACCATTGAACCGAAGACAAACCATCTACCCAAAGGTTTGGTTCCACTAGAGAGGTTGTTCGATCATAATGATGTTTCCAAGAAGGTTGTTATCCAAACAGAAGAAACATATGTAGTGGACTGTGACATTAGTCCGGATGCAAACCCCAGGTTGGTCAAAATATCAAGAAAATTGTCACAAAACAGAAAGAAGCATATGTTGAATTAATGAAATAATATTCAGATATATTTTCCTGGTCTTATGAAGATGTGAAAGTGTTTGATACAAAGATTATTCAACAGAAAATTCCTCTGAAACCTGGATCAAAACCTGTTAAGAAAAAGTTTAGGAAATTTAATCCTTTACTGTTACCTATAATAGAAAAGGAGCCGAAAAGGTTGCTGGAAGAAAAAATCATAGTGCCACTGCGATACTCAGAAAGGGTAGCCAACCTTGTACCTGTCAGGAAGAAGAACTGAGAGATAAGGCTTTGTGTGGACTTCAGGAATCTAAACAGGTTCTCTTTGAAAGACAATTATCCATTACCAAAAATGGATTATATCTTACAAAGAGTTGTTGGGGCAAAGAGAATCTCTATGCTTGATGGATACTCAGGATACAATCAAATATCAGTAATGGAAGAGGACAAAAAGAAAATAGATTTTACCACTCCTTGGGGCACTTTTATGTATGAAAAGATGCCTTTCAGATTGATGAATGCAAGAGCCACATTCCAAAGGGATATGGACATCACTTTCATTGGGGAGAAAGACTGGTTTTTGGTTATTTACCTTGATGAAATCACTATATTTTCAGCATCCGACGAAGACCATTTACAACACTTGAAGCAGACCTTTGAGAAGTGCAGGAGGTACGACATATCACTTAATCCCAAACAATCACATTTTTCCATGGAGGAAGGAAAGCTTCTAGGACACATAGTTTCACATGAAGGTATTAAAATAGATCTTGAAAGAGTAAAGGCGATCCAACAAATAAACATTATGAGAAATAAAAATTCTATTCAGTCCTTCATTGGTAAAATTATTTTTTAAGGAGATTTATACCTAACATTGCAGAGATTGTCAAGTACATTACTGACATGTTGACAAAGGATGCAGAAATTAAGTGGATACCATAAGCGAGAGAATCCTCTGAAAGGATCAATCATGCTATTGTTTAGGCACATGTTCTAATTAGCCCAGATTACTCCAAAGAATTCATGATTTTTTCATTTGCATAAGAAAATACCATAGTTTTTGTTCTTCTGCAAAGAAATGAGCAAGGATATGAGAAACCCATCTCCTTATTTAGCAAAACCCTCAGAGATTCTGAATTGAAGTATGATATAATAGAAAAACTGGCCTATGCCTTGGTAAAGGCTCTGAAATTCTTTAGAGTATATGTTCTTCAATCCAAGATTACAACTTACGTCCCAAGCATTGCAGTCAAAGAAATATTGGGTCAACCCGATTGTGAAGGAACGCAAGGGAAATGGATAACAAAAATCTTGGAGTATGATCTCACCATAAAGCCTAATCAACTGATAAAAGGACAAGGCCTTGCCAAATTAATGACAGAATCTAATTGCAAAGCAATTGGGTTGTACCATCTTTCAGACAAGACACAAGATTCTTCTGTCCAGATTGAAGAAACAAATTCACAGGTAAACAACAAGTATGTTTCTTCACCATGGTACAAAGATATCATATTTGTTTTTGCTAAAGTTTCAATTTCCGCCAGAGTTGGATAAATCAAAATTCAGATCATTAAAGTTAAGAGTAGTAAAGTACCGCATTGTTGATCAAACCCTATTCTGGAAAGACCCCAATGGTTTTCTGTTGAGGTGTGTGGATGAAAAGTAAGATAAACAAATCTCTCATGATCTGCAACATGGTGTCTGCAGAGGCCATCATCATTGGAAGGCTACTACCTTCAAGATTATTAGAGTAGACTATTACTGGCCAATTCTATTCTCAGATATGTTTTCTTAGGTCAGGGCATGTGAACCCTGTCAGAAATTTGCTAGAAAGCAGAAACTTATATCTTTGCCTCTGAAACCAATCATCACCCATGAACCATTTCAACAGTGGGGATTGGAATTCATCAGAGAGATTAATCTGTCATCTTCAGGAAAACATAGATGTATTCTTACAGCCACAGATTATTTTACGAAGTGGATTGAAGCAATTCCGACTCGGAATACAACAGACAAGGTAATCATGGAATTTCTAGAAGGACATATTTTTTCCAGGTTTGGCTGTCCTAAAAAACTGGTCACTAATAATGCACAAGATTTTAAATTGAATTCCATGATTGAATTATGCAATAAGTATAGTATCAAATTGGTTCATTCTACTCCCTACTTACCCCAGGGGAACGGATTGGCAGAATCTTCCAATAAAACTCTGATAAGAATTATCAAAAAACTACTGGCAAAAAATAAAAAATCATGGGATTCCAAGTTAAAGATTTCCCTTTTGATTGATCGTATCAGCAACAAGAAGTCTATTGGGACATCTCCTTTCCATATGGTATATGGAACAAAAGATATTCTTCCAACTCAATTGGGCCTGCTAGTTTTAGAGTTTCTACAAGAAGAGCTAGAAGAACCCAATGATATCAAAAGGATAATTTTTCAGATGATTGTAGTTCAACAGGTCAGAGAACAGGTGAATAAGAAAGTTGTTTCTCACCAAAGCAAAGTCAAGGTTACATTCGATAAGGGAGCTAAGAAAGATATTTTCAACAAGGGAGATTTGGTGTTAAGATGGGATTCCAGGAGAGAGGATAAAACAAAACATGGAAAGTTCGATAACCTATGGTATGGTCATTTCAAAATAGCCAAGGTAATTAACAATAACACTTTTATCCTGCATAATTTAGACAAGACAAAAACTTTTGGGGGTCCAGTGAATGGGAGGTTCTTGAAGCACTATTTTCTCTAATGACTCATCGGGTTTTTAGTTAGTACAGTAGGTTTTCTTTTCAATAAAGACTCCATATACCCAATGGACTTGTTTTTACAGTTATGTTGAGAATAAAAGACTGACAGATGCAGGGAGATCAATGAATCAAAGATAAAGGGAAAGGCATTGGTCTATAGTTCTTGGAGTTTATTATCAAAACTCCATCCCCAAAAGGAGCCAATGTTAGTCTCTAATTTTTTATTTTGATTTTGTGAGAAACCTTAATCCCAAACCCTTCCTACCTGCACTTCATTATCTGCTTCCAGTTGATTTTGATCATTGTTTTTAGTTTCTTATGGTTTGCATTTCAGTTTTTAAATAATTTATTTAAGTTTGGAGTTGTAAGACATGGTTTTAAATGATGTGTCACTTTATATGCCTATTTGAACTTTACAAATTCAAATTATGCTATGTCATTAATAGAGCTACAGGAATAGCCTTATTCCCATAGCGCAAAGATAATCATGCCTTGATATGCGCCCATCACCCAGATTTTGTTATGATGACACAGATCGTGGTTTGAGAATTCGCATGTGTCCCACAATAGATTTGGATTCATTTAGTGATTCAAACCGTTTCATGATTGGATTTCTCTGTACCAGCAAATGACTCATTTCAAATCGCCTAATTCTCAATGATCATTATATTGAACCTGTCATTCTATGTCTGATTTTTCTGAATTTTAGGCGTAGGTATTTTCTCAGAATAAGGGTTATATACTAACAGATTGCAGGTGGCAAATTCAGAATCCGAATTGTGCTAGTTATAGAATTGTGTTTTGATGGCACCTACGAGGAGCAGACAGGTAGTCAGATTAGAACCCAAGGGTGCTAAACTCCTCAAAGATTATCCTCAGATGGCTCAAAGGTTCAGAGATGCCAGGTGGTTTGAATTCCTTACCACTTTTCAGAGTTACGATGAGCAGGTCTCCATGGAGTTTGCACTGAACTTTGATGATCACGAGGTGGAGATCGAGATGATTCTCATGTTGTATACATAATAGACAATTGCTAAAGCTTGCAGATTGGTGGTTGGAGGAAAAAGTGTTACACATGATTTTGGTCACTCTGGTGATGTCTCTACAAGTTATGTATTTAGGCTCCCACAAGGGCTTTTTGCCTAATAAAAGTGACTGTTGTCTCCTTCCAAAAAACACATTTTTAAGATGATTTTGCAGGCTGCCTAAATTATAGGGTGAAAAAATCCTTCATTCTTGCTGGGAACCCAAACTTAGGGTGTGAACTGTTCCCAGTCTACTCTATAGGTAGGTGATCAAAATCTGGACCAGGGGTCAAATTTTAGCCCAAAAATTGACGTTCTCGGAATTGCCTCAAATCGGACGTGAGAGTAGCCCTCGTCGTCACGAACCCAACGCAATTTGTTTCGTCTCAAACGGACGTCGGGAGTGAAAGATATCGCGATCTGTTCGGAAAGTCAAACAGGGAAAAAAAGTGCTCACTGGGCAGTCCGTACGGCCACGTGGCAGGGGCCGTACCATCATGCTGATGTGGCAGAGGGGTGACGTGGTGCACTTACATTGGTTTTCAGTGAGTGAATAATATCTTGACACGTGGCATGTTTATTGGCAAATAATATGAGGACACGTGGCCCAATCGGAGGGCGCCACGTGTCCCCTCATTTTTGGCTATTTGGTTTTTGGTTTAAAAGTTTGGCAGCCATGGGATTTGAACCAACGACCTCCCCTCTTGCCAAAGTCTTAACACATTTCCGCTAGCCAAACTTTCCACCACTTGTCCCTTGTTATAGAAGCGGACAACATTATATTTAAGTTGCATGTATTGTGTTAATGCAAAAAGGGGGGCGGGCCGGGGCCTAGCCCCGACCCATGGTTTCACTATACACCATAGAACCGTGTATAAACATTTGTGTGCGGATTTAAATATGCGCGGTTCAAAGTTTAATCCACGGTTATATTATATGTAACCGTTGTATATGCCATATTGCGCGCGGGGTAAAAACAAACCATATGTTATATATGTTTGCCATGTTTAATGTACGCACGGTTTGGTTAGTGTGGGGTTTGACAAA
>ML791197.1:345639-357851 GCA_009831015.1 Picea engelmannii
GGACAAATGATTTTTATCCACCTAAGTGCCTATGTTTGCTAGATTATCCCCTTTATAAGTTGAGGGGTCTAAGTGGTGCAGTATTCAGAGCATACACATTATCATCTTAAGAAGGAAAAAAGTGATTTTCCCCACATCCAAGGACTTACAATGCAAATTTTGGCTCAAATGCGCGGCCTCCTGTGTGGACAGAGGCGCATATGGTGCCTGCGCGTGGCCAGAATTGAAGAGAAAAAGCGCATGCGTGCCCGACGCGCGCCCAACGCGCGCCTGTGGGAAGGAAAACCCGTGCGCCTATGTCAAAAGTCCGAGAAGAAAAATCCGGATGGATTTCTCTCTAATGTCTGGTGAATTGACTGTGAAGTAGGTCAGCTGAGGCCGGTTTATGAACTTGCAAGTTAATTAAATCAAAAGGAAAGCAAATAAATCCCAAATGAGGGAGGAATTTATACCTTCTCCCCAGTATGGTCGCCAATCTATTTGCACCCAATTCATCACCGTGTGAGCAAATTATGAGTGCTTACATGCCCAGTTGGGCTCTGCTAGGCATGACAACTGTGAGGTAAAAGGTTAGAAAGAAAAACAATAAAGCAATAAACAGAAATCAAACTAAAACTAATTAAAACTATGAGCATGTGAGAAAATGAAAAACAAATGTAAATGGACCAATATCACCAATGTATTAGCTGATCTGATTGATGAAATCCAAATATACACAATGGAGAAAGAGGACTTGGGTCCCTTCCCTCTCCAATGGAAGGCTCTTGAGGCCCTCAACTAATTTCTCTCCTTACAAAGAAAAGGTGGAAATGTGTGTGAAATAACTCCAAGCTTATTCACTCAAGTGAGGGGTGAATAGCTTATGAAATGCAGCCTACAATGTGTGTTGCGAAAGAATGAGTCCTTAGCAATCTCAGCAGCATAACAATAAAAAGAATTCCTTGAGAAAATGGTGGTCATTCATGGCTTTTTATAGCCAAGCATTGGGTTATTATGTGGCCTCTTTTGAATGTGAAAAGGGGCTCTTTAGGGCACATTTAGGTCTTTGACCAGCCCACCATGAGGATTGAGCTCGAATTTGGTGTCAAATCGACTTGGGAGCTGATCCATTAGTGGTTGGGAGGCCGACCAATTTCAATAAATACACCGTTTAGCAGGCGCGTGGGTTTTTAGCCCAACAACCGCGCCTTTTGCACATATGCGTGCTTTGTACGATTATATTGCGTGCATACGCGCGCACACTCAGATGATGTAAAGCGCTTTTCAATTTTTTGGCCATTTTTGTATAGTTTTGACCTCTTTTTGCAATGCTGTGGCATTAATCTTGTGCCATGAATGACTCCAGTCCTGTTTTGATGATGTGGAGTTCTTGTCGCCACATGCGGACGAAATTTCAGTGATAACACTCAGATCACATATCATATGTGCCTGAAGCCATGGATTCAACAAGCTATGATGAAGAACATAGCTCAGGATTGGTTTCTAAATACCAAGTTAAAGCAAAAGAACCCAAAGTTTCCTTAAATCTGAATGATCCTACACCTTTTGAAGAGTGCTCAGAATTCAGGGTTAAAATCAGAACTGATAAAGAAAGGATCAAGGAATTCCAGAAAATAGTGAGACAGTTGAAGAAAGAAAAGGCACAAATAGAACAATGGAATGCTCGTCAGCAAGAAAAGATTCAAGGTTTAAAAAAGAAGAAAAAAGAGCAAAGGGCATTACTCAAAGAACTAAGAGAAATAAACTTCAGACTCTATTGGCACAATGTCATGCTTACCACAAAGCTCAAACAAAAAAATGCTAAATCTTCTGCTGTGATTATATCCTAAAGGTTTCATGAAGATTGCTATTTTAATGTTTTCCAGGAAATATGGCAGTGTCGACTCATTTTTGGCCTGTGAAATGAAAAGAACTCGAACTGTATGACTAGATCAAAGTAATCCCTATTTTGTAGAATGAAATGTAATGCTGACAAGATCATACAATATCAAGCTATTGAGCAATGATCTATTTTTGGATTGTAAAAGATCTTTTTGAGTTAACTTCCCTAGTAAATAGATACTATTCGAATCTAGTCATTAAAGGTACATTAGATGATAAGATCTGAAGGTTTTATGGATAGTTTAAATAGGAAGAGGAAAGAATGTGTTCAGGTCGAAAAATTGGAGATCCAGAGGACCTTTTTGTGAAACTCCTTGTAAAAGCATTTATGTTCTATTTGACACTTAATAGCAAAGGCATATGGATGGTTAGACACTCTTCTCTACTCTGTTTTTCTTTCTTCATGATTGAATTCATTATTCAGATTGCAATGCTTTTGATTCTTGATTGTTAATTAATACAGTGAAAAATTTACTGTGGAAATTATTTTTCAAGTTCTGATATGAAGATGATGGTCTTCTTTCTTTATGATATGTGTCTACCTTTTATTCAGTCAATGGGATATGCTATGTTCTGAGCTTGATTTTCATGTTATGTTATAACCTTGAGCCAGTTTTCAACCACCTTATTAAAAACACCAAATTATAAAAACTTTCTAAACACTTTGCAATAAACCGATGATGCCCTAGCTTGCCCTCTCACAGTCAAGTGAAACTTTAGGGACTAATAGTTTTTACGCCATTGTCGGGGATGAATAAATGAAGATATTTTCCCTGGGGAAATGACAAGTTTAGATTCATATCTTGATGGTGAACAAGATTTTGGACATTATTTAAGACTGTGATTATTCACCTGGCAACTCCTCTGTGGTAATTCTGGGTCCTAAAAGAGAAGGTAAAGGACCTAAAACTCCTCTAACTTGTTCATCATCTAATAAGAGACCAGTAACCAGGAAAAATCCAGATCTTGATTCTATTGCAGCAGTTCCAGATACTGAAAGGTTACTAAGAAAACCTAATGTTCTTTCTGGACAATCTTCACTCTTAAAAGGAAAATTGTCTTCATAAAGTTCTCAAGCACAATCCTCTAAAATCACCAAAACCCAAGTAGATGAAGAGGTGAATCCTGAAAGTGAAATTAAACCTGTTATTGAGCCTGCTACAGTTTCATTCCCTTCAACTATTTCATAATTAAATCTATAACAATGGAAGTTACTTACTGAACTTATTAAACAGGAATATCTAGACATCTTTCCGGTGATTGAAACTTCGAGAGGTCACAACACAGATATTAAGAGTGAACCAGAGACACCTTTGTCATCTCTTGAATCTCTCTCATCTGAGGATTCTAAATCACATTATTTTTATTTTGACAATCCTCTGTTTCTTAGCCCATTATCTGATCATAATCCAGAAGAGAAATCCTTATCTGCTAAAGATCAAGACTCAGTGATAGCAAATATAATTTTTAATACACAAGGGACACTTTCACCTGCAACATCACCAATATTTCTTACTCCCAAAGCACCAAAAATACCTAATATGGCTGCAGAAAGAATGGATGAAGTATTTTTAGCAAGGTATGCCCCTCTGGTTCTTCCACAATTCATGTATGCCTTTCCACCAAATGATTATATGGCATACTTTCCCGGATTCAATGGAGATGGAGAAGTTACTAATAAAGAACATTTGAGTTCATTTTATAGGTTTGTAGATAATTTCAATGTAGAGCATGCTGATGTGTGGATGAGATTATTCGTACATAGTCTAAATGGGGAAGAAAGAAGTTGGTTCAGGAGTTTGCCTCCTAATTCAATTGTTGATATCGTACCCTTAGATGATGCCTTTCTTAAACACTGGGCAGACAAGAAATAATTTTTATACTACATTACCGAATTCTGTGCTTTAAGGAGGTAACAAGGTGAATCAATACCTAATTTCACTAAAAGTTTCAACCAGATGTATGGTAAAATTCCAGAGGAGATTAAACCTTTAGAGACATCAATTAAAATCACTTTTGCCAATGCATTCGATGCCAAATTTTCCTTGTGTCTTAGGAAAAGAATAGCTTCTACCCTCAGCTTGATGCAAGATGCTGCTATCGAGGTAGAATCAAACATATTGGCAACATACAAATTAAAGTCTAGAAGTGATAGAGACAGGAAAAAGAAAAAGGAAGAGTTGCCTTCATCTTCTATTTCAACATATGATTCTAAAATGGATGAAATGGCTAAGATGCTGAAAACTCTGACATCTGAAATGGCAAGGTTGAAGATGGAACAAAAACAACCTGGTAGACCTGCACATGAGAGTGGTTAAAGAAAGCCAAATCAGTTCAGGAGGCCAAACAATGTACCTCAAATCTTACCAAGAGAAAGAAAAAACCAAGATGACCAAAAAGTTTTGCCTCCTTTTTAGAATAATGTAGTAGATGAGGAGGAGGATGACGATGATACGGAAGAACACCCTATAGTTCATTTGAATGATTCTGAATCATCTCCTCTGCATGTGACACAACAGGATTATGAAGATTCTTTGATTGCAAACCAATTTGAGGAAGGGGGTGAAGATGAGATCGTCCAAAAGGAACCTAAAAGGAAAAAATACAATCTCAGATCTGGTTCGAATGCACCTAAAGTAGAAACACCTGTTTCCACAAAGAAGGCCAGTACTCCAGTTAAAACAACAATTATCAAAGGTAGTCCCAAGATTCAAGCTGATCAACCATTGAAACGACCTGCCAAGGATAGTACTATTGACATAAAGGAACTAGAGATAAACGTTTATGATTTTAGTTTAGAACATGAAATCAACAAAATCAATATTTCAGTGCCATTATTAGAACTCATGAAAACATAACCCTTCAGAAAGTCTGTCCTCAAGGCTCTATAGGCGCCAACTCATGTCACCTTTTCAGATACATTCAATCTAGAGGATGAAAACCCTGCTATAACTATTGGACCTCACATTGAAGACAGAATTGATGCCTCTCCACCATTCTACATTTCATTAAATTTCCATGACAAGATATTTCATAACTGCTTAATGGATTCTGGTGCCTCGCATAATTTCATGCCTAAGGTGGTGATGGAATAATTAGGGTTGGAAATTACTAGACCATATCATGATCTATATTCTTTTGACTCTAAGAAAGTCAAATGACTTGGAGTTATGAAATATGTGGTTGTTACTCTTTCCCAATTACCTATGAAAAGTGTGGTATTAGATGTTATTGTGGCTGACATACCACCAAAATGTGGAATGCTTCTTTCAAGATATTGGGCCAAGAAGGTAGGTGGTACTCTACAGATGGACCTTAGCTATGCAACCATACATATTTTTGGTGGGGTACAACAAAGATTATACAGAGAAGTTAGATTGGCTTATTTGGTAAGCGATCACAATAATCCCACTAATCATCCTATATATGCTATAGAAGATGATCTTGGTTCTTCTATTTTTCATATGAGTGATGAGATGGCAGAAGTATCAGTCAGAAAGCCAACAACTGCAGTTGGAGACAGTAAAGACAATTTTGTTTGGAAAATGTATTTTGATGGAGCATGTTCTAAATAAGGTTCTAGAGCTGGCATTGTCTTCATTTCCCCTACCAAGGAGGTTATTCCTATGTCATATAAACTTGAATTTGACACCACTAATAACATCAGTGAGTATGAAGCCTTGCTGTTAGGTTTGAAAGCTGCTAGAGATATGGGTATAGATAAGTTGTTTGTTTTTGGAGACTCAGAACTTATTATTCACCAGATAAGGAATATATATCAAACCAAACAACAAAGTTTAAAACAATATAGAAATGAGGTGTGGGATTATGTGGATAATTTCTTTTTGGCATTCAATATTACTTTTGGGCATAGAAATTTAAATCAATAGGCTGACTCTTTGGCACTTGCAGCTAGCAAATTTAAAACTCTGATGTTTCCTAATCTGAAGTTTGAAGTTGAAGTGAGACACAGACCCTCAATACTAGATAATATAAAACATTGGCAGGTTTATAAAGACGATGAGGAAATTCAAAGATTTTTGAAAACTATTGAAGAGTTTTCTAACATTTCAATAGATCAAGATGACGAAACAATCTTCCACAAAATCATTGAACTGAAGACAAACCATCTGCCCAAAGGTTTGGTTCCACTAGATAGGTTGTTCGATCATAATGATGTTTCTAGGAAGGCTGTTATCCAAATAGAAGAAACAGATGTAGTGTACTGTGACATTAGTCCCGATGCAAACCCCCAGGTTGGTCAAAATATCTAGAAAAATGTCACAAAAATAGAAAGAAGCATATGTTGAATTAATGAAACAATATTAAGATATATTTGCCTAGTCTTATGAAGATCTAAAAGTGTTTGATACAGAGATTATTCAACACAAAATTCCTCTGAAACCTTGATCAAAACCCGTTAAGCAAAAGTT
This sequence comes from Picea engelmannii, assembly GCA_009831015.1. Lineage (NCBI taxonomy): Eukaryota > Viridiplantae > Streptophyta > Pinopsida > Pinales > Pinaceae > Picea > Picea engelmannii. The sequence continues at coordinate 351,954 of ML791197.1, forward strand.
CATGCAATTCAATCCTTTACTGTCACCTATAATAGAAAAGGAGCTGAAAAGGTTGCTGGAAGCAAAAATCATAGTGCCACTGAGATACTCAGAATGGGTAGCCAACCTTGTACCTATCAAGAAGAAGAACAGAGAGATAAGGCTCTGTGTGGACTTCAGGAATTTAAATAGGTGCTCTCTGAAAGACAATTATCCATTACCAAAAATGTATTATATCTTACAAAGAGTTGTCAGCGCAAAGAGAATCTCTATGCTTGATGTATACTCAAGGTACAATCAAATATCAGTAATGGAAGAGGACAAACAGAAAAAAACTTTTACCACTCCTTGGGGCACTATTATGTATGAAAAGATGCCTTTCAGATTGATGAATGTAGGAGACACATTCCAAAGGGCTATGGAAATCACTTTCATTGGGGAGAAAGAGAGGTTTGTGGTTATTTTCCTTGACGACATCACTATATTTTCATCATCTGAAAAAGACCATTTACAACACTTGAAGTAGATCTTTGACAAGTGCAGGAGGTACGGTATATCACTTAATCCCAAAAAATCACATTTTTCCATGGAGGAAGGAAAGCTTCTAGGAAACATAGTTTCACCTAAAGTTATTAAAATAGATCCTGAAAGAGTAAAGGCTATCCAACAAATAGACATTCTGAGAAATAAAAAGTCTATTCAGTCCTTCACTGGTAAATCTAATTTTTTTAAGGAGATTTATACCTAACTTTGCAGAGATCGTCAAGTACAATACTGACATGTTGAAAAAGGATGCAGAAATTAAGTGGATACCAGAAGTGAGAGAATCCTTTGAAAGGATCAAGCAGGCTATTGTTCAGGCACTTGTTCTAATTTTCCCAGATTACTCCAAAGAATTCATGATTTTTTCATTTGCATCAGAAAATACCATAGTTGTTGTTCTTCTGCAAAGAAATGATTAAGGATATGAGCAACCCATCTCCTTCTTTAGAAAAACCCTCAGAGACTCTGAATTGAAGTATGATATAATAGAAAAACAGGCCTATTCCTTTGTAAAGGCTCTGAAATCCTTCAGAGTGTATGTTCTTCAATCCAAGATTACAGCTTATGTCCCAAGCAGTGCAGTCAAAGAAATATTGGTTCAACCTGATTGTGAAGGAAAGCAAGGGAAATGTATAACAAAAATCCTGGAGTATGATCTCACCATAAATCCTACTCAGCTAATAAAAGGACAAGGCCTTGCCAAATTAATGACAGAATCTAATTGCAAAGAAATTGGGTTGTACCATCTTTCAGACAAGACACATAATTCTTTTGTCCATATTGAAGAAACAAATTCACAGGTAAACAACAAGTATGTTTCTTCACCATAGTACAAAGATATCGTATTTTATTTTTCTGAACTTTCAATCTCCCCCAGAGTTGGATAAATCAAAATTTAGATCATTAAAGTACTGCATTGTTGATCAAACTTTGTTCTGGAAAGACCCCAATGGTTTTCTATTGAGGTGTGTGGATGAAAAAGAAGCTAAAAAAATCTCTCATGATCTGCATCATGGTGTCTGCAGAGGCCATCATCATTGGAAGGCTATTTCCTTCAAGATTCTTAGAGCAGGCTATTACTGGCCAGTTCTATTCTCAGATATTTTTGCTCAGGTCGGGGCATGTGAACCCTGTCAGAAATTTACTGGAAAGAAGAAACTTATATATTTGCCTCTGAAACCAATCATCACCCATGAACCATTTCAACAGTGGGGATTGGACTTCATTGGAGATATTAATCCGTCATCTTCAGGACAACGTAGATGGATTCTTACAACCACAGATTGTTTTATGAAGTGGATTGAAGCAATTTCGACTCGGAATACAACAAACAAGGTAATCATGGAATTTCTAGAAGGATATATTTTTTCCAGGTTTGGTTGTCCTAATAAGCTGGTCACTGATAATGCAGAGGCTTTTAAATCGAATTCCATGATTTAATTATGCAATAAATATAGTATAAAATTGGTTCATGCTACTCCCTACTACCCCCAAGGGAACGGATTGGCAAAATCTTCCAATAAAACTCTGATAAGAATTATAAAAAAACTACTGGTAGAAAATAAAAAATCATGGGATTCCAAGTTAAAGTTTTCCCTTTGGGCTGATTGTATCAGCAACAAGAAGTCTATTGGGACATCTCCTTTCCATATGGTATATGGGACATAATCTATTCTTCCAACTCAATTGGGCCTGCCAGTTTTAAAGTTTCTACAAGAAGAGTTAGAAGAACCCAATGATATCCAAAGGAGAAGTTTTCAAATGATTGAAGTTCAGTAGGTCAGAGAACAGCTGAATCAGAAAGATGCTTCTCACCAGAGCAAAGTCAAGGCTACATTCGATAAGGGAGCTAAGAAAGATATTTTCAATGAGCGATATTTCGTGTTAAGATGGGATGATAGGAGAGAGGATAAATCAAAACATGGAAAGTTCGATAACCTATGGTATGGTCCTTTCAGAATAGCCGAGGTAATGAACAATAACACTCTTCTCCTACATAATTTAAACAACACAAAAACTTTTGGGGGCCCAGTGAATGGGAGGTTCTTGAAGCACTATTTTCTCTAATGACTCATAAGGTTTTCAGTTAGTATAGTAGGTTTTCTTTTGAATAAAGACTCCATATACCCAATGGAATTGTTTTTATAGTTATGCTGAGAATAAAAGACTGACAGATGCATGGAGATCAGTGAATCAGAGATAAAAGGAAAGGCATTGGTCTGTAGTTCTTGGAGTTTATTATCAAAAATCTATCCCTAGAAAGAGTGTTAGTCTCTAATTTTTTCTTTTTATTTTGTGAGAAACCTTAATCCCAAACCCTTCCTACCTGCACTTCATTATCTTCTTCCAGTTGATTTTGATCATTGTTTATAGTGTCTTATGGTTTTCATTTTAGTTTTTGAATAATTTATTTAAGTTTGGAGTTGTAAGACATGGTTTTAAATGATGTGTCACTTTATATGCCTATTTGAACTTTACAAATTCAAATTATGCTAAGTCATTAATAGTGTTACGGGAATAGCCTTATTCCCGTAGCACAAAGATAATCATGCCTTGATATGTGCCCATTACCCAGATTTCATTATGATGACATAGATCGTGGTTTGAGAGTTCGCATGTGTCCCACAATAGCTTTGGAATCATTTAGTAAGTCAAACCGTTTCATGATCGGATTTCTCTATACCAGCAAAGGACTCATTTCAAATCACCCAATTCTCAATGAGCATTATATTGAACCTGTCATTCTATGTCTGATTTTGCTGAATTTTAGGTGTAGGTATTTTCTCAGAAGAACGGTTATATACTAATAGATTGCAGGTGGAAAATTTGAAATCCGAATCGTGCTAGTTATAACATTGTGTTTTGATGGCACCTAAGAGGAGTGGACAAGTAATCAGATTAGAACCCGAGGGTGATGAACTCCTCGAAGCTCATCCTCAGATGGCTCAAAGGTTCAGAGATGGCGGGTGGTTTGAATTACTTACCACTTTTCAAGGTTATGATGAGCAGGTCTCCATGGAGTTTGCACTGAACTTTGATGGTCACGAGGTGGAGATTTGGAAGATGTTGATTGTTGTGGGGTATTCTACCCTACAGACTAGCAAGCTAGGGCTTTGAACTTGCATGCAGATCATGACCCTTCTTAAGATTACTTTTAACCTTCTACCCAAATCTAAAACCCCTTTTCTCAGGCAAACATGGGAGGAATCAACTAACCTTTTTATCGATGGTTGAAGTAGATCCTCCGTCGAGCTTTTATCCCCTTGCTGCTGCTGCTCCTTCCAAAAATCTTTCCTGCAATCAAGACAAAACTACGCATGTATGCTATTGATCTACTAGAGGGTTAGAGATTAAACACAAATCAAATAACATAGATAAGACTCATGTATTTGGGACGGGAAAAGTATATTTTTCATTAATCTCAATATGAATCAACTTACAATGATTATCGAGACCGACCACCGTTCCTTGATCCTGATCCTGGGCTCCTCCTCTTCTTTGTCCTCCAACTACTTTGCTTGAATTCTCCTAAAGCTTGAGGAAAGGCTAAAGGGTTGGGACAATAATGGACTTGGCAATTTTGGCAGAGTTTCTTTGCTATGATTTTTCCTCCCTTGAATAGTACTCCTACCCCTCCTTTTATAGGCTAGAAGGAGCTAGGGTTTTTGGTGAACTCTCGGCCATGCATGGCTGGGAGTTCCAGTTAACTGACAAAAAGCTCTTCGTCCCGGCGGAAAATTCCCTGACTTTTTGCTTTGTTAGGTAAACGTGAGCTGTAGTGGGCTATCCCGCAGTCACCTGCATGCAGTATAAGTCCAACAAGTGGTCCAACGCGCCCAGTGAGAGGTTAGGGCGCGAGTTTCTTGATTTAAGTGGTTTTTTGAGGTTTTATTCAGCATGGCTTTGGCTAGGAAGAGGCATGAGTTGGCCTGATGCCAGGTAAGCCTGTGTGGTGCATTTTAGGGTTATAACATATGCCCCCTAATGTGTGAGGTCAGAATATCATCTGATGGCCGAAATACATTACCAATTCTTTACCAATCTGTACTGATATGCTGAATGAGTGAGCCCAGGAATCAGGAATCAGGAGGTGCCGTCTGCAAAAATATCAAATGTCTCACCGAGGTGGGCATACCCATGCTCAGGATGAATCATAACCATGGCTACCAATCAAATACACTGTATATCCATGTCAAATAACTATAAAGAGTAGTTGCGAACAATACACAGTGGAGCTACATCTCGAAACCAGAAAGATATACATAGAAAGTTTCCATCTCTTAGAAGCTGTCTTGGCCTGATGGATGTACTTCAGAGCTCGAGAAACAACTTCAAAATCTTCACAACTCGGGTAGGAGTGTAATATGAGTGTACGAATGCACTACCCAGAGGTCTTCGACGACTCGTCTGTTACGGACTTGATAATATTGATGATCGGACTGAAGGCTTCATTGATTTCGAACAAAGACTTGATTGGACGTTCAGGATGGACGGGTATGCGGAAAAGAGACATATTGCAGAGTGGCCGACTCAGGCTAAGTAACAAACTTCCCTTGGACAATAGCACGACAAGTGATAAGACTCAGGCAACATATATGTTAATCATAAGTCTACGAAGCAGGAGGCAATGCAAACTCTCCATATGTTTGGAAGACTAACCAAACGGTGGAGGACACAACTCAATATAGCGTGCAAAGCTTCCTAAGGTTGTACTACATCCCAAAGTCTGATGAATCAAACGGACATTGTGCTTTATCCAAGGGCGACTCATAATGATGCGAATAAAGAAAATACTTTTCCCATCCTCTTTTTGGGGTATATTTGATTTTTTTGTTCTTTTTGAGTATTTTGAAAAGAATAAATGAATATTACGTTACAGTGGAGGAATGAGCATAGAAAACATACAAGCTCAAGGCACAAGGACAAGACTGATGTTTTAGGAAATGATACTCGGGAAAAATCCTCCAGTGGCCAAAGGTGTTAAGACGCAAAAGCAAACCGTTACTAAGTTGATGGGTAAAGGATGCAAGTGCGGTTGATAGAACACACAATGGTAATGTCCTTCGATGTAAGTTTAATGAGCCCAGAGAAGGGAAGCTCAGTGATTTTTCATGTTTTAGAGAGTCTGAAAAAACATAAAAGGAAACTCCATTGGGGTACCTTTTTCGTCAATAGTCTAGTTGGTTCGAAAAAGGGGTAAACTAGCACCGACTAGACGTCAATTCAAAACCAGTTTAACGAGTGTGACAAGGACAAGATCACTCGACTATTTTTTCAATTTTAAGGAGTCTGAAAAAAGCTTAACTATGGACTCCGTCAGGAATGTTCTTCTGGACCGTTTAACGAGTGTGAAAGAATAAGGTCACTCGACAATCT
>ML791197.1:358240-377222 GCA_009831015.1 Picea engelmannii
TTGGGTCTCAAAGTGAGCTTGAAAAACAACAAAGGTAGCCCATGATCGACACTTTGTGGGTCGATGTCAGGTATCGCTTCGTAAGACCAGGCGAAAACGTCGCGGAATTCTTTGAAAAGATCCGTGTAAATCTGAATCTCTTCGGGGGAGAAATCTGCTGTGACGAAGACATTTTCCACAATGCCAGGGTTTTGGGAGATATTGATAGGTATAGTTTCAGCGATAGTCACCATATTTCCCTCAGCATAAATATCCTGTGTAGCTAAGAGGTTAATGGGACAAGGCTGATCTCCCGTCATGGTGATAGTGAATTCTCCTGCCTCGATTCGGTGTAACTCTGGAAGGAAATATGATCTGTGATGAAGATCGTCCCAGGGTTTGTCCGGACCAGTCATTGTTCGATTATAGCTTCATCATAAGGCAAGACTAAATCTAATGAATCGATATCAGTAAGAGAATCCTGAGTCCAGATAGGCTCGAGGAGTGGATCCAACTCTTGTGCGGAAATCGGATCAGGAGTAGCTGAAGTTCGCTGGACCAAAGAGTACGCTACTTCAGCGGCCGACAAGGGCGTGGCCATGCCAGCGTGCCCTGTCTCATCCATCGTAGCTGATGGGGAAGGAAGAGTCCACGGATCCTGAAAGTAATTCGTGCGAAACGATGAAACATGGAAAATCTCAGCCTTGTGGTGAGTCGATATAAACTTGACATCACCTTGAGGAGGTGGGTAATTGAAGGTACCCATCAAAGATGGGCACAAACCAACTCCTATGTTGACGACACCGGCTTGAGGATTGTCTACCATGGGAACCGTGGATGCCCCCAAGGCTGGGTCAGGTCGAGAGAAGGATGACTGATCAACAGTCACTATCCGACCTTCATGTGGAAACAATAGGACTCGGAAAATTGTAGCGACTACTGCCTGCATTGCATAAGTCCAACTACGACCTAACAATAGATTGTAGTCGATGGGGGAATCAACTACCTCTACTTAGACGCACACGGTCTTCCCCCCTAACTGTACTGGGAAAGAAGGAATGATGCCATGCAGTCGGAAAGAATGACCATCGAACGCAGTGAGGAGGGTGGGTGACGGAGACAACTCAGGTTGACCAATGGCTTTCCAGCATGCTAACGACATAACGCAAGTAGAAGCGCCCTCGTCTACCACCGTGCGGAAGATATTCCGTGTAAAAGTTTTTGTGGGATGAGCCACTACTATCTGAAACGCGACGTGGTAAGGCAAACAAGGTTTCAAGTCAGTCGTATCTAACATGATGGTTCCCGGGTTACAAGTCTCAGTAGAGCCTAAAGCAGTCAACAAGGATTTCCTTTGAGCATGGAAACTTTGGAGGACCTCCAAAGCAGACATATCACAAGGGGTTTGGGATAAATCTTCTACCACAGAGTAGTTCTGGGCAGCCCTTGTGTTTGGATTATGAGAAGCTCTCTTGAACGCACCTTTTGGAATGCGCGTCATTGTTTCACCCAACGTCTTCTCAATATGTAGAGGAAGAGATGGGATCTCGGCTTCTTTGCCCTTCTCAGGAGCACTTGGTTTGCTATAATCGTGAGATCTAGTCGTTATGAAAGCATCACTTTTCACCATATATACGTTCGCGGTGGATGAATTGTTTGGGGGAGGGAAGTTTTCATGGCTTCCCCCCTCGCCACTCGCAGAGGCTTGAGTTAAATTTTTCCCATGATGGAAAGGGTTAGTCAACACGGCTTGCTGTTGCTGTGTGACAAACTTCTGGGCCTCTGCAAGTCGAGGGAATAGGTGAGTTGGGTGGTCTTCCACACATAGGTTGCACGGATATCTCGCCTTTCTATTTTCTGTGGTTCCCTCGCCAGCATTATCATTTGGTTTTTTACCCCCCTTACTCTTCTTGCGTTGTTTTTTCTTCCCCTCGGGCTGCTAGTTGGCCTTTGGGTTAGTCGTCTGCACAGAGTGTACTTCCGACGTTTGAGTAGGAGGAGCAGCCAAAGCAGTAGTTTGGCTGGCTGCTGAGTGTTGTATCGATAACTGCTGCAATTGTTTTGTCAATTGCTCAGCGGGCTTGGTTTGTGCCGAACCAACTATACCATCGACATGTGGTCCAGCTCTCTGTCTGGTTTTGTCCAGAATCGATCGTGGTGCATCCGGCAGGATGTTGTACAATAGACCAGACTGAGAATATATAAGCTCAAACTGTTGAGCTCTCATGATGGCATCTTCCTCGAAGAAGACCCCTGAAGTCACGACGTCTTTGGATAACTGCAGAACTAAAGACTTAAGGAACCACTCAAGAAGGAATGCTGGTGGGACGGGTACTTTGATAAGACTCTTTCAGCGTCGTCACTCTCAAATATGATCTAAGATATGGTCCAATGACGTCTGTTTGAAATTAGCTAGCAACTCTGTGCCAGCGTTGTATCTCACAGGTAACTGGAAATGGTTGAGGAAGGCCATTGCCAGTTCGCCAAAAGAAGAATATCGTGAACGATCAAGCTCTATGTACCATTTCGCGACTCTCCCAATAAGGGTGTGTTGAAACAATCGCAACTAAACGAAGTCATCTTTCAGTGAGTTAGATGAGCACCACAAGTGGAAAGTGGTCACGTGATCACCTGGATCTTCGTTAGGCTTAGCCTCAAACTTTGGGATGTTCGAAGGCAACTTCGTTGGCATAGGAGGCCAATGCGTATCGTGACAGATAGGATCATTCAACAACCGTGTCAAATCTGACAAGTGTAACGTCGCCAAGAATGGTAGTTTAGGTTGCTGTTGATAGCTGGGATAAAAGGGTCCTGGAGTTTGACTGGCACCAGGTTGCCAGGAAAAGTTTGGCTGCTGGCCCGGGTTCTAGTAGAAACCATGGCCTGTACCAACGTAAGGGTTTTTCATTTGAGGAGACATCATTGGCTGGTTCCCCATGAAGGACATAGGATGTTGGGCATTCATCGTGTTTGATGGACTTTGAGACGGATTACCCCATGCCGGTCCGGATGGAAGAGGCATAGAAGTTTGTCCAGGGTTCCAATGGCTGTGGAAAGAGTTACCCCAGAACGACATTCCAGAGGATGGAACGGATCCTTGTGCTGAGTTCCAAGGTCCTGGTATATGTGCCCCCAGCACAGGAATAATACCCTGTGTCGGCGTAAACTGTCCAAAAACAGGTGTGCCCCCAGATGGGAAAGCAGCGGATGTGAAAGTGTTATTACCAAACGTCCCATTCGAAACAAATGGTGACGAACCTACCGACAGAGTTTGCGCAGGTGTTCCTTGACTCCCGACTCCAAAAGGACTTGTATGTGTAGGCTGCCCGACGAACTGCTGATGCGATCCACCGAGCGAAGGGGACAAAGGAGGAATATGACCTCTAGCATAAGGAAAAGCGTTGAAAGGGATAGGAATTCCCCCAAGTTGACCTTGCAGAGGAGCGTTAGATCTCCCTGCCCCCAGACCCAAAGTCTGGAAAGTGGATGAAGTGAGTGCAGGACTAGTACCTGAACTAGGCATACCGTATGAAAACGGAGCGCCTGTCGCACTAGGTGTGTAAAGAGGTGTGGCCACCGCGATAGATGGGGTCGGTCCACTGTGCGATGTAGTTGCGGCCGTGACCATGGTGGCCGGGACCGCCGAAAAAGGCAATTTAGGAGAAGCTTCTCCTGTGGTAGCAACAATGATGGGAATTGAAGAAATCCCAGTTGAAGTGATTTGTTCCATAACTGGGTTAGGCACTGACAGGCATTCGTACAATTGAATTGGCACAATAATGTCCAGCCAAAAATAAGATTTTGAGGTTTCAACCAATCCAATATTGGCGGTTGATTCCTCGGGGGGTTGTTCGGGATCAAAAGCCCCGGTTGCTTCGAAAGACCCTTGATGGTATAGCTTCCGCCTCAATGGTGGCGGGGGTGGCTCTAGTATAACCGGTGGCAGGCCCAGAAGCCTTCGTGACCGGCGGAGCTCCGAATCCTCCACTGTGTGAGAAGATTCACGACATGCTAAGGTACTCTACATGAGAAAACAACAACACACACTAAAAGAAAGCCCCTAGAAGATAAATCAGGCAAGCACTAAACTAGTTGGAAGAACAATTACAACAACCAACACTAGAGCAACTTACTGGTGCAAGTGCAACTCGAATACGGAAGCACCCTCCGGGTATACTCTGCAAAGCGTTGGTCCGATGTCCGTCCTAGGTACCGCGGTATACCCCCGTAGTCACCTGTGTATGTCCCTAGAAAATATTGGCAACTAGTTTGCCAGCACGTGAACAATCATCAGGCGGGTACAATCGGCAGTCGGGTAGACCACAATGAGTAGGGTATCAAGCCCGAAACCTGTCAAGGGTATCGAGAGCAAATGGTCCGAAAGATAACTGAGGACCTCGAACGGATTCGAGACCCATGAAGCTCTGTGGCAAATGCAAACAATGGAATCCCCTAATAGATCCTCTATATGTGTTCTCCATAATGCTCGGTCCAGCTTTGGAGGGGTTATCTCCGCTACCTTTCCTTACGCGACCTCATGTTTAGCCCTTGTGTTAGAGGGGGGTCCTGAATAAATTTCTGTAACTGGACTTCTACACTCCCTATTGACAGACTCCAATGTTTGGTTTGGGTGGCCTTGGAGAATTTACTCTCCAACCTATTCCAAGGCCCTATTCCTGAGCTAGTGTAGGCACCCTACAAACAGAAAAGTCTACTTGATTTTATTTAGCGTTGCTTTTAATGGGATTTTTAAAGTCACAAGGTGCGAAAGTGAAACTGATGGTGTGTAAAAAGACTCAAAGCAAAATGCACAACAAATGCTTGGAAACAAACTTTTTCTAAAATGCAAAACCAACAACTTTTCAATGAAAGACTTCTTTTCTTTTTCAAATTTACTAAGATTTCATGCAGTAAATAAAGAGAAATTTCACTCAGATCTGCGAGCTACTTATACTAGACATGCACTGCAAAAAACTTATGAAAAAATACTTCTTTCCTAGCTACTGATGCAACAACACAATCTTCAAATCACAAAGAAAATGAAAGAAATTTTTATTTTATTTTATTGCAAAATAACGCAACAAGGAAAAATGATGAGAAGAACAAAACCAATAGAATAAAAAGAATACTCTAGCTTAAAGCACAGATCGCAAAAGAATCAGAGCACAAAAATGCAAAAAAGAAATCTAGAAAGCACCAATTCCAACACTTGCCTAAAAACCATAAAACAAATATTTTTCTCTTTTGTCTTTTCTATCAAAACATCAACTAACAAGCACAAGCTAAGGATAAGATACCCTAACCTGCTGACTGTGTCCCCCCAGACTCCAAACCCTGAAAGGAGCACTTTTCACCACAGGAGGGGATGACTGCCCGACCCAGGCAGAAAGGCAACCAGACAGACCCGCGACTGTCACCAAGACAACACGCGGTCAATCACATGCTGAGATATAACAGCACGCGGGTACCCGCGCTCATAACTGACTCAGCCCGCGGGTATGTATAAAATTTGAGAAAAAATCAAACACAGGCAACCCAGACTTGAAAGAGGCCTCTGGTATTGACAACCAGGGTCTCCTAAAGGCTTGGATGCTTCCACTTCGACAGAAAAGGAAAATTTGCACAAAAGAAAACAAATGCAAAGAACAACCAAAACAATAAGGCAGACTGAAAGCAAGACAGTAAACTAATCAAGACCCAGATAGGATCCAGAAAGCCCCCTGAGAAGGTAAACTTCTGATAGGGAAGAGGAGACTTCCTCTTAAGCTTCCTGGGCTCTACACGCTACTGAAACCACTACAGCAAGCGGTCAACCGTGCGCTGTAGAAGGTTAGGGCACAAGTTACCCGTGGGCAGGGCTTCTGCAGGCCGTGGGTACCTCTGTGTGTCCCGAGAATGAATGTCAAGCGTCAGTCAAGGAAAACTGGTATTGATAACCAGGTTCCCTGCTAGCATTGACCTAACAGGCAACAAAATAAACAAAGAAATAGAAACTGAACTTCTTTAAACTACCCAAAAGATCTTTAACCAAATCCGGAAACCCTAAGAGTAAAATATCCCCAGTGGAGTCGCCAATTTTGTTGTGGGGTATTCTACCCTACGGACTAGCAAGCTAGGGCTTTGAACTTGCATGCAGATCATGACCCTTCTTAAGCTTACTTTTAACCTTCTACCCAAATCTAAAACCCCTTTTCTCAGGCAAAGATGGGAGGAATCAACTGACCTTTTTATCGATGGTTGAAGTAGATCCTCCATTGAGCTTTTATCCCGTTGCTGCTGCTGCTCCTTCCAAACATATTTCCTACAATCAAGACAAAACTACGCATGTATTCTATTGATCTACTAGAGGGTTAGAGATTAAACACAAATCAAATAACATAGATAAGACTCATGTATTTGGGACGGTAAAAGTATCTTTTTCATTAATCTCAATATGAATCAACTTACAATGATTACCGAGACCGGCCACCATTCCTTGATCCTGATCCTGGGCTCCTCCTCTTCTTTTTCCTCCAACTGCTTTGCTTGAATTCTCCTAAAGCTTGAGTAAAGGCTAAAGGGTTGGGACAATAATGGACTTGGCAATTTTGGCAGAGTTTCTTTGCTATGATTTTTCCTCCCTTGAATAGTACTCCTACCCCTCCTTTTATAGGCTAGAAGGAGCTAGGGTTTTTGGCGAACTCTCGACCATGCATGGTTGGGAGTTCTAGTTAACTGACAAAAATCTCTTCGTCCCGACAGAAACTTCCCTGATTTTTTGCTTTGTTAGGTAAACGCGGGCTGTAGTGGGCTAGCCCACGGTCACCCGCATGCAGTATAAGGCCAACAAGCAGTCCAACGCGCCCAGTGAGAGGTTAGGGCGTGGGTTTCTTGATTTAAGTGGTTTTTTGAGGTTTTATTCAGCATGGCTTTGGCTAGGAAGAGGCATGAGTTGGCCTGATGCTAGGTAAGCCTGTGTGGTGCATTTTAGGGTTATAACATTGATGTTGGTGACAGAACAGACAATTGCTAAGGCTTGCATATTGGTGGTTGGAGGAGAAAGATGGTGGAAGAAAGAGCATGTGGTTGCAGAGTTTGTCAATCAATTCCTGCTTCCAGAAAAGCAAAATCCAAATTGGAGAAGGGGAGTTCCTCGTAGCTGGATTAGACCTGAATGACACACTGCTCTGATCATTATCCACATTCATATCACCTGCGAAGGTAGATTTTCAATAGTCTATATATACCACATTAGGATATTAATGCATCTGAATGGCAATTATCCCTTAAACCTGCCTTACTTTCTACTCAAAAGATAGACAAAGATGTCAAAGAGAGTGCAATCACTCTCCACCAATGCAAAGAGCAATCTATTTCATCAAGTCTTAATTAAGAATTTAGTTATGTCTGCTTTGAGAGATTTACAGAAGCCCTAGAGCTAGCTCATAGAATCTTTAAACCCTAACACACAGTCCAACAAATAGAAGAAATGCAAAGGAAAAAAGACTGTTAAAAAGAAACAAAACATTTCAATTGATGAAACCCCTATTAAAGAAGAAATGCTTGATATCAGGGTGATGAGGAATAACAGAGGTAAAAGACCTAAGTTGGATCCAGAAATCGAAATGTTTTCTGAGGAAGATGTTAAAGGGGAAGAAGATTCAGATGAAGATTTTAATACTCAAACTACAGTCAAGCATGAATCGCCATCAACCAGTAAAATGGGTGCTGCAGTCAAAAGGACAAAGGATAAAGGTGTGTCTACGTCTCAAAATCCTAGAAGGATTTCTACTAGGGTTACCAACAAGTACAGATTGAAGTCAAAATCCATGTTTAATCCATCAATCAAAGAAGAAAACATCATAGTTATAGAAGATCACTCTGAAGATGCTGAAGCAGGTAACATGAAAAAGGAAAAAAGAACTCCATTGCTTAAGAAACTAGTAAACAAAGGTAAACACATGTTTTCATCATCTACAGGACCTATAACGAGAGCTACAACCAAACTAGGAAAAGATAAAGAAATTTCTAAAGGTATCAGTGCGATTCCTGAGAATAAAAAGGATTACCTTGTAGATTCAGATCACATATCAGATGTGCCTGAAGCCATGGATTCAACAAGTTCTGATGAAGAACGTAGCTCGGGATTGGTTTCTAAATACCAAGTTAAAGAAAAAGAACCCAAAGTTGCCTCAAATATGAATGAGCCTACACCTTTTGAAGAGTGCTCAGAATTCAAGGTTAAAATCAGAACTGATAAAGAAAGGATCAAGGAATTCCAAAAAATAGTGAGACAATTGAAGAAAGAAAAGGCACAAATAGAACAATGGAATGCTCGTCGGCAAGAAAAGATTCAAGGTTTAAAAAAGAAGAAAAAAGAGAAAAGGGCATTGCTCAAAGAAATCAAAGAAATAAACTTCAGACTCTATTGGCACAATGTTGTTCTTACCACAAAGCTCAAACAGAAAAATGCTAAATCTTCTGCTGTGATTATATCCTAAAGGTTTCATGAAGTTTGCTATTTTAATGTTTTCCAGGAAATATGGCAGTGTCGACTCATTTTTAGCTTGTGAAATGAAAAGACATCGAACTGTATGACTAGATCAAACTAATCCCTATTTTGTAGAATCAAATGTAATGCTGGCAAGATCATACAATATCAAGCTATTGAGCAATGATCTATTTTTTTGATTTTAAAGGCTCTTTTTTAGTTAACTTCCCTAGTAAATAGATACTATTTGAATATAATAATTAAAGGTAAACTAGATGAGAGGATCTGGAGGTTTTATGGATAGTTTAAATAGGCAGAGGAAAGAGTGTGTTCAGGTCGAAAAATTGGAGATCCAGAGGACCCTTTTGTGAAACTCCTTGTAAAGGCATTTATGTTCTATTTGACACTTAATAGCAAAGGAATATGGATGGTTAGACACTCTTTTCTACTCTGTTTTTCTTTCTTCATGCTTGAATTCATTATTTAGATTGCAATGCTTTTGATTCTTGATTGTTAATTAATACAATGAAAAATTTACTGTGGAAATTATTTTTCAAGTTTTGATATCAAGCTGATGGTCTTATTTCTTTATGATATTCTGAGACAAGAATTTATTTGAAGTTGAAAAATTGAAGGCTTCATCTTCTCTTTTTCTTATTGGTTTAATCCATCTATGTGTCTACCTTTTATTCAGTCAATGGGATATGCTATGTTCTGACCTTGATTTTCATGTTATGTTATAACCTTGAGCCAATTTTCAACCGCCTTATTCAAAAAACCAAATTATAAAAATTTTCTAAACACTTTGCAATAAACCGATGATGCCCTAGCTTGCCCTCTCACAGTCAAGTGCAACTTTAGGGACTAACATTTTTGGCACCGTTTCTGGGGACGAAGAAACGAAGATATCTTCCCTGGGGAAATGACAAGTTTAGATTCAGATCTTGATGGTGAACAAGATTTTGGACATTATTTAAGATTGTGATTATTCACCTAGTGACTCCTTTGTGGTAATTATGGCTGCTAAAAGAGAAGGTAAAGGACCTAAAACTCCTCTAACTTCTTCATCATCTAATAAGAGACCAGTAACCAGGAAAAATATAGATCATGAGCCTGTTGCAACAGTTCCAGATCTTGAAACGTTACCAAGAAAACCTAAAATTATTTCTGGACAGTCTTCACTCTTAAAAGGAAAATTGTCTTCAGAAAGTTCTCAAGGACAATCCTCCGAAATCACCAAAACCAAAGTAGATTAAGAGGCGAATCCTGAAAGTGAAATTAAACCTATTATTGAGCCTGCTACATTTTCATTCCCTTCAACTATTTCAGAATTAAATCTAGAACAATGGAAGTTACTTGCTGAACTCCTTAAATTGGAATATCCAGACATCTTTCCGGTGACTGAAACTTCGAGAGGTCATAGCACAGATATTAAGAGTGAACCAGAGACACCTTCGTCATCTCTTGAATCTCTCTCATCTGAGGATTTTAAATCACATTATTTTTCTTTTGAGAATCCTCTGTTTCTTAGCCCATTATCTGATCATAGTCCAGAAGAGAAATCCGTATCTACTAAAGATAAAGACTCAGTGACAATACATATAAGTTGTAATACACAAGGGACACTTTCACCTTCAGCATCACCAATATTGGTTACTCCCAAAGCACCAAAAATAGCTAATATGGCTGCAGACAAAATGGATGAAATAGTTGCAGCAAGGTATGCCCCTTTGGTTCTTCCACAAGTCATGTATGCTTTTCCACCAAATGATTATATGAGATACTTTCCCATATTCAATGGAGATGGGGCAGTTACTGCTAAAGAGCATTTGAGTTCATTTTATAGTTTTGCAGATAATTTCAATGTAGAGCATGCTGATGTGTGGATGAGATTATTCGTACAGAGTCTAAATGGGGAAGAAAAAAAGTGGTTTAGGAGTTTGCGTCCTAATTCAATTGTTGATATCGTAGCCTTAGATGATTCCTTTCTTAAACATTGGGTAGAAAATAAAGACTTTTTATACTACATTACCGAATTTGGTGCTTTAAGGAGGAAACAAGGTGAATCAATACCCGATTTTACCAAAAGGTTCAACCAGATTTATGGTAAAATTCCAGAGGAGATTAAACCTTCAGAGACATCGGCTAAAATCACTTTTTCCAATGCATTCGATGCCAAATTTTCCTTGTTGCTTAGGGAAAGAAGAGTTGCTACCCTCATCCTGATGCAAGATGCTACTATCGAGGTAGAATCAAACATATTAGCAGCAAACAAATTGAAGTCTAGAAGTGATAGAGACAGGAAAAAGAAAAAGGAAGAGTTGCCTTCATCTTCTAATTCAACATCTGATTCTAAAATGGATGAAATGGCTAAGATGTTGAAAACTCTGACATCTGAAATAACAAGGTTGAAGATGGAACAAAAACAACCTACTAGACCTGCATAGGAGAGTGGTTACATAAATCCAAATCGGTTCAGGAGGCCAAACAATGTACCTCAAATCTTACCAAGAGAAAGAAAAAACCAAGATGACCAAAAAGTTTTGCCTCCTTTTCAGAATAATGCAGTAGATGAGGAGGAGGATGAACATGAAATAGAAGAAGACCCTACAATTCATTTGAATGATTCTGAATCATCTCCTCTACATGTGACACAACAGGATTATGAAGATGCTTTGATTGCAAACCAGTTTGAGGAAGGGGATGAAATGAGATCATCCAACAAGAACCTAAAAGGAAAAAATACAATATCAGATCTGGATCGAATGCACCTAAAGTAGATACACCCGTTTCCACAAAGAAGGCCAATACTCCAGTTAAAATAGGAATTATCAAAGGTAGTCGCAAGATTCAAGCTGATCAACCATTGAAACAACCTGCCAAGGATAGTACTGTTGACATAAAGGAACCAGATAGAAATGTTTATTCTTTCAGTTTAGAACACGAAATCAACAAAATCAAGATTTTAGTGCCATTATTAGAACTCATGAAAACATAACCCTTTAGAAAGACTGTCCTCAAGGCTCTACAGGCACCAACTCATGTCACCTTTTAAGATACAGTCAATCTAGAGGATGAAAACCCTGCTATAACTATTGGACCTCACATTGAAGACATAATTGATGCCTCTCCACAATTCTACATTTCATTAAATGTCCATGACAAGATATTGCACAACTGCTTAATGGATTCTGGTGCCTCACATAATGTCATGCCTAAGGTGGTGATGGAAGAATTAGGGTTGGACATTACTAGACCATATCATGATCTATATTATTTTGACTCCAAGAAAGTCAAATGCCTTGGAGTTATGAAATATGTGGTTGTTACTCTTTCCCAATTACCTATGAAAAGTGTGGTATTAGATGTTATTGTGGTTGACATACCACCAAAATTTGGAATGCTTCTTTCAAGATCTTGGGCCAAGAAGGTAGGTGGTACTCTACAGATGGACCTTAGCTATGCAACATACCTATTTTTGGTGGGGAACAATGACGATTATACAGATAAGTTAGATTGGATTATTTGGTAAGTGAACACAATAATACCACTAATCATCCTATATATGCTATAGAAGATGATCTTGGTTCTTCTATTTTTCATATGAGTGATGAGATGGAAAAAGTATCAGTCAGAAAGACAACAACTGCAGTTGGAGACAGTAAAGACAATTTTGTTTGGAAAATGTGTTTTGACAGAGCATGTTCTAAAGAAGGTTATGGAGCTGACATTGTCTTCATTTCCCCTACCAAGGAGGTTATTCCTATGTCATATAAACTTGAATTTGAAACCACTAATAACATCAGTGAGTATGAAGCCTTGTTGTTAGGTTTGAAAGATGCTAGAGATATGGGTATATATAAGCTGTCTATTTTTGGAGACTCAGAACTTATTATTCACCAGATCAAGAATATATATCAAACCAAACAACAAAGGTTAAAACAATATAGAAATGAGGTCTGGGATTTTGTGGATAATTTATTTTTGGCATTCAATATTACTTTTGTGCACATAAATTTAAATCAGCATGCTGACTCTTTGGCACTTGCAGCTAGCAACTTTAAAACTCCAATGTTTCCTAATCTGAAGTTCGAAGTTGAAGTCAGACACAGACTCTCAATACCGGATAATATAAAACATTGGCAGGTTTTTAAAGATGATGAGGAAATTCAAATATTTTTGAAAACTATTGAAGAGTTTTCTAACATTTCAATAGATCAAGATGATGAAAATGGTGAAGTAGAAATACATGCTACAGAAGTCCTTCAAGATACTATTGCTGGCCACAAAATCATTGAACTGAAGACAAACCATCTGCCAAAAGGTTTGGTTCCACTAGAGAGGTTGTTTAATCATAATGATGTTTCCAGGAAGGTTGTTATCCAAACAGGAGAAACAAATGTAGTGGACTGTGACATTACTCCGGATGCAAACCCCAAGTTGGTCAAAATATCTAGAAAACCGTCACAAAAATAGAAAGAAGCGTATGTTGAATTAATGAAACAATATTCAGATATATTTTCCTGGTCTTATGGCTATCTGAAAGTGTTTGATACAGATATTATTCAGCACAAAATTCCTTTGAATCCTGGATCAAAACCTGTTAAGAAAAAGTTAAGGCAATTTAATCCTTTACAATTACCTATAATAGAAAAGGAGCTTAAAAGGTTGCTGGAAGAAAAAATCATAGTGCCACTGAGATACTCAGAATGGGTAGCCAACCTTGTACCTGTCAAGAAGAAGAATAGAGAGATAAGGCTCTGTGTGGACTTCAGGAATCTAAACAGGTGCTCTACGAAAGACAATTATCCATTACAAAAAATGGATTATATCTTACAAAGAGTTTTCGATCCAAAGAGAATCTCTATGCTTGATGGATACTCAGGGTACAATCAAATATCAATAATGGAAGAGGACAAAAAGAAAATAGATTTTACCACTCCTTGGAGGACTTTTATGTATGAAAAGATGCCTTTCGGATTGATGAACGTAGGAGCCACATTCCAGAGGGCTATGGACATCGTTTTCATTGGGGACAAAGATAGGTTTGTGGTTATTTACCTTGATGACATCACTATATTTTCAGCATCCGATGAAGACCATTGACAACACTTGAAGCAGGCCTTTGAGAAGTGCAGGAGGTACGGTATATCACTTAATCCCAAAAAAACACATTTTTCCATGGAGGAAGGAAAGATTCTAGAACACATAGTTTCACCTGAAGGTATTAAAATAGATCCTGAAAGAGTAAAGGCTATCCAACAAATAGACATTTCGAGAAATAAAAAGTCTATTCAGTCCTAAATTGGTAAAATTAATTTTTTAGGGAGATTTATACCTAACTTTGCAGAGATTGTCAAGTACATTACTGACATGTTGAAAAAGGATGCATAAATTAAGTGGATACCAGAAGAAAGATAATCCTTTGAAAGGATCAAGTAGGCTATTGTTCAGGCACATGTTCTAATTTTCCCAGATTACTCCAAAGAATTCATGATTTTTTCATTTGCATCAGAAAATACCATAGTTGTTGTTCTTCTGCAAATAAATGAGAAAGGATATGAGAAACATATCTCCTTCTTTAGAAAAACCCTTAGAGACTCTGAATTGAAGTATGATATAATAGAAAAACAGGACTATGCCTTGGTAAAGGCTCTGAAATCCTTCAGAGTATATGTTCTTCAATCCAAGATTATAGCTTATGTCCCAAATAGTGCAGTCAAAGAAATATTGGCTCAACCTGATTGTGAAGGAAAGCGAGGGAAATGGATAACAAAAATCCTAGAGTATGATCTCACCATAAATCCTACTCAGCTAATAAAAGGACAAGGCCTTGCCAAATTAATGACATGATCTAATTGCAAAGCAATTGGGTTGTACCATCTTTCAGACAAGACACATGATTCTTCTGTCCAGATTGAAGAAACAAATTCACAGGTAAATAACAAGTATGTTTCTTCACCATGGTACAAAGATATCGTATTTTATTTTGCTGAAATTTCAATCTCCCATAGAGTTGGATAAATAAAAATTTAGAACATTAAAGTTAAGAGTAGTAAAGTATTGCATTGTTGATCAAACCCTGTTCTGGAAAGATCCCAATGGTTTTCTGTTGAGGTGTGTGGATGAAAAATAAGCTAAACAAATATCTCATGATCTGCATCATGGTGCCTGCAGAGGCCATCATCATTGGAAGGCTACTGCCTTCAAGATTCTTAGAGAAGGCTATTACTGGCTAGTTCTATTCTCAGATAGATTTTGCTTAGGTTAGGGCATGTGAACCATGTCAGAAATTTGCTGGAAAGAAAAAACTTATATCTTTTCCTCTGAAACCAATCATCACCCATGAACCATTTTAACAATGGGGATTGGACTTCATTGGAGAGATTAATCCATCATCTTCAGGACAACATAGATGGATTCTTACAACCACAGATTATTTTATGAAGTGGATTGAAACAATTTTGACTTGGAATACAACAAACAAGGTAATCATGGAATTTCTAGAAGGATATATTTTTTCCAGGTTTGGCTGTCCTAAAAAACTAGTCACTGATAATGCAGAGGCTTTTAAATCGAATTCCATGATTAAATTCTGCAATAAGTATAGTATCAAATTGGTTCATTCTACTCCCTACTACCCCCAAGGGAACGGATTGGAAGAATCTTCCAATAAAACTCTGATAAGAATTATAAAAAAACTACTAGAAGAAAATAAAAAATCATGGGATTCCAAGTTAAAGTTTTCCCTTTGGGCTGATTGTATTAGAAACAAGAAGTCTATTGGAACATCTCCTTTCCATATGGTATATGGGACATAAGCTATTCTTCCAACTCAATTGGGTCTGCTAGTTTTAAAGTTTCTACAAAAAGAGCTAGAAGAACCCAATGATATCCAAAGGATAATTTTTTAGATGATTGAAGTTCAGTAGGTCAGAGAACAAGTGAATCAGAAAGTTGTTTCTCACTAGAGCAAAGTCAAGGCTACATTCGATAAGGGAGCTAAGAAAGATATTTTCAATGAGGGAGATTTGGTGTTAATATGGGATGCCAGGAGAGAGGATAAATCAAAACATGGAAAGTTTGATAACCTATGGTATTGTCCTTTAAGAATAGCCAAGGTAATGAACAATAACACTTTTCTCCTACATAATTTAGACAAAACAGAAACGTTTGGGGGCCCAGTGAATGGGAGTTTCTTGAAGCACTATTTTCTCTAATGACTCATCAGGTTTTCAGTTAGTACAGTAGGTTTTCTTTTGAATAAAGACTCCATATACCCAATGGACTTGTTTTTATAGTTATGCTGAGAATAAAAGACTAACAAATCCAAGGAGATCAGTGAATCAGAGATAAAGGGAAAGGCATTGGTCTGTAGTTCTTAGAGTTTATTATCAAAACTCCATCCCCAGAAGGAGTCAGTGTTAGTCTCTAATTTTTTCTTTTGATTTTGTGAGAAACCTTAATCCCAAACCCTTCCTACCTGCACTTCAGTATCTTCTTCCATTTGATTTTGATCATTGTTTTTAGTGTCTTATGGTTTGCATTTCAGTTTTTGAATAATTTATTTAAGTTTGGAGTTGTAAGACATGGTTTTAAATGGTGTGTCACTTTATATGCCTGTTTGAACTTTACAAATTCAAATTATGTTGAGTCATTAATAGAACTACGGGAATAGCCTTATTCCTGTTGTGCAAAGATAATCATGCCTTGATATGCGCCCGTCATCCAGATTTCATTATGATGACATGGATCATGGTTTGAGAGTTCACATGTGTCCCACAATAGCTTTGGAATCATTTAGTGATTCCAATTGTTTCATGATCAGATTTCTCTGTACCGGCAAAGGACTCATTTTAAATCGCCCAATTCTCAATGATCATTATATTGAACCTGCCATTATATGTATGATTTTGCTGAATTTTAGGCATAGGTATTTGCTCAGAAGAACGATTATATACTAACAGATTACAGGTGGAAAATTCGGAATTCGAATCGCGCTAGTTATAGAATTGTGTTTTGATGGCGCCTAAGAGGAGAATATAGGTAGTCAGATTAGAACGCGAGGGTGCTGAACTCCTCGAAGCGTATCCTCAGATGGCTCAAAGGTTCAGAGATGCCAAGTGGTTTGAATTCCTTACCACTTTTCAAGGTTACGATGAGCAGGTCTCCATGGAGTTTTCACTGAAATTTGATGGTCACAAGGTGAAGATTGGGAAGATGCTGATGCTGGTGAAAGAAAAGACAATTGCTAAAGCTTGCAGATTGGTGGTTGGAGGATAAAGATGGTGGAAGAAAGAGCATGTGGTTATAGAGTTTGTCAATCAATTCCTGCTTCCAGAAAAGAAAAATCAAAATTGGAGAAGGGGAGTTCCTCGTAGCTGGATTAGACCTAAATGGCACACTTCTCTGATCATTATCCATAGGTATATCACCTGTGAATGTAGGTTTTCAATAGTATATATCTACCACATTAGGATATTAATGCATCTAAATGGTGATTATCCCTTAAACCTGCCTTACTTTCTACTCAAAATCTTGACAAAGATGTCAAAGAGAGTGCAGTCACTCTCCACCAAGGAAAAGAGCAGTATGTTTCATCAAGTCTTAATTAAGACTTTAGTTATGTCTTCTTTGAGAGAATTACAGAATCCCTGGAGCTGGATCATGCAATCTTTAAACCCTAACACACAGTCCAACAAACAGAAGAAAGGCAAAGGAAAAAAGACTGTTACACAGAAACAAAATATTTCAATTGATGAAACCCCTGTTAAAGAAGAAATGCTTGATATCAGGGTGACGAGGAATAACAAAGGTAAAAGGCCTAAGTTGGATCCAGAAATCGAAATGTTTTCTGAGGAAGATGTTAAAGGGGAAGAAGATTCAGATGAAGATTTTAATACTCAAACTACAGTCAAGCATGAATCGCCATCAACCAGGAAAAGGGGTGCTGCAGTCAAAAAGAAAAAGGATAAAGGTGTGCCTGTGTCTAAAAAACCTAGAATGAATTCTACTAGGGTTACCAACAAGTACAGATTGAAGTCAAAAGCCATGTTTAATCCATAAATCAATGAAGAAAATGTCATATTTATAGAAGATCACTTTGAAGATACTGAAGCAGGTACCAGGAAAAGGCAAAAGAACTCCATTGCTTAAGAAACTAGTAAACAAAGGTAAACAAATGTTTTCATCATCTACAAGACCTATAATGAGAGCTACAACCAAACTAGCAAAATCTAAATAAATTGCTAAAGGTATTAGTGAGATTCCTGAGAATAAAAAGGATTACCTTGTAGACCCAGATCACATATCATATGTGCCTGAATCCATGGATTCAACAAGTTCTGATGAAGAACATATCTCGGGATTGGTTTCTAAATACCAAGTTAAAGAAAAAGAACCCAAAGTTGCCTTAAATATGAATGAGCCTGCACCTTTTGAAGAGTGCTCAGAATTCAGGGTTAAAATCATAATTGATAAAGAAAGGATCAAGGAATTCCAGAAAACGGTGAGACAGTTGAAGAAAGAAAAGGCACAAATAGAACAATGGAATGCTCGTCAGTAAGAAAAGATTCAAGGTTTAAAAAAGAAGAAAAAAGAGCAAAGGGCATTGCTCAAAGAACTTAGAGAAATAAACTTTAGAATCTATTGGCACAATGTCGTGCTTACCACAAAGCTCAAACAAAAAAATGCTAAAGCTTCTACTGTGATTATATCCTAAAGGTTTCATGAAGATTTCTATTTTAATGTTTTCCAGGAAATATGGCAGTGTCGACTCGTTTTTGGCATTTGAAATGCAAAGACCTTGAACTGTATGACTATATCAAACTAACACTACTACATATTGCAAAAATTCCGACGTTTTATTTGCGGCGTTATGGACAAAATTGTCCATATTGTCGCAAAATAGAGGAAATTTAAAAAAAAAAAAAATCATGTTGCCCGATAACGCCGCTCTTGCCACGTTAACGTCGCTCTTGCCACGTTAACGTCACTCTTGCCACGTTAACGTCGCTATTGCCATGTTTTCCACTGGAATGTCGCTCTTGCCACGTTTTCCACTGGAACGTCTCTCTTGCCACGTTAACGTCGCTCTTGCCACGTTTGTGAAGATGTATGTCGCAATTTCCACGTTAACGTCGCTCTTGCCACGTTTTCCACTGGAACGTCGCTCTTGCCACGTTTTCCACTAGAACGTCTCTCTTGCCACGTTAACGTCGCTCTTGCCACGTTTGTGAAGATGTATGTNCGTCGCTCTTGCCACGTTTTCCACTGGAATGTCGCTCTTGCCACGTTTTCCACTAGAACGTCTCTCTTGCCACGTTTGTGAAGATGTATGTCGCAATTGCGACGTTAACGTCGCTCTTGCCACGTTTTCCACCAGAACGTTGCTCTTGCCACGTTTGTGAAGATGTATGTCGCAATTGCCACGTTAACGTCGGTCTTGCCACGTTAACGTCGCTCTTGCCACGTTTGTGAAAATGTATGTCGCAATTGCGACGTTTGCGAAACTAGGTTTTCCCCTCCAACGGT
>ML791197.1:377322-390584 GCA_009831015.1 Picea engelmannii
GATCTATTTTTGGATTGTAAAAGCTCTTTTTGAGTTAACTTCCCTAGTAAATAGATACTATTCGAATCTAGTCATTAAAGGTACACTAGATGATAGGATCTGGAGGTTTTATGGATAGTTTAAATAGGCAGAGGAAAGACTATGTTCAAGTCGAAAAATTGGAGATCCAGAGGACCTTTTTGTGAAACTCCTTGTAAAGGCATTTATGTTCTATTTGACACTTAATAGCAAAGACATATGGATGTTTAGACACTCTTTTCTACTCTTTTTTTCTTTCTTCATGCTTGAATTCATTATTCAGATTGCAATGCTTTTGATTCTTGATTGTTAATTAATACAGTGAAAAATTTACTGTGGAAATTATTTTTCAAGTTTTGATATCAAGCTGATGGTCTTGTTTCTTTATGATATTCTAAGACAAGAATTTATGTGAAGTTGACAAATTGAAGGCTTCATCTTCTCCTTTTCTTATTGGTTTAATCCATCTATGTGTCTACCTTTTATTCGGTCAATGGGATATGCTATGTTCTGACCTTGATTTTCATGTTATGTTATAACCTTGAGCCAGTTTTCAACCACCTTATTCAAAAAACCAAATTATAAAAACTTTCTAAACACTTTGCAATAAACTGATGATGCCCTAGCTTGCCCTCTCACAGTTAAGTGTAACTTTAGGGACTAACAATGTCGATCCCATAATACACTAATTCCATTCACCTACAAAACGTTGACATTCACATGTAATGTTGTATTTTATAACTATATATTTAGGGGCATCACTATCTAACAAATAATTTCAATGCCTATAGAATACATTAGGTGGATGCCAAAAATATCTATCTAAAGAAATATTTGTCCAATAAAATCGTCGATTAAACATATAACTATTTTCTTTTATATATAAACTTGCAGTCTATTATATATGAAGTCATTTTTATCTATATACCCTCATGTTGTCACTAAATCGCTATATTCTTATCTTTGTCACACATTTATATAAAACATTGTCAAGTAATTATAACAACGCTGTATTTTAGCAAGGAATAACATTATCTCTATCTATATAAATCGCTATCAAAAGGTAAAAAGGTAGTCACATAAAGTCATAAAAGGCAGTGAATAATTAATAAATTCGCTATCCATGATATGGCAATCCATAACATTAAATCGTTGTCAACAATAAACAATGTTGCTGCTCAAATGCAATGAATTTTCTTTCTATTAAGTTGTTGTCAACAATAACAATATATCTATTAAACACATATTAAAATCATTATCTAA
The DNA here is from genome assembly GCA_009831015.1 of Picea engelmannii. Classification (NCBI taxonomy): domain Eukaryota; kingdom Viridiplantae; phylum Streptophyta; class Pinopsida; order Pinales; family Pinaceae; genus Picea; species Picea engelmannii. The sequence continues at coordinate 378,604 of ML791197.1, forward strand.
TATAATCTATATAATGAATTCACTGTCTAAAACAAAATGATATCGTTGTCCATTCATTAAAAAATAAATAAAACGCAGACAACTTATTAAAGGAATTACAGACATCCCATTAAAAGGAACGCAACCATATATAAAATCACAGCCATATCATTTAAAAATAAAATGCATACATATGATTTAAAGAAACGCAGACAATAAAAAATGATGTGACACATAGTCATAAAACGCAGTGAAGTTCTGGAAAAAATGATTGGTAAAAACGATTGGGAAAAACGATTTGGGAAAAAATGATTTCTTCAGAGATTATTCCTTCAAAGATTGATCATTCAAGGTTAAACATTCAATCACAGAGTTTAAACATTCCAAAGAAAAACATAGTTGATCATTCAAGGAAAATCATAGGTAATCATTCAAAAGAAATGCTGAGATAATTAATCAAGAAAACGCAGAGATACTCATTCACAAGGAGGGCGCAAGGATAAGAGATCAATCATAAAAGAAAAACACAAAGATAAGTAAGGGGTAGATAGCTGGGAGAAATTTATCCTTCACTTATTATCCATGCACAAGAAATCATGGCATTTGAATCCATAGGTCTTTAAACACCGAAGTGGCGACTGTCGATTCGTCTCTTGAAGAACTTCTTAGTCATAGACTAATAACTTAAGGGATAAGGGAAAGAGGATAAAAAATCAAATTTTCTTCGTGTTAATCAATAAAAACAAATGCAGAGAAGTCATTGCAATCAGAGGTTGGGTTCACCATGAGAAATCAATTCAAAAATCAACAAGCAAGGAGATTATAATTATCGTAGGAAAGCAGGTGCAAGAAAGCTCATGGAAATGAAATTGTCAACCGAGCATAGAAAAATAACATGTGAAAATTAAATTTCACTGCAAGTAACAACTTTAACAGGCATACCTTATCCAAACACGAATGCTCCAAAGTTGTTGTCCCGCATGTGCTCTGTCTAGATCCCACTTGCCAACTGATGTGACCTTACAGGTACCTCCCAACCAATGCTAGGGGTACTCTTCTTCCCCCTGAGCCCCCCGAGCTAAAAAGGGGCCACACACACAATATCAAATAATGCTAGCACCCATATCGCCTCGCAAGGTAGAGCTACCACTCATAACCCGAGTTGGGTATCCCCAACTCCCACAAAAGAAAGTTTAGTCAAGGTAAAATTTTAGCAGTGTAACGTTACGCCAAAATATGAGATCCATACTCCTCCTCCTCCATCCTTTTTATAAAGTTTTTTTAAGTAATTAGTTTCCCAAATTCTCATTAAATTCCTTTGTCAGTTAATTAATTTCGAAAAACCTCCCCCATACACATGTCACCCATCTCCTAGTTGCACCAGAAAATCAATTTTATTAAATTATTAAATATTCCTATTTCCCTCACCCACCTAAAAGCATTCCTAAAAACGCTCCTTTGTGTCCCAATATTCCCTTACAAAACTTAAATGACTTACGCCTTACTTAATTCCTAGTTGAGTTCATAAATAGAAAGTTCCCAAGGTAAGATTCCTTACTAAGTTAGACATTCAACTTTTTCTTTACGTTTCCCCTTTTCTTTAAGTTACCTATTTCTTTTAAGTTTCCTCCTTTTTCATTTTTAACTAAAATCAATTTAGCAAGTGTAGATAAAACAACCATTTACCCTTTTTCCTTTTTAATTAAAAATTAATTTAGCAGGTGTAGATAAAACAACCATTTACCGTTTTTCCTTTTTAATTAAAAATTAATTTAGCAAGTTTAGATAAAAAAAACCACCATTACACATTTTTAAAAATTTGATTCTCCATTATAATTTTGACTTTAATAAATAAATTTGAATTTCTTACCCTCCCTTCTTGTTACATGTTTATTTTTTTTTATTTTTTTGACCACATGTTCTACTTAGACCTAGGTTTTAATTTCACTAGGCTGGGCGACATTTTTATTAGGGAAAAATGTTTTTAAATCTTACTTATCACATCATTCATTTTAAGGCTGACTAGGTTTATTCACTTACTAGTTAAAATCATGATGTGCCCTTTAGGATGCACTACGTGCTCCAAGGGTGCCACTTGCCTCTTTCTGTTTTCCTTGTGCGACATGCCCTTCAAGACACACTACGTGCTCCAAGGGTGCCACTCACCTCTTGATTTAATTTGGTAGACATCAAACCCTTGGAGTCAATACTCCGCCAGGTGATATTGTGGGAGACTAAGGGCCTCTAAGGAATAAGGCCCCTGCCTTATTGCGCACCTATTAGAATCATCGTGAGCGACTACCATAGTCTTCCCTCACTTCATCGTGGGTCTTATCGAACTAGGTAATCGTTAACCTACAGTTCGATCCATGGCAGGAGTGCTAGTAGGATATGGTAGGGTTGCCACCACACCTCTCCCTAAAGGTCTCTGGTTATCCTGCATGACCCCTCTACTCCACATGTGAGTCTAGTCGACAAGCTATCGTCAGCCTGGATCCATCAACAAATCATGTCATCAATAATAATCAATCATCACAACATCTAATCATATGTACATATGTCATATCAACAACATTCAAACCCCAATAGTCCACTCCCTGACTCAATTCGGAGTCCAAGGGGTTTCATCGATGCCTCTGCATCCTCAATTTCCAAAGTCCTAGACACTCAGGAGAACCCAGTGAATAGAACCTGTCTATGAACATACAACAAAATAATGTATCATCATATCCATAATATCTCATAATCATAATCAAACAACCAATAGTATAATAACTTGGATCATTTGCACGCAAGTGTCCTCAAAGAGTAAGTTCACTCAGTGCGTGCAAGAGCAGGATGTTGCAATTTATGGGGGATATATTAAGGCCCTCCTTCAATGGATATTTTCATATCGACTCCATCTCATTATCTCGGAAGTGGATCTAGAAACTAGATAGTACCTTGGAACTTGTAGTCACCAGTGACAAGATTCCCTGCAATTGAGAATTGGTTTACCTCATTGACCCATGATTAATCAATTCCATGAGTGTTGAACATCATATCCTCTATTCAAACTCACTATATTGTACCAGGTACCTTGGGGTCCATTTTCATTATTGGTGGGTCCCTCATGTTTGTTAACAATATTCATCAATCATAAATAATCAAAGAGTTTCTACCATGATTGACATCAACTCATTTATTCACTTGAGGTATATTTGTACAATCGATGGGGTTGGATTGAAGACCTTAAGTTTAGGGGAATTCTACATACATTCTACCCTTCCCAAGTTGAAATATATTATATCACTACTTTATGAGTACTACAGTGGCACTCTCATTTGTTCTTGATGTCTTCCTAATGGAAATTATGACATAGGTCCAAATTAATTTTTTTTATGGCTATGATCTCTTATATGAAATGGATCCACCATGTACTTTTTTGTGGCCATGGTATTGCATATCATTTCATGGATCCGTAGAGAATTTTGTTGGTGGCCATTATTTTTCATACATCTAAGCATGGGTATTCCTACCTCGAGGGTGATATATATACATGATTGGTTGATCTCTATTTGTAGGTACTTTTTGGTTCCTTGATATGCAACATCCTTCCTTAATTCGCTCATCACCATGTATTTTCATAATTTATTTCAGACATCAATTCCTCTTCAAACCTCATACATTAGGGGGCATCTGTTATACTTGTATTTTCTACCACATTCCTTGTAAGGATGTTATTAGATGTTATGAGGATAAAATTACACAATTGAGAAAAAGCTCATAATTATTTCATCACAATTTTATAATTATCAAATAATAATTATTTTATAATTGAGGAAAAACTCATAATTCAACAATAAATTAGAAAAATATCATACTGGGTTGGAAAATTCTCATAATTGAGCATGGAACATGAGAAAAAATATCATAACAGAGAAACAATATCATGATGGATTGGTAAAATCTCATAATTGAGCATGGAACTTGTGCATGACTTGTAATTTCTTAGTTCCCATGCCATGAAGCCTATCTATGCCTTGTAATTTCTTATTTCACATTCCATGAATATTATCTCTAAGATCTTCTCAATTCATATAAGAAGAGGTAAAATCAAGGGGATGGAAAAAATAATTATAGAGTCTAAGCATCCTCACCCTAGTGAAATTGAGTAAGAGTCCTTGGTCACCATTTTTATTTCATAGTTGGGTGTTTGGGAATCAACACAAGTGAGGTTGAAAGCCTAAGTGATAGAGTCTATCATCCTATTTATGTGATATGACAAGTCCATTTATTCTATGTTCTTTCCCCCCTCCAAACATTTTGTAAATCATTGATGTTATATGTGTGATTAGAGTTTGGAAAATCTAAGAGTACTTGAGGTATTATATGATATATTTTACATGCAATTTTATTTTTATATGACATGAGATTTGAGAAGGGTTGTTGGATGTCTTGTGTGTAGGTAACAGATGTGAGAGACTTCATAGGAGCTAGATCTCCAGAGCGCTTCCAAAGGATACGGTTGGACAACCTTTGCTAAAAGGTAAGCTATCATCCTTCTTACTTCTTTACAATAATTTTTTTGTGTGCATTATATATAGGTGGAATCCATATAGGTCTATCCTATGATCTATAATTGATTGTAATAAGGTTAGTGAGAGGGATTTTCTATCCGTAGACTAGTTTCTCTACAAAAAAAAAGAGCTTGGTGTTGAAGGATTACTATCTAGATCATTCATCAAAGGAAAAAAGAGTTAACCATCATATTACAAGTACTTTTATCGCTTTATCTCTTTCATTTATGATAATGTAACTTGTTTATTTTGGGAAAGGAGTTATTGTTCTTTGACCACTCTATTGATGAGTTAACCCTACTCACCATGGATTTTTAATTAGAATAGAAGGTATAGTGAAGAAGTGTTAGACAGGAAATAACAACAAGAATTGTGATATTTAATACTAATAACCATGTCCATGATTAGAGTCTATTCAGAGGCATAATGGAAGAAATACATAAACAAGAGGATCTCATGCTCTTCTCAAGAATTTAAAAAATAGGTTGCATTCCTAGAGTAGCAATAATACCAAACCTAATGTACATTGTTGTAAAGGCATATGATCCACAAGAAAAAATAATATGGGAGGAAAAGCTACAGACGATGATTCTAATTATCAAAAAAACAATAAGGGTGATACTCAAAATTCCATGAGGTATGGAACTCTAAAGAAAGAAGATGTTTAAAGAATGATCCAAAACATATATACTTTGGATTTGAGAAAATGTAGAGGTATGGACATAGACAAAATGAAATAGGCCATTGCACACCATATAGGAGAACAATTTTGAGCATCAAAGATGCAATTCCCAACTAGTCTGTCAAAATTTTAAGTGGAACGATGATGATATCGAATAGAGGGAATGGATGCACCTACTATCCAAAATTACTCAAGGTAGGAAGTAGATTAAAAAGGAACAAATTATCAAGGGTGGACTCCACAAATAGCTTGTAAATGTAAAATATGATAACCACTATATTTTCTACATGCATAGTCATATTTTATGGTTAGTAACAAAACCATTGAAACTCTAGAGAGTTAGAAAACATATAAAAAAAAACCTCAATCTCATAGCATTACACAAGGATGTGGATTAAACACCTTCACAAATTCTACAGAGATGTGGAAGATGATGTCCTAATATGTTTGTGTTGATCCCTTCATTTTTGGAAGATACATGATAAGAATGATAGCATGGAACATTTACATTCTTGAGTGATCCATGTGGACCTATAACCATTGCATAGAAAAAGGAAAAGAACACCTATTTTGTATCCTAATTCAACTATGTTAGTTGATTCATTTATGAATGTAATGTAATGTATCTATGATGAAAACTATGATATTTAGGGTTTTTATAGAGTCAAAGATAATTTCCACGTATTATAAGTATTCCATTTGGGCTACAGGTAGAGGTTTTTGTCACTATTAGTGTTGATATTGTTTAGGTTTGTTCTTGTCACGGTGATTGTCTATGGGTTAATGTTGTATGTTGTTTCTCTCATGATCCACCCATGTACTTAAGAGTGAAATGATGTATTGGAATATGTTGGTGCTATGGAATAATGGAAACCCCCTTTCTAATTTTCAATTTGTTTATTCTCTATGTTACGTGAATGATTGATATGTTGGTACTTCTACTTATTTCTTAACACACACACACACACATTATACATGTGAATGAATGATACTAAGTTGTGTAACAATAATAGGGTTTTAGTTGTGAATTTATATTGGAAGTAGAATGATTATACTCTCATCTCACAACTTATCTCTACCTCTTTAAGTCTCAGTGGTGCTTTGAATGAGACCTTCTCCTCTTAGGGATTGAAAATACCATCACAACTAGACTACAATAGAACCTTTATTGGAGACCCATAAAAACCATGGTCTTCAAAAAAGGAAAATAAATGGTTCTATAGTTGAGGCCTATTATAATAGAGGGATTTGGGTAGGATGAGAGAAAGGATTCTAAAGTGTGGGATAGAGGATTGATTTGAAGGTTTCCTTGTACAAGAAGTAGGGTTGCAAGGATGGAGTTTTGAAAAGTGTTCAGAGATAGTATTATATGGTAGCACTAGTAGAGACAAGTATGGATTCTTCTTGGTTTATTTTATAGTGAGTCTTCATAGATGGTTAAAGAGACTCAAACAAATCCTCAAATATGATTAGAGAGATAAAAATGAGATGAAATATAAAATCCATAAACCAGTTGTACTCCAATGGGTAGATCATCAACTACCACATGCAATTGCTTTCAGGTTGAAGAATACAATATAAGGGTCCATAGTGGAGTTTGTAGAAAAATAATGGAAATCATTTTATAAGAAGGCAAGCTACCATTTGAAATATTTAGCATGGGATAATAAAACACCCTATGATGGGGGGGGGTTGGATAGAAAGGAGAAGGTAAATCATGGATAGAAAGGATAAGGTAATGCATAAGGATTAAAATAATTAGCACTATGGGGGGATTTATAAAAAATATGAAAATGTATTTGAATGATTTGAGAAGGGTAGAAATTAAAAACTTATGGTAGAAAAATAAAATGAGTATCATAAGGAGAAGTGAATAATTACTAAAGGAGATCAATGAAGAAGTACTGAAGTAAGGTCATCAATGTTAGAAACGTTGAAGTGGAAGGGATGGATAACTAGACAATGGTTAAAGGAAAGAGGGAAAATTATATAAGGAAGTCAACCAAGAGGATGTGTTGGTGAAGGAAATGTGATAGGGTATAAGGGTTATACCTAGAAAAAGTTGTATATGGATGCCAAAGTCTAGAAAAATTGGGTAAATCTACCTTCTAAAGAAACTATTTCACTCACTCCTAGTTTGGAAGAAATAAATAATGGAGGAATAGAAGGTGATGCACAGATACAGGATGGGATTGTAGACATATTCATATATTATAAAGAGAATAAACCCCCTAATAACATGTGTTAATTCCTATCATTGGTGGAGTTGGCTCATCCCTATCCACTCCTTTCAAAGTAATTGAAAAATTAGGTATATCCATTACATTTTTTGTATTATAATTTTCTTTCATACACTAAAAAATTGAGGTTAGGTCGAGGTAGTAGTCATCATAGTGGTAATAGTAGTACACAACAAGTATTTAATAAAGAGAGTGGTAATACCTCCAATGTTGGTGGTATAGAGAGAACATAAGGAGAATCTCCTTTGAGGATACTAGAGTTATTAGGGACGGGTGAGGAAGATGTGAAGAAAAAATGGTTTCTTTATGAATCCATAAATAATTATAAGGGAACTATCCTAGCTGCTATATTGGTAGAGATTTAGACAAATATATGGAGTAGGGATCTCAAATGGTATATGGAATTTATGCATTGTCCACAAGTGAAGTAGGTCCAACATTGGATGAAATCAGATAATAGTTTATGATAGTATTTTAGTATCTAAAGTTTAAGAAACAAACTAATGTTAAAATAAAAGATATAAAATAGGAGAAACAACATGGAAGTACACCTAGAGATGTCAAGATATAATGAGTAAGATGACTAATCTAAACTATAACACACAACATAAGGATTAGTTTATTGGTGGGTTTCTTTCCTTGACTAGAATAAATTTTCTATAGTAGAGGATTGAAACATCTAGAGAAGCACCAAAACATGTAATGTATATAGAGTCAATGATAGGATATCATTAGAATACTCAAGTTGAAATTACTAGAGTATCCCCTAATCTATCCCAGTTTCATTCTTATATTGCAGTGCTCAGTGAAAAAATAGAAGAGCTCAGTAAAGCCAAAACTATAAGAGAAAAAATATGGTTTACCGACTGTAAAGTGGAGTGGCATCATGATAATGAGTTCCCTCTACTTCGAGGTGGAATGGCATGGGATCCTATAGATAGTTATTTTTTCAAGAGTGGTGCAAGGTCCTCTAGGTTCCTTTCTAATAAGATCTTCTAGTGGAGTTGCACATGTATCTTCCACATGACCTTTTAAGAATCTACAAATAGGGGAGTATTGTGATATTTACAAGGTGTATGGTCATTCACCACATAATTGACCTATTTTGAAAAATTATTCATCTATCCTTAATAATGTCCATTGCGAGTTATGTAATACCATCATGTATAGTAAAAATAACTATACATATTTGAAAATCTATTAAAAAGGATGGAGAGGACCTCATTAGAGTAGTATATAATTCATAGCCATAAGGTGTTAGAGGTAGAGAAAAATGAGGAGGATAACAAAGAGGTAAGGCTAGGGGAAGAACTAGGTTGAACATATGTTATAATTGTGATGAGGTGGGTCATATTTCCCATGACTACCCACTTCCTAGAAAACCCCAGTGAAATCACTTTTATACTATTGTTCCTCCTACTAAATATTGCCCCAACCTAATTGAGAAATGGAAAGATCACACACGACAAGGATGTGAATTTGGTAAAATCCATGTTATACCACAAATTTCCACATCAATTTCATTTGTGAGATGGCTTAGTCCATGTCCCTAGATTGCAAACTTAAATCCCATCCTTCTTCATCAAAATTACCTAAAAAACAACATTTTTTCCATCCGCAAGTCACCCATTTGCAAACCGCGGATGTCCGCACCTTGCTACTTTACAACTCACAAATTCCCTAAAAAATATGAAAAAAAACATATTCCACATTTTCGGGCAGGTTTTTCGGTTGGGCTCGTTCCCAAACTTCCCTTGTCCCATACACAACGAAATTCAACCACCTCAAACTCTTGAGGATAGTATAAAATAACCTATGAGGGAATCGGTGAGGAGGACATCCTTGGTGCAAGATTATGCTTGAAATCTCTTTTGTACGAGCTTGGGGACATTGGAAAATGAGCCCAACCCAAAAACCTGCCTGAAATCTTAGAATTATTTTATTTTTCGTTATTTTTTAGGGAGTCCATGGGTTTCAGATTATAAAGGCACATATGTACACATGTTTCTCAAAGGAAAACAATGGATATTTTCAAAATTTATGTTTTTTAGATGATTTGGATGAGGCGAGGTGGGATTTTGATTTTTCAATACAAAGGGAAGGGTAGGCCATTACAAAAATGCATAGGTGTGGAATTTTATGCTATAACACACTTTCAACCAATTTCAACTGCAGTTCTTTCACACGCGCCAAATAGTCGTCAATTATATCTAAAGTCTCTATCGAATAGAGACTTTAGATTCTTCCAGAATTGATGAAGGTAGTCGATTCCACTAGTGTGAAATTGAATCTCCCACAAGATATATGTCATGATTACCCCCACAACCTCATCTCTCTTTCCATCAAAAATGAATTTGGATTGATCATCTATTGGATATGGAATCACATTATTCATATATTGCCACAGTCCTTTACTCTTTAGTAGGGTTTCCATGTATGGTTCCCATACAACACAATTTTTTCCATTCGAAACAACAAGATTGATCCTTAAAGCCATATTTGATATCTTGAAATATATAATATGTTTCCACAAGTTACAGTCATCAAATAACTGACCCAAATTCAATAAAAAAATGGATCTGATTCAACAATATTTACATATAATAGACGAGGTCAAAACCAATCACTCTAATACCATGTTGGGGATTGGGTGTAACTTGATACGAAACAAATAAATAGAATTGCAGATAATCAAAGAGGAATAACCTTCAAAGAAAATAGGTGGTTTCTAAAGACATCATTACAACACTTAAGAACAACACATTATGATTAGAAAATCACAATGCATATTGAACACACACACCATGTTCAATATTGGCATACAACAATTGATAATGACCCATTGGGTCTACTATTTTTAGCCTCAAGATATAAACAACTTTATTGGAATAAAAAATTTCTTTTCCACATACATTAATTGGTGGTTAGAGATAACTCCATCAAATCCATGTTATCTAGTCGACTCAACAAGGATGCTTGACTTGACTGTCCATGCGTCCAACTCATAGTCAATTGCTTAGCTAGTCGATCCACCGACTGAATGTCTATGAATGTTATTCATCTATCTAACTGAAAGTCTTGTCAACTACTTGACCAATTGATGTATATTTCCGATTGATCTCTCGACCAACTATTTCTAGATGTTGGTTGACCGCCCACCCAACTAATTTCAAGAGAAGTGTGATGAACCATTAGATCATGAGGTTTCAACAAGCTCATCCTACCATTCTCAATTTGATTGGAAAATTGAGATTATGAATAAATGTCTATAAGGATATCTTTGTTGCTTTGAATTTGATAAATAGACACAACGAGTCAATTGGTTCCCCTTGGCATAATGGTGTTACAACACATCATTCCATACTTCATAAAAAATTTCCCCATTTCAGGAACTTTATGGATATCATCCTCAATCCATCACATATCCATTGAAAGGGACTACAAAGGTTTAGGTAATGGAGGAGGACCACATAAGGAACCAACAAGAGGTTCTCAAACTATTGAAGGACTACTTGGTTATGGTACAAAATAGGATGAAACAATGAGCAGATCAACATCATAGTGAAAGGGAATTTAAAGTCATGGATTGGGTATTTTTGAGATAACAAACATATAAATATATGTCCCTCAAGTAACAAAAGAAGGAAAATAAATTAGAACCTAAATATTAATTCCCCTATCAGGTGTTGCAAAGGATTATATGTATGTCTTACAAATTGCAGTTGTATCCATCTTCACATGTACATCCATTCTTCCATGTTTCTTTCTTAAAGAAGGTAATAAATGACAATATACCAGTCCAAACTATTTTACTAGATATTAATGAAGAAGGCGAAATCATACTAGAACCAGAAACAATCCTTGAAACAAGGATTAAGCGGTTGCACATCGAGAAATTACTGAGTACTTCATCAAATGGAAGAACCTACCAGTGGAAGAGGGGACATGGGATGATGAGATTGTCATGCATAAACACCCATAGTTAGTCAAGTGTTGAGAAAAACACTTGTTTGAAAGGGAGGGGCATGCTAATCCCTAGAAAAAGCCCCATATTAAGTATAAAACCCCTTATTAAGCCCTAGATATTGAATTATTACATTTCTAGTGTTATATTTGTATGTAGGATAGAACCCTTCATTGCACCCTTTCATTATAATTTTACCCTTTTTCTCCTATATAAATACCAAGGAGACCTAGTCTTAGTATCATATCATCTCATCTTGTTTTTTGAATTGGATATTTGTAAAGGGAGGTTTCCCCCTTGAAGTGGATTGTATTCGTTGAATTTTTTTTATCATTTTTAAGGCATTGGATCATAACAAAATTCAAACCTATGTGGCATGGCCCAAGCATGGTGTGCCATATGTTGTCGACAAGGGCCCATGAGTTTGTGGATTATAGAAGGAATTTCTAGCTTGAGAATCACAATAGGATCTATATAAAAAAGTATTATGTGTAATCTACCAAGTGCATAGTGCTTTGTACCATATTGTATTTTAATATTTTTGTTTTTAAAGTTTT